>CM064550.1:24033945-24258945 GCA_032716605.1 Paralithodes platypus
ACAGAAATAAGCTCCCAAATTACAATAACATAGCGGCCCGCCGTTTATGGGCGACTTTTTACACGTCATTTTAAATGTTACTTTCCTGCCCTGGTCTAGGCCTAAAAACGAACGAACAGCCTCGGATGCGGACGGAACCAACGTTGACGAACCACGACCGACTAAGGACATGCCTTCGGACATTCTGAGAATGGCTACGTGGAATGTTAGTGGCATGAATGATGGCACAAAAGAGAGAGAGGTTCTGGAAGTGTTAGTGAATGCCAGGCTGGATGTATGTGGAATGACAGAGACCAAATGGAAAGGTTCAGATGTGAGAGAGTGGGAGTGTGGAATGGGTGTGTGTGCTGGAGTGAGTGAAGGAACAGCGAGAGAAGGTGCATGTTTGTTTGTAAGTAGCAATGGAAGGAATGTGTAAGAGAGTATGGGTCTGTGGGTTCAAGGATTGTGTGGGTGCGAATGAACTTAGGAATACAAACCCGTGGGTGATTGTATGCGTGTATGCCCCGACAGAGGATATACTTGAAAGAAAGAAAGAGGAGTTCTGGATGAATTGTGGAGGCGTGCCTGGAGAAGTTTGACAAGAACGAAAGAATATTTCTGATTGGGGATATGAAATGGTAAGGTGATAGGAAGTTGAGGGAGTGGTGGGAGGGTGGGTACCATCAGGATGGAATGGTAGTGCACTTGTGGACGTATGTAGGAGGCTGTGGATAGCCAACACCTTCTTCCGACACAGAAATGATCACAGGTACACGTGGAAACGGATGTTGACGATGAATGATAAGACAGTGTGAACGAAAGTCATTGATTGATTATGTATGTGTGGATGAACGAATGAAAAAATTCTGTGGATGCTAGGGTGTATAATTGGAGGGGGTCTGTCTGATCATTATGTAGTGGTAGCTAAGGTTAGGATACAAAAGAAGTGGTGATGAGAGCAGATGAATGGTGAGGAGGGTGGAGAGGTTGCAGGAGGAGGAAGTCAGGGAGAGTACAGTAGAGCAGTGGAAAGACGACTAGGTGGGTTCGACCTGGAAGTTATGGAGGAAGTGGAGGAGATGAGCAAGGTGTTTAAGGATGAGATCTGTGCAGCATGTGGTGTGATTGAGGAGAATGAAAGGTACAGCATGTACAGAAGAGGTAAGAATAGCTGTGGAAGAAAAGAAGAAAGCATATAGAGAGTGGTTGGGTCGTAGAGGGAATGAAGATTCCGAGAGACAGAAAACGAGCGAGGTACTTGGAGAGTAAGATGGTGAAGAGGTAGTGAAGGAAAGTAAGAAAAGCGTAAATGAGGAATTGGTGAGGAATCTGGGTGTAAAGTGGTAGGAGCGTAAGAAACTGTTCTGGAAAGAAGTCAAGAAAGTTAGGGAATGTAGCAACGGAAACAGTAAGGGTGTGAAAGATAAGAATGCGAGAATGCTAGGCCGAGAAGCAAGAGAGAGTCGAAAGATGAGGGAGTACTTCAGTGAGTTGCTAAATGAAAAGGAATGAAGAGCCAGCAAACATAGCTGGATATGGTATGGGAGGGAGAAGAAGAGAAGTCTAGTGAGAGGTTGGGGATCAGAGTCAGAAGTGTAAGCCATGAAAAGAGTGAAGTTGGGGAAAGCACCAGGAACAGATGGAGTGTATGGGGAAATGTTGAGGTATGGTGGTGAGATAGTGATAGAATGGGTATGGAAAATGTGCCAAACTAGCATGGGAGAAGGGGAGTGCACCCGATGACTGGAAGACTGGCATACTAGTCCCCCTATATAAGGGCAAAGGGCAAAGAGGAGTGTGTGGTAACCACCGAGGAATATGTCCTTCTAAGCGTAGTAGGGAGCGTATACAGTAGGGTAGTGATTGAGAGAGTGAGAGTGAGAACGGAGAAATGGATAGGCGACAGGGAGGTTTTAGGAAGGGAAGAGGATGTGTAGATCAATTTTTACCCTGAATTGTGTTGTGGAGAAGTCTTGCGAAGAAACAAAGGTGTATGTTGCCTTTATGGACTTGGAGAAGGCCTATGACAGAGTGGATAGAGAAGGTTTGTGGAAAGTACTTAGAATATACGCATTAGAGGGCAAGTTGCTGAAAGCAGTGAAGAGCATGTATACAAAGGGCGGCAGTACGTGTGGAGAGTGAGCAGAGCGAGTTCTTGACCTGAATGTTGGTTTGAAACAGGGGTGTGTGATGTCCCTGTGGTGTTTACTGTATATATGGATGGAGTTATGAAAGAAATACTATCAAGAGCAGTGGATGTTGGTGTATCGCTGAAAAGGGAATTGAGTGGAAGCTACCTATACTGCTGTTTGCGATGAATACAGTTCTGATGAGTGATAATGAATGGAGTTGCAGGGTCTGGTAAATGAGTTTGGAACAGTGTGCGAAAAACGGAATTTGAAGGTCAAATACAGGAGGAAAGCAAGGTATGGTCTTCGAAATGAAGTCCAGAGTGTGAGGTGAAGCTGAACGGTCAGGCTATGGAATCGTCAACTCTTTTAAGTATCTTGGCAGTGTGTTGAGTAAAAGAGGGCCTATGGATGAAGAGGTGCGGGAGAGGTTACAACAGGGGAAGAGGGTTGGTAGGAACGCTAAAAGCAGTAACAAGAAATAGGGTGGTCAGTATGGAAGTGAAGAAGTCCTTGCATGACAGTGTGGTAATCCCGACACTGACTTACGGAAGCGAAGCATGGACGTTGGTTGAGACTCAGACCAAGAGTGAGAGCAGTGGAAATGAATTACTTAAGGAGTGCGTGCGGAGTTACATGGAGGGATAGACAGACTAATGAGGAAGTAAGAAGGAGGTGTGGTGTGGAGGTAGATGTGCTGGAAAGTGTGAAAAGGAACAACTTGAGATGGTTCGGCCATATGGAACGTATGGAAAGCGAACTGACTAAGGGTGTACGAGAGCGAGGTGGAGGGACAGAGGGGGAGAGGTAGACCGAATATGAGGTGGAAGGATGGAGTGAGGAACTACATGAACGAAGGCGGTGCTGGTTGGGGGGAGGGGCGTCGACTGACTGGGGACAGAGGTGCATGGGAGCGGTTCGTTCGTGGCCACCCCTTCGGGGATCACGGCGTCAGGCAATAGATAGATAGATAGATAGTCTAGGCCTAATAGATTTTTCCAAGGAATCAAACTTAAATTAAAAGCAAGTAGCCTAGCCTACAGTTTATAGGAAGGCTATTCCAACATGCATTCCAGAACTTAGGCTAGCCTAGGCCTAGGCTATATGAAAATTTGTGGGTGGTCTGCCAAAAAAGAATCACTAGGCCTATTAGGCTATGGGTAGGCTAGTATGGGGTGCATTTTGCAAATTTTCTGAACTCTTAGGCCTAGGCTAGGCTAAATTAAAACTCACAAAATCTGAGTAAAACCAGCACTAGAATTTTATCTTGTCTTGTCTTGGGGCAACCTCAGGCGAATACTCGCCCACTCCGGCCCTACCGTAGTCGCGGAGATCCTATGTCACAATTAAATTAGTTTATAGTTAAGGTTAAAATTCACCACCGTGTCACTTTCATTCTAGGTCATTCGTAGAACCGTAACACTGTAAAGGCAACAACCCAATAGCAGGTCATCAGGTGGTGAACCAGAGACCTACAAACCACGGTACTAGGGCCAGAGCAATGTCTTGAAGCGAGGTGCCCTTATCAACCAACCCCAGACAATCCAGTAGGAGCTGTCTGAAGGAATCCATCTTTGAAGCCAGAAAGGGACGCCCATCCACATGCTCAGTGACGGGACGAGGCGAGGCTTAGGAGGCATATGTACGACGACCAGATGTAGGATGTGGAGGGGAAGAGGTACCGTACGACGATACATGGGATGCGGAGACTGCGGAGGGAAGAGCTCGTCAAAGTCATACGGTTCCTCAGGACCTCAACAATAACCGGGGGACGGCCGGTGCGGGCAATGGTCGATCGCCGTAGTTAATATAAGTTCGCGGTCGCGGAGATCCTATGTCACAATTAAATTAGTTTATAGTTAAGGTTAAAATTCACCACCGTGTCACTTTCATTTAGGTCATTCGTAGAACCGTAACACTGTAAAGGCAACAACCCAATAGCAGGTCATCAGGTGGTGAACCAGAGACCTACAAACCACGGTACTAGGGCCAGAGCAATGTCTTGAAGCGAGGTGCCCTTATCAACCAACCCCAGACAATCCAGTAGGAGCTGTCGGAAGGAATCCATCTTTGAAGCCAGAAAGGGACGCCCATCACATGCTCAGTGACGGGACGAGGCGAGGCTTAGGAGGCATATGTAGAACGACCAGATGTAGGATGTGGAGGGGAAGAGGTACCGTACGACGATACATGGGATGCGGAGACAGCGGAGGGAAGAGCTCGTCAAAGTCATACGGTTCCTCAGGACCTGAACAATAACCGGGGGACGGCCGGTGCGGGCAATGGTCGATCGCCGTAGTTAATATAAGTTCGCGTCTATTTTGACGGCGATTTTTGTTGTAGTTAGGCTAGGCCTAGGCTATTTGCCCCCTGCTGGCAATATATATGATGATGACAATATGTCATGGGGGCGATTGACCCCCTCAACATATTATTGTATCCAACGATCTCTAACCTCTGTATCTCAAAAAGGGCTAGAGCAAATTGGCTGTAAATTTCCACATCTAGGCTATTCCTTGACAGATTTGCTCCCTCCAATTAATATTTATTAGCATAAATTCAGCCTAGTTTAGCCTATAAAACAAAAACTAACATTTGTTTAGCCTAGGCCTACATATAAAAAGAAAAAAACCCACTCGTACTGCAATTATAAGCCTAAATATGAGTATCTAAGTTACAAAGCAAATGTTTTTGTATAGCCTAAAGTAAACCATAAAATTGTCATCTTTCAATTGTTGAGGTCATAAATATAAAAAAATCTAATACATTAGGAAAAAATGTGTTAAGAGTTGTGTTAGCGGGTCTATCGTCCCCTTTATTTACGTAGTTGCACGCTCGCAGTTACATTCGCGTCTAATTTGACTGTGGTTATTTGCCCCTGCTGGTGATATAGATGATGATGACAATAAGTCATAGGGGGATAAAGCCCCTTCAACCCATTATTGTATCTCACGGCCAGGCGTTGGGTAAATTGTTTTGTTACCGGCCGGCGGATTGAGGGTGGCTTTACCAAGTTTACCCCAGCAGTTAAATTAGAAGAGAATGTAGGCCTAACTGCGAGCGTGCGACTAGGTTATATAAACAAAGCTTTTGGTATGCCCACAACTACAACTCTTACCAAAACTGCAATTAGCCTATTTTTGTTTTGTTTTTTCAGTCTAGGCTAAATTGTGGAGGCTAGGCTAAATTATTTAGCTGCAATTAGCCTAGCCTATTTTTGTTTGTTCTTTCAGTCTAGGCTAAATTGTGGTAGGCTAGGTTAAATTCTTTAACATGTGTACTATTGTGTAGGCGTGTGCTTTCCAATAGAAGTAAAAATATGTAGCATAGCCTAATGCAATTTTACTAAAACCCAAGCCTACCTGAATATAGCCCTATGCAGAGCTCAAAAGCAAAAAAAAAAAAAAAATATGTTGAGCAGTGAAATAAAATTAAGCTAGGCCTAGGCCTGGTTTCTCATAGGCCTAATAACCTAATGAAGTATACTATAGCCTAACCTAATTTAAGTTATTTCACACAATCCTAATAGGCCTACCCAGCCCTCCTCATGCATTATTTTCCATTGTAAAATAAGTTTGTGATACACTACGAAAGATTATTCAACATGGAATTTGAATGGAATAGAGAAGCTTAGCAACGAAAAGCCAATACTCCCCCCTCCCTGTGATTGTGCCAGCTTTTGTAAGCAGTGCAATAACTTAATGAAGGACAGAAAAGCTGCAGGATGCTCTGGCATTCTAGCTGAGATGATTAAGGCCTCAGGTGAGAAAGGAGTAGGTGTGTTCAATGAGCTCATTAACTTCATCATCAGAGAGGAAGTAATCTCTGATGAATGGCACAAAAGTATATTATATACTGTATACGAGCAAAGGGGACTCATTGGATAGGGAAAATTATAGGGGCCTGAAAATACTTGATCAAGTCATGAAGGTCTGTGAGAAAGTCTTTGAAGGTATGATATTGACGATATGCAGTTTGGTTTCATGCTAGGACACGGCACAATCCAAGTCATGAAGGTATTTGTGTGATAATGAAGATGTATGAGGACTCACAAACGGCAGTGAGGGTGAAAGATGTACCGGTACTGAGTGATGAGTTTTCAGTTCGCATCGGAGTCCACCAGGGCTCTGTGTTAATGAAGCCCTTTCCTCTTTTTTTTTATGGTTCTGGAGGCTCTATCTGGTGATTTCAGAGTTGGGCTCCCCTGGGAACTGCTATAAGGGTCCTGAAAATGCTTGACTAAGTCATGAAGGTCTGTGAGAGAGTCTTAGAAGGTATGATAAGGGAAAGATGCTGTATGTACTGTATGTACTTAAAAGATAGGGATCTGATGTTGTGTTTGCAGACCGGGAGAAGGCCTTTGATAAGGTGGCCAGAGAAGTTGTGCAGTAGGCTAGGAGAAGACTTGGCGTTGAGGAGTGGCTGGTGCATGTGATAATGAAGATGTACGAGGACTCACGAACGGTAGTTGTTGTTGTTGTTGTTGTTGTTCCCCAAGCTGCCTGGCCGAACAGCCCCAAGGCCCCGAGCAAGGCCAAGGCCATAACCGAGCGCCCCCACAGAACCCCCCTCGCCGACCACAATAAAGCCTGGGTGACCGAAGCCACTCCATGGCGGGGAGCTGAGGAGGGTGCGGAAACGCCCGGGAAACCAAAGCCCCATCCAGGACCCTGTGCCCCTCAGTAATTATGAAGAGAAAGTTGAGGGGCAAAGGAATGTGACGCTTTGGCTTCCAATCTTGGTAGATTGGGAGGTCAATCCACGGAAGAGACGCCGTCACTTGAGATCTAGAAAATATATAAGTAAAAGGAACAGTCAGAGTAAGCTATGGGTATGGCAGAGATCGCTCAGGTCTCACTCTGATAGACCAGCCCATCGCCATCTGTCTAGGGTTATAATGCATTGTGAAAGTTACCTCTGCATCTCTGACTTGGCTTAAGTAGTATAAGTACCCCTGCTTTCTTTGAGTACTACACGGCAAGAGAAGCTTTCGGTTCTGTCACAGACTGTCAATTACTGTTCAAGGTAAACACAACTGCTAAATTCGACATCATGTTCAAATAATATGTAATACCATTATCTATGGTTGTATTAGACAACAATCGTGATAGGTTTCTATTTTATGTGGATAAATAGTATTAAGCTGAATAAACTAAATACCGAAAGTTCACTAGAGTGGTTGTTGATACATATGAGGGAGGAAGAAGATAGGAAGGAAGGGCTAGGCAGTGTTGCCAGTTATATAATAATAATAATAATAATAATACTTTATTTCAGACTCACACAGTACAGAGGGGACCATACTGGGGTCCATATATACCTTACAGTAACATAAATATATATAAATATATATAAGCTACTGTACATAGGCTACATAAAATAAAAAGAAATTAAATAATACCCAGCTTGCTATCATGTAGTTCACATTTAAGATGTTCTGCATATATACCATCCAGCCCACAAGCTTTATTTAGGTTAAGTTTTCTTATGGCATTCTCAAGATCACTTTCAGTCACTTTAATGTCTTCATAATTACTATCTTTCACATATTGAATTGCACCATTAGTAGACCTTTGGTTTACACTGTTAAGTAGTTCCTTAAAATGAGTTTTCCATAAGTCAGCAATGTTCTCTTCACCCGTAACCCCCTCAACACTGACAGGTAATGGTGTGTTACAATTTTGCATGGATCTGATGTCCTTCCAAAAACAGTTAGTATCCTTTTCTGCCAGACTCTTTGCAAGGGCTTCCTTCCTTAATTGGTTTTCATTTTGCTTAATAAATCTAATGGCATATTTGGTCCTAGCCTTTGCTCTTTTGTGAAGTTCAAATATAGGCCCCTGTCTAGGCTGACCTACTTCAGACCAATGAGACCTAGCATCTCTGGAGGCCTGATACAGGTCAGCCACATAGTCTTGCCAACCTGGCTTATTGAATGAGGACTTATATTTACGGCTATTAAAAATACTTTCCCCGCTTTTGATAAAGAATCTATTATACTATTGTAAAATTATAATGTCCTTTCTGTGTTGTGCATCACTACATTTTGGATCCCTGCATTGTGCTACCATTACCATCATATTGCACCCTATTTAATAAGTCCTTGGTTTTATCACAGTACATTTGGCACTCTTCATTTGAGATTACATTCCATGGAACTTTTGCCTTGATGCTATTGCTAGTTTCTGTTATTTCCGGTGCTTTATTAATTTGGATTGTTAATTCTATAGGTATGTGGTCGTCATCCGTAATGTCGTATCTTATGGCCATTTCTGAGATAGAGTCATGAAAGTCAGAGCTAGAGATTGCATGATCAAGCCACGACCTGGTCCCATGCTTCACTAACATATGTATAGCTATTTTCTGGAAGCAGGTTTTTGGAGGACAAAATTAAACCTTGCTCCTCACAAAACCTTAACATATGTTTAGCAAACATGGAACCACCCAACTCGTGAGGGTAGCATTCCAATCACCTACCACTGAGTAACACGTTATCTCTAATTCAGAAATTAGACCACCAAGCTCCCCTAACTTTTCCAAATAAAGTTCTTCATTTTCTGCACACTGATACGGTAAGTAAACACAAAATATTGCAAATTTTCTGTGTCCCACTTCCAGCTGTATTCCCGCACCAGCTTAAATTTGTCTCAATGGTTTTAATTACACTATCTAGGCACGATCTCCACATTATTGCAACTCCCCTGGGGGGTGACCTGCCACAATACCATCACGTGTGTCCGTAGTGGAGACCCCGTACCCATGGAAATCTTTATCTAATATGTCAAATTACCTAAGTCCTGTTTTGTGTACCAGGTTTCCTGAAGGCAGACTATGTCACTGGTCCTTAATGTAGATACGATGTCAGGTCGCAACAGGAGATTCCTCTTTGTTTTGGGGAGTCCTCTGCAATTGTATGAAGTTACTTTTATACTTGCTGCTGTTGTTGGTATCCCCTCCATTACTGCGAGTTGGATAGTGGTGTGCGATGCCTCCAAGTCCCAGAAGCCTCTGCACTGTCCTCATTGGGATATTGTCTTGGTTCTCTGTACCAGTTGACATATGCATCTTCTGGCCACAGGTCAGGATTCATGAAAACATCTGGATCTGGACATTCGCTAGTTATACAAAAGGAGGCACAGGTAGTGGACCTGGAGAGGGTGGTCAGCTGTCTTACCTCTATATTTATATGTAGATTATCAGCCAAGTATGTCTTGAGATTCTCAGCAGTAACACTAGGGTTGAATCCTGTGGCAAACACCCTAGCTAGTCGGGGCCTTTTGATGGTATTGAGGCCAGTATCCTTGACCCTACCTTTAATTCCTGGCTGGTTTCTCGGTCTAGGATGAACCTGCTCGCCTTCCCTAGAGTAGCGAGGCTTGCCATTCACCCATTTGACCATAGTCCATGGGTTTTCCCTTGCATTGGCTCCTTCATTTGGTTCAGTTTGTGTAGGTAAATTTGAGGATGGTGTAGCTGGCACTGTATTATCTTCTCTCGTTGCCGACGATAAAGATTGCTGTTGTGTTCGGTGTTGTTGCTGTTGTGGTCGCTGCTGCTGCCACACCTGGTGTTGCCTTTGATATGAATGCTGCTGCTGGGTTAGTTTGGATTGTTGTAGTTGTCGCTGGTGTTGTTGTTTTTGTTGATGCTGTTGCTGCTGCTGCACCTGCTGCTGTTGTTGCTGCTGCACCTGCTGCTGTTGTTGCTGCTGCACCTGCTGTTGTTGCTGCTGCATCTGCTGTTGTTGCTGCTGCACCTGCTGTTGTTGCTGTTGCACCTGCTGGTGCTGCTGTTGTGGTTGTTGCTGCTGTTGTGGTTGTTGCTGCTGTTGTTGTTGATGCTGTTGTTGTATGGGTCGCTGTTGTTGCTGGGGCTGTTGTGTTTGGAGTTGTTGCAGCTGTTGCTGTTGTAGTTCAGCTGTTTCTGGTGGTGGTGTTGTAGGCCTATGGGTGGTTGTTGTTGTTGATGCTGTTGTTCTAGATGCTGCTGCTGTTGTTGTGTCACTTGTGCCTGTGGTTGAGGTGGAGCGTTAGTAGAGTTATTTTCTAACTTATTCACTCTGTCAGCTACATTTGAAACCACACTGCTTATGTCCACTATGGTTTCTTTTTGACCTGTGGTACACTCTCTCAGTAATTTAACTTCCATTTGGGTGTTCTTGATTTCACTAAGTAGCACTGACACATCTATCCTATCAAATTGTATAGGTGGTAGGTCCTTTAGGTCCATGGCCACGAAAGTGGGTAAGCCCATAGCCTTACTCTCTTGTAGCAATTTAATAATGTCTTTAATGTTCTCAGCACTTTTGTTTGCACCAACTCGTTTAATATTTCGATAATTGTTATCTTCACTAGTACCAATAAGATCGAACACTCTGTTCTTGGCTGCCACAATTTTATCTTCATCATAAAAGGGCACACACAGCTGCACAATACTGTCTGTAGGTAGACTATCTATTTTATTTGATATAAAGCATAACAGTTCGTTGATTTCAAGGCCATCACTATTTCGTCCCTGGGTTGAGATTGTCCCACCTCGCCCCGCCATCTTGTTTGATACCCAGATGACCAGGGGGGCAGATATTCCACTTCACTTTTCACTCACTTATGGACTATTCACTAACACTGTATATGTTCCACCACTTTCTCTGTGCATTCATTGTGGAGTTATATACGTTGTTTGCTCTGTGTAGTGTTGACATAGGGTATATATGTTGATAACTTGGAGCAGCAGTTTACCCAAGGTACCTCTCTTCTTCTTCTTCTTCTTGAATCGCTAGATATTACCGCTAGATGTAGAGCTATTTACTTCAATTTAGCAGCCATTTTTTCATATCTAGAGAGATTTACTAGGGATAATTTTAAAATGTCAGACATTCTAGTCATATTACATTGTAAAATTTGCAAAACAAACAAACCAAAACTCTTTAGAAATTGCAGCATTATTCTAACATTGTTTGACTATGTAGCAACATGCTAGCGACTTTTGAGAAAGGATCTAGCGGTATTTTGTGGAGACATACTGGGAGGGAGGTGGTGGTTGCAGTGGTGCCAGTTGTAAAGCTACATATTACCGCTAAATGTAGAGCTATTTACTTCAATCTAGCAGCCATTTCTTTTATATCTAGAGACATTTACTAGGGATAATTTGAAAATTTCAGACATTCTAGTCATACTACATTGTAAAATTTGCAAAACAAACAAACCAAAACTCTTTAGAAATTGCAGCATTATCCTAACATTGTTTGGCTATGTAGCAACATGCTAGCGACTTTTGAGAAAGGATCTAGCGGTATTTCGTGGTAACACTTTAGGAGGGTTAAAATACGAGTCACACGGGCAATTGCCAAAACTTTAAAGGTCCATATCATAGTTATTAAACTAAGCATTTGGCAAAGGGTGGAATTGTTAAAAACCTTACCCAATACTCTGTCATTCACCAAACATAAATTTGAATTTATCATTATTACTTGGTAGGGTAGGTATGTATAGGTAGGTTGGCTAAATAATTGCTGGAATTCGTAGGGACTCGAACTGTTTTGAGAGAGTTAAATAAAAAAAAAAATTATAGATCTGAATAATAAAGAGATTATGTTATTAAGCAAAACTGGGGGATGCGTGGAAGCCTATAGACTGTAGACGGTAAACTTTGTGTGGGTAGCGAATTCGGTTTTAAAGTAATTTAAGAATAGACAGTTTTCAATGCTGCGGCCAAACTATTCCACCCATTTATATTTTTTTGGTATCAAAACGTTCGGAATCGCGAGCCTCACCCAACTACGCAAGCATGGCTTTGATCATCGGCGTAGTTTTCAAGATGTGGAATTTTAAGTGGAATTCGAGGTTTCTTCAAGATTGCCGGAAAAAACCCCACGTGCAAAAGCAAAACCTTCTCTATAAAATTTGCGGAGCATTAGTAGGGGAGTGCGTATGCCAAAGCCCAGTAGTTTCCTGTGAGTGGGGGAGACGGTATTTAGGCGTCAAGTTTTTCGGGAAATCGGCTGCCACGGACCTGTTTGGCCGCCATGCCGGATGTTTAGCATATCAAAAGTTGCCCAATACAAAAACGCACCTCTTGTGAAAGTTTGATCCCGATCCAAAAAGCGGTTCTGGAGTTATTGCGTCAAAACCGGCGCGTAAGAAGAATTTGGATGAAATTCCAGGTTTAATTATTACAATAGGGGTTCCCCATAGAAGACGAACCCCTAATAATAATAAAATTAATCTATCTATCTATCTATTGCCTGACGCCGTGATCCCCGAAGGCGTGGCCACGAACGAACCGCCCCCATGCACCTCTGTCCCCAGTCATTCGACGCCCCTCCCCCCGCCTCCGTTCATGTACTTCCTCACTCCATCCTTCCACCTCTCATTCGGTCTACCTCTCCCTCTCTGTCCCTCCACCTCGCTCTCGTACACCCTCTTAGTAATTCTCTCGCTTTCCATACGTTCCATATGTCCGAACCATCTCAAGTTGTTCCTTTTCACACTTTCCAGCACATGTACCTCCACACCACACCTCCTTCTTACTTCCTCATTAGTCTGTCTATCCCTCCATGTAACTCCGCACATACTTCTTAAGTAATTCATTTCCACTGCTCTCACTCTTGGTCTGAGTCTCTCAACCAACGTCCATGCTTCGCTTCCATAAGTCAGTGTCGGGATTACCACACTGTCATGCAATATTAATAATTATAAGGATATTTGTATGGATCCCAAAATGACCAAATTAAGTAGGCTATACTCTCCAAGTGTATATGTATCAAGAGACTGGTGAAGCCAATTTCATATGCTATTGGTAATTTAGTGTTTGGACATTAAAAGAGCTTTATAGGCAAGCTTGAAAGCTCTGAGACCAGGATCCCCAGGTCTTTCTCTACAGTGGACTTGCCCAGGGCAGCACCGTTCAAGTTGTAGTCTGGTCTCGATCGTGTTCCTGCTCCCAAAGTGCATAGTCTTGCACTTAGCAGAGTTGAAGGTCAGGAATCAGTGAAATACCTACTGCTCCATTTCTCCATCCTGGTCATGTCCCTGCGATATGCTTCGATGTCCTTTACTGTTCTGATTGTTCTATAGATTTTTGCGTCATCCGCAAACAGGCTAGCCTGAGATTCAAGATTGGTGACCAGATCACTGATATAGGCAATGAATAGAATAGGACCCACTACTGATCCCTGTGGTACTCCACTCTGTACTGGTAGCCACTCGGAGTAACTCCCTCTTTGCCAGGAAGTTTTCAAGCCACCTGAGTACATTCCCCTTGATCCCTTGAGAGTTCAGTTTGGTGATCAGCCTTTTGTGAGGTACTCTGTCAAATGCCTTTTAACAGTCAAGGTAATTTGCATCGACGCACTCCTTATTGTCCACAACATCAGTTATGTCTTCCAGGTATGATAGCAGGTTGGTCACACTGCTCCTCTTGCTCCTAAATCCATGTTGAGCATCAGACAGGATGATATTTTTTTCTAAATGCTCCAATAATTCATTCCTGATCAGGCTCTCCATCACTTTTGACACGGCACTGGTTAGGGACACAGCCTCCTCACGGTAGTTCAAGGGGTCGCTCTTATTTCCTTTTTTGAAAATTGGGGTGATGTTAGCCCTTCTCCAGTCACCTGGGACTGTGCCTGTGTTTAAGGAGGGCTGGAAGATATGTGTTAGTGGTAAACACAAAATATCTGTGCAGGCCTTCAACATCACTGGTGAGATTCCGTCTGGTCCAGGACTCTTATTTTCCTCGAGTGAAGACAAAATGTTGCACACCTTCCCTTCATAGATTTGCACTGAGAGTAGTTCATCTTGGTAAATTATTTCATCAGGGAATGGTAGGTCGGATATATCCTCTCGAATAAACACCATTAACCCTTAACTGGCGGGGCCCGCCTTAAGTCGGGCTCCAATTTGCAGCAAGTTAGGAGCATTATTAAGGCTTTTAAAGGGTTAAAATCGAGTGCAAATGGCCGGGAGCGCAGCAGGCCACACATCCGACACTCAGGGCTTACCGCCGCCCACTGACTCACGCTCCCTCTGTTCTCGAGAGGCCGGCAGTGTTGCCAGTAGTGAGCATAGTGGGAAAAAATATGCCGCTATACGCTAAACTCCCATGTTAGTGGTACCACTGCATGAGAACGACGAGTGCTACGTAGCTCGTTCTGGTCTCATTTTGAAGCTTTTAGCGCCTATTTTTTTGCTGAATAAATTTCTTTTCATGCAGATACTTGATTGATCATTCAGGAGGGCCTGAATATGCCCAAAATAGCCCAAAACCCCCCGCTAGATAAGGGTTAAGATGCGAGTAGAGGAAAAATTGCAGCCTAGATTTTCCCAACTGTTTCCGGCATCCAAAAACCCAGAGGAACAACCAAGTAGGATTGCTAGCATAAACACCTGCAGTCTAACTCATCCACATTCCAGCATGAGAACTGAGTCAGGGCCCAGCACCAAAGAAAATGCGTCCACGAGGGAGAACTATTTCAAACACCCTAATGATCTTCCTCCCACGCCACTTCACATAGACTTTCCACATCAACCAATAACGCCTGAACAACTAACTTCTCACCATGCAGCCGCCTCCAACCAGTGCACCAGTAGCAACTACCCTACACTCAATCTGCAACCTGGAACATGACCGAAAATACGAAAAGGTAACGAACACGTGGAGTTGCCTACTGCAAAGAACACCACGTTTCGCAAGAAAAAACAACAGCAACCACAACACCCTGCATCACCAAACTTCAACGCCAACAGTGATCCAAACCAGTGCACAATTGAAAATTACCTAAACCCAATTCCAACCACTCGTGTATCAAAACAGTCAAGTGAAACAAACAGGCCAAAAGTGGAGAAATTGTCCCTAAGTTCTAATCTTAATATCCACCCCTGTTCCACCAATTCAAATGTCAAACCAGTGTCCCTGAATGCACAACTGGCAAGTACACCGGAAATGCAAATTGCCACCAGTGCACCTTGCTCCCTGATTGAAAACAAAGCTGAAATACCTAGCGTGCCCTTGTTGCCCTGGAAGCACCTATCCAGGACAACGCAGACAAAAGAAACACTATTCACGCTGGCCAAAGCAGAATCAAGCATTCAGCCTACTGGCTTGAACTTAATTTTTGAATCCGTCCTCAATACTCCTTGGTTAGAAAGGAGAGTTACTGATTCTGAGCTAAGTGAGAAAACTTACATCTCGGCATCCGATCCTTACCAACGACTTAGTTGTATCGGGAATCGGACAGTCTGTGGCGATACTTCCTTATGTGGGCCCGAGATTGAGTCGCTAGCAAAGTTGAAAGTAACTGATAAGTTCCAGAGTTGTCATGGTGTTAACAGACCTCGATCTACCAGTCCATTGATCTCTCTAAGCGAACTTAGTGCTGTGCAAACAAGTCTGCCAAAAAACACTAAACCTTACTTTGCACTACCACACTCTGTTGAGACTCAGGATATTCTTTACTTTAATTGTCCTCCTACGCCTGGAAGGGATTTATTCCAACCAAGTGCAGGGGATACTTTAGATTTATCCCATAGGTCCAGTGTGAATAGGTGTAACCGAAGTCGCACTAAGTCGAAGCCGCGAAGGAATCTTGCCAAGTGGTTGTTGGAATTGTTTGGGCCCGAACCTAGCCCTGACGTGTGAAAAGTTACCTGAGGGCCAAGGATTCCAAGTGCGGCGTTACGTCCCTACGACTTGGAAGGATACCGCCCTGTGACTACATACCCTTCCACACCCAAATTCGCTCTACCAGTGCTTCTCTAAACCTCTAACTCCTTTAAGTGCATTTCTAAGTTTCGTAATGGTAACAATGATTATCGTGAGGGTTTAGATCCAGGTATGCCAAGATTCTATTCAAACTTAACGTAATATCGTAGAGCTTTCATCTCTTCCCTTCTTTGTTTAATTATTGTTATCCCGATTGTAGAGAAACAAACCACACTCTGTCACTTAGGAAATTATATACATACTTCCTCGAATTCAGACTCCCGAATTCCTCGCGTGGGAAATATATATATAACATTTCCTGTTATAAATACATGCACCTTACACGTACATTTGGAATACTTCGCGCAGACCTGAGTCTATTCGTTCCTTATAATTTTGGGTACAGATCAAATAGTGAAAGTCTCGTCGCAGAGTTAAATGCTTTTCAGTCACTTATAATTGACTTATTGTTTAATTAACCTTGATGGAGTTTGTTTCCATCTGAGAAGCCAAGGGAGAAAAATATATCAAGCTATATTAATACCCCACAAAATGAACAGAAGCACCACCACCAGCATCAACAACAAATTAGAGAATGGGATAGGAGCAAGCCTGAAAACGCGCCCTCAACTAGAGAATGGGATCTGAGCAAGCCAGAAAATGCGCCCTCAAGACCAGCTCTCACAGAAAACATCGATGAATCCCTATTTATGCAAATTCCCCATCAATACCCTCAATGCCCTCCCATCGAGTATTGCACTAATTCTTCCAGCCAAATTAGCTATGCTAGGCAACAAGCTGATTCAACCTCCAAGCCTTCCTTTCTTTATACCACCGTAGAATACCTGAATTCTCTATCAATTCCCCAACCTAGTAATTCCCTGCTAATTCCTCAAGTCATGCCTGAGGATAGTCCCTTAACCAGAAAATTCCAAATATCCTCCTCCTCTACGAACCACACTACCAGTAATATTAGGGGAGGTGTGGCAGAGTGGTCTTGCCACTGGACTGGTAATCCAATGGACCCGGGTTCAAATCCCACTATGTCAATGGGAAGATATTATTGGGATGGAATTTGTGCTGTACCTAGTTTCAGTGCATTACCACAGCACACCGAAATGACGAAAAAATACCCTCATTGTTCCCTGTTTAAATAGCATTGTATGAATATTCCCATATTCAAAATATGTTACAGGGGGGCAATGCCTAGTGAGTTAATTGCTCAATAGGTGACGTTCTGAGAGTTAGGGTCCGAATGTGGGGGATGAGACGGTGAAGCGCATAGGTGAAGCGGCTTCAGAGATGGAGTTGCTTCGAGCCAGGGTGCTTTGCTTGTCTCACTCCCTAGACTGAAACAAGACCTCACGGGCCTCACCGTGTTCAGCGGTGTAGTGTAAAGGCTCTCAGCCTATGCCCGAGAGGGAGTAGTTGGAATATAGAAAACAAACAAAAATCCCACCCCTCTAGGCTCTCAGCCTATGCCCGAGAGGGAGTAGTTGGAATATAGAAAACAAACAAAAATCCCACCCCTCTAAATCAAATAAGACTTTCCCACACGCCCCTACTACCCCGAGAGCTAAGCCCCTTGATGCCGACTCAAAAAGGGTTACTACCTGCACAAACCAGAGGAAAGGAAGCAACACTGGGATCCCTAGGTAGAAAGGGAATCAGGGCAATACATCCGCTAGTGAGGGACTTCCAATTGGAATAACAATACCACCGGGAGTAACCTTGATAACTAAAGTAGAGTGACCACCCCTTTTCCTCGACTTTAAACCCTTTGATAGCTAAAGTGAAACAACCTTGTGTGGAGAGAAGAGAGAAGAAAGAAGAAAGAAGAAGACAAGCTGTGGCTTTACTAGAGTGTGTGAAGCTCACAAAGCTTGAAAGCCCCTATAGACAACCAGGGGGACAACTGTTCCAGTGACAATGTGCTCGCCAGACTCTCTACCAGTGCTTCTATTCTTCCTAAACTCTTTAAGTGTTCTCTTATTTCGTAATGGTAACGATGATTTTAACAAGGGTTAACTGGGTATGTTGAGATTCATAATTAACGTAAATACCGAAGTTTGTCCATTCTTCCCTTTTATTCTTTATTCGTTGCTCTGATAAGGGAGACCAAATATACATCTATCGTTGGATTAATATATATATATACTTCTCGAATACAGTCTCCTGTATTCTCCATGGGAAATATATATATGTTCGTCCGGGAATAAATACAACACACATACACGTCAATTTCCGTGAATACTTATTCAGACCTAGTTTATATGCTAATTCATCATGTGGGTACATAGATCATAGATAAGTTTATTCACAGTGTATTGCTCAATCAGTCGTTTATTTATTTCTACTATTTATTATCACGCTAATTGAATTATTATTTATTTGTGTATTATTCGAGTTGTCTTAACTCTCTGTTTATTCAAGTTGCATTAACTTATTGTTCGTTTCGAATCTCAGTCACGCATACAGTACATGACTATTATCCAAATCTAACCTATTTATGAATTCATATTCATAGTTATTACTCTTTGAGTTTATTCTCCTGTTCAAGTTATTACAACTTATTATTCGTTTCGAAGTCAAGTAGTGTTTTAAATTACATACCTTCAGTACCGCGTGTATGCTAGACGCAGTAACTATTATTTGCTTTGAGTGAAGCCATATTCAGAGCTTATCATTATTTACCTTCAGGACACTACTTATTGTGATTGAGACTTAACATCTCTGTGAATTATTATTTGTATATTCGTATAGTAATGTACTCAATATTTATATGTGCATTTGATAGCAATATTATTACTTATGTTCCTTCAGTAACATAGTTATTCCCTATATGCATTTAGAATCATTGTTTTATCTTATATGTTTCATCAGTGACTTTAACCTTATTTATATGTTACTGATATATCATCCTGCATTATAATCTGAATATGTACCCTAGCTGTTAAAGAATAAAACTTGTGAACCTTTACCCTGTATTTTGTGTCCATTGTTTATTATTGAGTGTGATTGTTAAGCTAAGGCTAGTTACTTCCCAGCGGAGAGGAATCCACGTTGTTGATTGACGCTATTTCCTAAGGTGGAAACAGTAGTCAGATTTGTATGTATATGATAAATAAGTGCACCGGTATCTACAGTATATGTGCATCGGTATCTATATGTAACACCTCTTTATAATTAATATGTACCGTAGCATTTACAGGCACTCACTTATAAGAATTGTATCATATAAGCCCATATGGCAATTGCGAGTGTTGTGCATTATCCCCGCTAGGGGTATTGTTTACAAGTAGATAGCGTGGCGCCTTCCCCCTCTACAGGCGTCCCTATCTGTGTATTCCAACTCTCTCCTATAATACGAACCTACTTCAAGTTTTACCAGTGTTTAACTTATACCACTATTACGATAAGTACACTATGTAGCCTGCATATCAGTCAGGACCACCCCTCTACATGGCGCAGTGTGTAGGATACTACGGAGTTACAAGTTGGTTTTGAAATCGCCATATTCCTTCATGCCAACCAAGGAGTTTGAAAAGTGAATAAGCTGATTCTACCTTTGGAACACAGTATTCAGTGCCCCCTGGATGTACAGCGTGATCAGTGAAGTGTTGTACATTACTAGTGCAGTGTTTTGTGTGCATTTATTATGTGTGTAAGCCCGGGTAAGCATTTCAAGAGTGTTAACCCGCATCAAGAGGCAGGAGCGTGAGGCAGCACACCCTCCCCTCACCACGGCGGCGGCATGGCCGGAGCTACACTGAGGCAAATGGAATGAGAGCACACACATACGCACGCACACACCGGGCCCGTTTCACACACAGTCACAAGCTTGCACTAGTTATCAGCAACTTTTATGAGCAAGAACCCTGTTATTTTCCCGAAAAATTATTCCAGAGGGGGTTTCTTTCTGTTTTTGTTACCTACCTGTCTGTCTGTCACCCAGCCAAGATGATGTCAGACCAGGAAAATGAACAGGCATGACTATCTACCACAGCTCCACCCCACCTCACTCCTCACCCCCCAACTACTCCTCTCAGCTCCTTCTGGGGCCGATTTCCTACAGTTTATCAGGTATCTGGAGGAATCTAGGAAGCACGATGAGCTAGTGAGAAGAGAGGCTGATGACCTAAGGAGACAAGAGGATGCTATCAGAAGAGAAGAGGAGAATGCTAAATTCCAGGCTTTAATTAAACTGTTGGCCCCTTCCAGGATCTCTGCAGACCCCTCCACGACCCAGCAGCAACAAGTCCCCCCTTTAAACCCTTCAGCACCTCTCCCACCACAAAAGGCTACAGCCCAAACCTCTCCACCACTGAAAGCCGATGCCACCTTTCAGATATTTCGTGAGTGGAGACGACGTTGGGATGACTACGCAGTAATGGTGGACCTCTCCAAACTACCTACGGCAAAGCAAATGATCCAGCTTCGCATGAGTCTTACCCTTGAGACGCAGCGCATCTTAGAACACACCCTTCAGATCGCCCCTTCCACTGACAAGACGGTTGATGAGGTGTTGGACGCCCTGCAGACTCACATCAAGGGACTAAGAAATGAGGCACTTCGTCGACGAGAACTGTTAAGTTGCAGACAGCTTGAAGGGGAGTCATTTGCGGAGTTTTATGTCCGCCAGAATTTTTTTTCAGAGGAAGTTGATGTGTGCCCTGGAAATTCGTCTGTTTGCGAGGAAACACAGCTCAAGATGGTGATCCTCATGGGTATCAGAGACAAAGAACTGATACAGAAGCTCATCTCCCTGGACTCCAAGTCATCACTACAGGACGTTGTGACTACGTGCCGTTCATATGAGGCCGCTAGATCTGCAACAACGGCCATTAGTGCTCCTCCTTCCTACAAGAAAGACAAGAAAGCTCAGGAAAACAGCAGGACTCCACCTACCAAGACCTCTTCGAAGCCAGCTGATTTCTGCCAGTGTTGTGCTCGCCAGCATGGGTCGGACAAGTGTCCAGCTGCCCAGAGCACCTGCAATGGCTAAGGACAACAAGGCCACTGGTCTCGGACAGTCAAGTGCCCCGCCAGTAAGGCCCAATGCCGCCTCTGTAGCCGTATTGGGCACTATGATAAGTGTTGTCAGGCGACGAAGAAGAAGGAAAAATGCCGAGGTGGTTCTCCAAGCAACAGTGGTTCCTCCTCCAACTCCGGCAAGTCTCACGAGGCGAGGAACAACAGCTGTCGTCGTGTGGGATCAACTTCTTCCTCTGCTGACATGACACCACAACCCATCTTCATCACCCTTTCGTACGGCGATTTCAAATCCCGCCAACAGATGCTACCGGACACATGTTCTGACGTTACGGTGATTGGCCAGCGACACCTCGATTGTCTGGGTATCCCTAGGAGCAGTCTGCACGCCTCTTCGCCTACTATGACGCTCCCGGCGGATGGCTCCCAAATGGCACCTGCTCTGGGTGCGTTCCAGGCAACCCTCATCCTAGGCAAGAGATCGTGTCCCGCCCTGATTTAAGTACATGACGGTGTCCAGACTCCTCTGCTTTCTTACGGCCATTGCAGGGAGTTAACCATCATCTCTCCTGACTTTCCTAAGCCCATTTTGGAGATCACACATGTCAACAGGTGCGAGGCTAAACCTCTTTCAGCCTCCACGTCACCTTCGGCTGCCAAAGATTACTTCTTGAAGGAGTTCAGTGACGTGTTGTTATCCAAAGATGACCTGAAGACAACGCCCCTCAAGCCTATGGTGGGTCCACCTATGAGGATTTATCTTAAGGAGGGAGCTGTGCCCTTCGCCATCCACACTCCTCGACAGATTCCCTTCGCCTTTAGGGATCAGGTCAAGCAAGAGTTGGAGTCCATGGTGGCCCAAGGCATCATCAAACCTGCTGGAGACGACCGTTCAGAGTGGTGCCACCCCCTCATCGTTGTGGCTAAGGACGGCACAGGAGTGCGCATCACCGTCGACCTCTCCAAACTCAACAATCAAGTGTCCCGCCCAGCCCACCTTCGCTTACACCCTTCGCAGCAGTTCGCAATGTCGACCCAGCGGCTCGCTAGTTCACCACCGCGGACGCCCTCTGTGGTTACTGGCATGTGGAGCTGGCTGAGGAGGATCAGCATCTGACCACCTTCATCACACCATATGGACGCTTCACACATTGCAGAGGACCCATGGGATTCGCAGCTACAGGCGACGCCTTCTGTTATCGAGGTGACATGGCCCTCCAAGGTGTCCAGAAGTGCATCAAGGTCGTGGAAGACATCCTGCTCTACAATGAAGACTGCAAGTCGCACCTTGACCGTATCCACGACGTGCTCACCAGGTGCTGCAAGTTCGGGATTACCCTCAACTAGAACAAGTTTGTGGTTGCTGCACCTGCTGTGAACTTCTGTGGGTACACCCTCTCAGGTGATGGCATTTCGGCTGACCAGAACAAAGTAGCTGCTATTAGGGACTTTCCGACCCCGACCAACTTGACTGACCTGAGATCATTCATGGGCTTGGTCAACCAACTGGCCGAGTTCACCTCCAACATCGCAGCTACTGCCCAGCTAGCCTCTCCGCCCCCTGATGAGCCCCAAGAGGACATTTCTGTGGACTCCAGACCATGATGAGGCCTTCCAGTGCGTCAAGTCAGCCCTTGTCAGTCCACCCGTTCTCACCCTCTTCGACCCAGACCTGCCCACCCTTCTTCAGACTGATGCATCGCGGCTTTATGGCATTGGCTACGCCCTTCTGCAGGACCACGGCGATGGCCACCTGCGGCTAGTCTAGTGTGGCTCTCGGTTCCTGGCGGATGCCGAGACTCGCTATGCAACCATCGAGCTGGAAATATTGGCCGCTGTCTGGGCAATGTCGAAATGTAGACTATATCTACAGGGCCTACAGAACTTCACATTGATAACGGATCACCGCCCACTCATCCCTATCATCAACCACTACACGTTGGATGCCGTGGAAAATCCCCGTCTCCAGCGCCTGAAGGAGAAGATCTCACCCTATGTCTTCACAGCTGTGTGGCGTGCCGGCAAGTTGTTCTGCATCCCTGACGCCCTATCTCGAGTCCCTGTCAGCCACCCCACACCAGAGGATGAGATCGCCTGTGCAGATGCCGCCGCCCACCTCAGGACAGTAGTGACCACAAAGGACGTCATCAACCCAGGAGAATCTTCAGTTCAAGACGCCGATAGGACTCTACAGGATCTTCGAGCCGCAGCAAGAGCGGACCCTGCATATGTCCGCCTACTCAACTGCGTCACCTCAGGATTCCCTGCCAACCGGTATGACCTCCACAACTCTTTGCTTCCATACTGGAAGATACGGTACGACCTCTACGTTGATGGTGACCTCATCCTATATGGACCTAGGATCGTGGTTCCTGCTGCTCTCCCCTGCCGCACCCTACAGCAACTTCACGACAGTCACCGAGGTGTGAATGCCACCAAGCGCAGAGTGAGGCAGGCTGTCTTCTGGCCGGGGATAGATTTCGACATCGCCAGCACTGTCCATGCTTGCAAATCGTGCCAGATCCTCCAGCCTAGCCTCCAGAAGGAACCCCTCATGAACGACGACAACCCTACAAGACCCTTTGAGTCCGTTTCGGCCAACTTTTTCATGGTGGCTGGGAAGTCCTTCCTGGTCGTGGTCGACCATCTCTCAGGGTGGCCTGTCGTTGTCCCCTGCAAAGGCGACACTACTGCATCTTCGACCATCAGGTTCTTCTGTCGCTACTTCCGGGAAATTGGTGTTCCCCTCCGTCTGAGGACCGATGGAGGCCCACAATTCACCAGCCACGATTTCCGATTTCTGGGACTTTATGGAGCGATGGGAAGTCCGCCATGTGGTAACATCACCGCATTACCCACAATCGAACGGCCATGCCGAGGCTGCAGTGAAGTCTATCAAGCACCTCATCCTTAAGACTGCACCCTCTGGCAACATTGACTGTGAGGACTTCGACCGGGGTCTTTTGGAACTCCGGAACACCCCCAACTTCACTGGCCGCTCCCCAGCTGTGGCGTAGCCATGAGAAACCTGTGCCCCCCCAGGTGCCCCCTCACCAGACACCACAGCCCTACATGTATACCTAACTTGTTATTGTTAATTTGTATTCAAAAGGAAGTTAGGAACTCCTGGATAGAAGGCACCACCAGCTAAAACAACAATTACAATTATTAAAGGTCATAGGTATCTCCATTCAAAATTATCACTTCACCAACAGCAGTAACAGTAAAGGAGTATAACATTATGATACTTACCGCCTTAATCATCGGTTGGATGCTTTTTTTTTTCGTTATTATACCTGTTGGAGCTTTGATTGTTCATCCATCCTAGATTGGAAAATTGAATAGTAGTATTATATCTGAACTATTTCTTATTCTTAACATATAAAGTTTAAAAATTTTCAGTTAATTTAAGGCAGAAAGAAAACAAAATATTACTACAAAAGACAATTATTTCTCGAATGAATGCTGGGAAAAGTTTTTTTGTTTTATAATCGCTCAGCTGATTGCTGCGTAGTGAAGAGGGAGGACACTTTAGGTAAGAAATGTTTCTGGTTTGTGGCATTTCTTATACGATTATCATGATGTCTTATTATCTATTCAACTCTAAAGTATTTTGTAGGCATTGTGTAAACACTAAAAAAAAAAAAAAAAAAAAAAAAAAATATATATAGGCTATATATATATATATATAATTATAGGCTATACAAATTGTGTATTGAAACATGCAAATATTTGATACATTTTTATAAATATGGGGGCCCACTGAGGGGTTTGGCCTAGGGCCCACAAGTAGGTAAATCCGACCCTGCACCCGAAGTTATGCAAATTTGCTCTCAAAAACCCCCAGTGCCCCCCAGAAGAGTAGCAAACTAATTAGGCTATGCAGAGAGTAATAGCATCGCTAACAAACAAGCCCTTTCAGATTTAACTTATCCCCTCAATATTAAATATGAAGAAAACCCCAACTCTAACCAAACCCCCAAAATTAACATCTCGCTCCCAAATAATCATCAGGTCAAACCTAGGGCAAATAAGAAGACCAAAACTTCCCGAGCATCCTCCTCAAACAAGTCACACAGTCAAACAAATATTAGTGCAACTCCTTCCATCCCTAAACTCAAAATCAGGATATCACCACAGCCCTATTACCCCGAGATCAAAGCCCCCTGATGCCGACCATAATTTCCATAAAGGAGTTACTACCTGCACTGAACAAGGGTAAGTTAAGCAATCAGACTACTGGCTTTATTCCAATTTTGGAATACGATATCGGGATCCCTAGTTTAGAAAGGGATCAGTCAAGTGAAGCCTCTAGTGAAGAACTGCCTGTGCTGTTAACAAGTATTCAACATCCGGTTATTCGGGGACTTACCAACACACATACAGGGAGTTCTAATACCTCAGGTGAATCTAGTAGCCTTGATGTTAATCTAGATGCTAGATTAGTATCACTGTACCAAATCGATACTCGTAATAAATCTCGAGTTAACTCAACAACCCAACTCAGTGCAGACAGTATTCGAGAGAGTGTCGTGTAGAAAGAAAGAAGAATGAAGATAGAGCCAGGCGCAGCAAGTTGTTTGGACCAGAACCTAGTGAGCGTGTGTGAATCCTCCGGGTCCCTGTGATCAACCGTTGGACAATTTGGACAAGTGAAACGTGCTCGCCAAACGCTCTACCAGTGCCTTTCTTCTACCTAAACCTTTAAGTGTTCTTTTGTTTTGTAATGGTAACGATGATTACAATTAGGGTATAACTTGGTATGTTGAGGTTCGTAGTTTAACCCATAACTAGCGGCGCGCAACATAAGTCGAGTATAATAAATCTGGACTATCTGGCGGCGCTCGACATAGGTCGTGTGGCAATTTCAGCACGTAATGTTGCTGAGAGAGAGAGACAAGTGGTGGCAGGAGAGTAGCGAGCGTATGACTGCTCCAGACCACCGCGGCGAACCTACTGACACGAATCCCACCTCCTCCCTCCCTCTCTCACTCGCTACATACGGTATTGTATGGGGAAAGTGCCGAATTACATGCTTTTTGCACTCGCGTTGCGCGGTTGTTGCAAGAAAACTAGCCATCATAAAAGGATCGTTATGGTGTCATTGGAAAGCTCTGTTTATGCCCTTTCAGGGATAGATACTTGTTTTACGCTCTGGGTCTTATTTAGGCATGAAAATGATCACGTAAACAGCCCTATTTTGGGTAAAAACACCCCGCTGGTGGCTACATATTATATACCGCCTAGGCCGCTCGTAAGGTGTTAACATAATAATCGAAGATTGTCCATTCTTCCCTATTTACTTATTATCCGTTACTCTGTTAAGGGACAACACTTACACATCTATAGTGGGATAAATATTTATATACTTCCTCGAGTATAGTCTCCTGTATTCTTTACGTGGAAATATACATATGTTTGTCCGTGAATAAATACATGAACCTACACGTAAAAAACAGTGAACGCTTATTCAGACCTAGTTTTTATGCTATTTATCATAGATAGTTTATTACTTTATTCACAGAGTATTTCTCATCAGTCACATATTTACGACTATCATTATTATCACGCTGTATGAAGTACAATTCATTAGTGTACCTTTTGAGTTATTCTAGCTCTATGTTTATTCACGTTGCATTAACTTATTGTTCGCTTTGAAGTTCAGTCACGCATACATGACTATTATCTAAATCTTATATATTATATTCATGAATTTATTTTCATAATTATTATTCTTTGAGTTATTAGAGTGTTATCTCTAGATCAAGTTATCATGGCTTATTATTCGTTTTGAACTCAAGTAGTGTCTAAATTTACATACCTTTAGTACCTAGTATATGTTATCGGAGTAACTATTATTTACTGAGTGAAGCCATATTTAGAGCTTTTCATTATTTTCTTTCAGGACACTACTTATTGTGATTGAGACTTAACCTCTCTGTGTATTATTATTTATATGTTTATCTGTAACATTATTATTATTTATATGAATGTTATCCATATATTATTTTCCAACAACATATTGAGAATGTACCCTAGCTGTTAGGGAATATACTTGTGAACCATTACTGTGTATTGTGTGTCCATTGATTATTACTTGAGTGAAGTTATCAAGGTTATATTATGTATTATTATATATTATATTATATTATATATTAAGTTATATTATGGCTAGTTGTTTCCCAGCGGAGAGGAACCCAAGTTGTTGATTAGCGCTGATTCCTAAGGTGGAAATCGCAATCAGATTATGTCACGTTTTATTATAACGTGGCATAACACAATGTGTGTGTGTGTGTATATACAGTATATACAGTTATTTGTTACCTTGTAATCTGTTTTGGTATCGTTGCAGAGTTCTTTCGCAGCAGCATTTACCTCTTATGTGTTCCTTTTCCAAGGAATGTAGGGAATAACTGTGGTGCTTGCTGCCCTTACATCCCTGCTAACTAACCTTACAAGTGTATTGTAATCGCATATAAATATATGTAGATCATAGACATATGCGTGCGTTGAAGAATTCATACCCAGATGATTTATTGGCACTTCAAACATGTTTCGTGGCCTAGACGTAAGTGTGGTGGGTAAGGCCCGCCACCTGCGAAAGTATGTATTGTATGTATGTATATTATACTCAGGCACATAACCCATTGCTGGGGGTGGTCGACACGAGACAGAGCCCGAACAAAAACAAAATTTAAAGTTCCTATTATCAGGGTCCGGGACCACTTTCGCGTTCTGTCTCGTCTAGTAGGAGAAGTATATAAGGGGAGGAGGATTCCTAGCCTCCTGCCCCCAGGACAGTAAAAGAGAAATTGAAAAAAAGTACTCTGCAATTTAACCGCTGTGCTATCAAATCACTTACAATTAGAGTCGAGAGTTCTTATCAAGATACTTAGATAAAGTAAAGAGAAACTGGAAAGGTGTGTGTGCGTATGTGTGTGAGTAGGTGAGCGTGGAGCCAGCATGGACTGGTGCCGTAATACACACCACACACGGTACGAGTCAGTCAGTTGGTGGTAGTCTAAGAGGGAGGGTTATGGTGCTCTCTCTCCTCTGATCCCTCACTACCTTCCTCCCTCTCTCAGTTTCCTTCGAAACTTCATACAACCGAGCGATATCAAGCTTTAGTAGCTATTATACATCCCTCTACTTTGTTACTGAACCCAATTACCTGTAAAGAATAGTGAAAACCTAGTATTAAAAAGTGGCGCAGACCCGTGTGAAGTTGGTGCATTGGAGAAATCACGAAACAGCGAGCACCGTCAGGTGAAGAGTTACTTTCTTCGCTCCCCGGAACCCACCGTAGCTCTTATTATAATAACCAGGGCTAGAGGGTGAAATGCGGTGGTTATTGTTACTGTTGTGTGTGGTGTGGATGTCGAGGGGAACCTCAGCTAACACCCCTACCAATCCACCCCACCCGCATGCCTTTATCCAACCCCTTAACACCTTCACAAACAACGCCACCTTCGCCGACGGTGCCCATAATCGTAGTAATAACCCCCCGGGCGTGTCCAAGAGGGACCATATAACCCACAGCATGCCCGCGGATGAGGGCGGGGAGGGCCGCATGGAACGCTATCCTGTAGCTGTCATCGACTTCGAGAGGGTGCAGACACCTTTTATCATCGGTTTGTGGATTTTCTGCGCCTGCCTCGGGAAAATAGGTGAGTACTTTTACGAACTTACGGAACATAATATTTGTGTAAGAAACTTGCTGATTAGGCTATGTTCTAACCTCGGTGCATTAATCCATATTCAAGTGTTGCCCTAACTTCCCTAAACCTTCTTGAACGAAATGGACAGAAACAAATAGGGCCTAGTGATCTTTTCGAAACTGAGTGGTGTTTAGCCCTTTATTACCCATTAAGGTCAATTACAGGAGGCGCTACAATATAGGTAGCAAAATTATAATGGTAGTTTTGGGTTCCTATCATCATATGCTTCATTTCTATATACTTTTTATCTCCGGAAAAAAAAAAATCTTCGAGTTTTTATTTTTTTCTGGTAAATCTACAGTTATACTACCCCTCCCCCACTTCCCCCTTTCAAAGCACGCCTTTTAGCGTGTTTTTGGATGGTTCAGCAGTCGCGGAAACTGGAAAAACACGTATTTTGATAAACATTTATCACCAACCAGATACGTGTTTTTCAGGTAATTTGTTGTTGTTTTTTATTTTGTATTTGATATTCAGTGTTGTTTAATACCGAGGACCGTCACATTTTAGTATTTTTAACATTAGCCTAACCTAACCTAACCTAACCGAAAACTAACCTGTCTCGCGACAGATCTAAACCCAGCTCATGTTCCCTGTTTATGGGTGCGCAACGGTCTAAACCCAGCTCACGTTCCCTGTTTATGGGTTCGCGAAGGTTTGTAATACTTCAATGTATCTATTTTAAGTCAAATATACATTTCCGCGCATCATCAAACCATACTAAGTCTACTACTAATAATATTAACCCATTAGTACCAACAGAATAGCGACAAAATAGGGGTAGTATAACTGTAGATTTATCTTGGAGGCTATTAGGTTAGGTTAGGTTAGGTTTTTTGGTTAGGTTAATGACCAAAACAAAAAATCCCAAGAAAATAAATGAAAAATCCCAAGATTTTTTTTTTTTTCCCCCCGGGGATAAAAAGTATATAGAAATGAAGCATATGATGATAGGAACCCAAAACTACCATTATAATTTTGCTACCTATATTGTAGCGCCTCCTGTATATTGACCCAAATGAACATTCAGTTGTATCATTAGGCCTATTCATCTTTATTCGATATAGGGTTAGGGAACTTAGGAAAGTGTGGGTAACGTTGTGTAAGTAGGCCTATTAGGCACAGTCGTGGTCAAAGTTCGTGACAGTAGCCATAACTTTAATTCTGGTTATCAGTAAAAATATATTTGCAGACTCCATCAAAGGGTAAATATTACTTTTAGGACCAACTGATTTCAGCGTTAATTTAGTGTGCGTGGGTGTGGGTGTATCCTTTATATAGCCTAAGCCTACAGTGTTTTTTATACAGAGTATTCACCCATTATCCAACAATTTACCCCCCCCCCCCCCACAACTATAGTGGGTACGGTAGGGATCTAATTATGACTTGTTGAAATCAGCATTTATGTTGACAGTAGGGGGGTCATTAGGCCTAAGTTTTTTACCCCACAATTTTGGCACCGCCACCGTCGATAAGATTTTTTGTTTTGCAGTGTTATAGGCTATATTAGGTCCCATACAATGCACTTGCGACGGCAATGACATATACGGCAATGTAGTATGATATACTGTATAAGAAACCTATAGAACACGTGCCATAGGCCTAGGCTACTGTAAAAATAGATGGGCCTGGTAAGTGGTAACAAGCAAACGCTTGACTTATACAGAGTATTTCTATTTTCTTTTATATCTCCCTCATTATGCCTCATAATACATTTCATCTCTTAATAGCCTACATACCGGTATACATTACCCAATGATGTATACTGTATGTTATAACAGACCTATTAGGCGCATTGAGATCAATGGGAGTTATGGGACTACTGTGGGTCCAATAGATAATATATAGCCTACCCATCAAAGCCTTCACATTCAAGGTTTGCTCAGTGTGGTTCCCAATATGATAATTATAGGCCCTAAGGGAATAGACTCGCAGCCTTATTCACTACTACTAAGGTCACTAAAACTAAGGTTGTGTTCGCCACTCTCCTAGCAGCACCGAGGAGCGCGTCGCCTCTCGTTGTGGGTTGTGTTTTGGTGCAGCAGACTGTTTGAAGAGACAGCACGCTCCCTTGCGAAGATGGGCTCGTCTGGCACTTTTTGCAGTTCGACATCGAGGGCTCTCTCGAAGTTGTCTAAAGATACGCCCCTCATGTCTCTTACTCGCCGTGGGAGTTTGTTGAAGAGACGTGGGCCTCTGTGTGATAACCAGCCCTCTCGCAGAGAGCCCATAGCACCCCTGTTATTCATCCGGGGGATATTGCATTCCCAGCCTCTCCTATCACTGAATTTCATGACTATCGGAGTATGTAGGTTTGGTACTAAACCCTCTGCGATTTTCCATGTGTATATTATTAGGTAACGTTCTCTTCTACGTTCCAGCGAGTACAGTTTCAGTGCTCTTTTTATAGCCTACATAATTTATTATGGACAATGTAGGTCTATGGAATCCATATTTTACTTAATTAGGATAGTGTGAAATTTATTCAATCCATAGAGTTCCTTCTTTCTTTGTTAATGTGTATGAAGAAGACAACAGGCAATGTTGCCTGCAACGAGTGCCCCTCAAAAAACAAACAAATAAAATACCGTAAATAACAATAGAAATAAATATATAGGCTAATAAGATAAGGAAAATATAACCGAAACTACCGTACCACTAATTTTCCTATGGGTTTTCTTATTGGATTTAGGTAGTTTTCATCATTATACAGTAGGCTAGTTGAAATTAGTTACAATCCCCGGCAAATGTTATTTCTCCCATTATCCAACGATCTTAAAACACTCAGATGTAAGTAATTTTCAGAGTAAATATACATTTGTTTTGCCTTTGGATACAGGATGGGTTGAGGGTGGGCTTTGCCCCCCCTCACCCCCCAATGAATGATTGAAATCAGCATCTATTTTAACAGTAAGAGTTTCACTGCCGTCGATAGGGAGATTTATAGGGAGTTTTGTTTTTTTTTTTACAGTACTTTATATAGTACACATACAATGTAGGCCTATCTCCTGAGGTTGAAACACATTTTAATATGATCTTTGCAACATCCTTATTCTATAATAGCCTTCAAATATTGAGAAATAATTAGTGGTAGTTTCGGTAATAAGATAATGAGGTAATTATAGGGAATAAGCTCCAGATTTTGAGAAATGAGTGTTTTCATGGTCTTAATTATAATTCCAATGTGGGATACACGATGGGTGCCCCCCCCCCCATGAATGATTGAAATCGTCATCTATGTTGCCAGCAGGGGGTAAATATCGATTATACTGTAATACTGCATAAATAAGGCGTTTATAAACAGTGAGGATGTCCGAAAGAGCTCTGAGATTGATTAGAATGGGCGTTTTTTTTTTTATTAATATCGGGTTTTATAAATGTGATCAAAATTATTCTCCCATAGTGGATTATACATGAGTACAGAGTATTGTTCACATGTGTGGGGAGCCTGGAGGATCCTCTCACATCGCACTCCTTGACAAAGTGGAAAGGAAGGCCTTTGTATCATTAACTCCCGTCCACCACCAACTCTCTACAATCTCTCTCTCTCCACCGCAATGTTGCATCTCTCTCGCTAATCTATCGCTACTATAATCAGTGTTCCTCAGAGCTCTCCCAGTGTATACCGTACCACCTCCTCTACGTAGGGCGCGTGGTACCCGTCTTGCAACACAATCCCACCCCTACTCTGTGCAACTCTCTAACCCAAGAGTGAAACATTACTCAGACTTTCTTCTATTCAACAGCTGAGCTCTGGAACTCTCCCAGAATCAGTCTTTCCCTCTTCCTATGACTTAAATTGCTTCAAACTCCGTGTGTCCAGGCATTTTGGCTCGAACGTCCCTTGATTTTGGCCCTGTCACTCTTTCAACTCTGGGGGAGGCACTCGCTACGGGCAGTTCTGCCTTTTGCCTCCCTCACTCGCATAGAAAAAACAAAAAAATAAAAAGGCAAGGAAGAAAGAGTGGGTGAAACTTAAATCAGTGTTCTTGACTTGTTAGGTCTCTTTCTCTCTCTCCCTCTCTCTCTCTCTCAATGAGGTGTGTAGCTAGGAGTTTGCTGTTTGTATACCGGTATTATAATGATATGAACTCCAAATGTATAACTTGCATATATTTAAATCCGAATGATGTTTCTAAAGATGAAACAATCTTCTACATAGTAATATTGTGTGTATGTGAGAGTGAGAGTGAGTTTGCTTCCACACGCATTTTTCTATAAAATAGCATGTTAAGCAGTTTAATAGCGACACGGGTGATCAACGAGTGTACAGCTACTCAAAAACATTTCTGGATCTGTTATGTTTTACTTAGGCTATACAACTACAGTCATTGTCACATTTGTCTTTTTCAACAAGTCTCTTTTAAGTCCCTGATGCCTTGATCTAGTGCTGCTGAAGGTGCAGAGAGGAGGGAGTATCGTAAGTTCTATGTGACGATCGTCCAAACTTTAGTGTTGGGGGAAGGCAGACAGGTTGGGGAGGTAAGAGGTCTCTAAGAATTAGAGAGAAGTAAAGGAGGAAATGAAGAGCAAAGTAGAAGGGAAAAAGGTGGAGGGCTGTCCTCCTTGCTATTCTTCAAATCGTTTTCCCAATGACGTCTAAGCTAGAGCATCCGAAGAGCAGTGGCACGGTGTAGTGGTGGGGTGGAGAAGCTGCTGATCTGGGTGAATGTAGGAGATGGTGGAGGTGAAGAAGAAGATAGTGTTGATGGAGTTGATCCCCCGTTAATGGTCTGATATCTCCCTGACCTTGAGGGGGTTATGGTGGATTCAGGGTGGCTTTAGGTCGTGATGCTGCTGGGGGTGTCAAGAGTGCTGGGGGTGTCTGTTGACCTTGATGATCTTGTCCTATAATAATTGTAATGCCTCTTACCTGCAAAATCCCGCAACCCAAGTTGACGTCTGGGATAGTGTAAATTAGTCGTTGATGGCGAAGTATAATAAACTCACCGCGTGAATCACCACTAGACTATCACCTGGTTCTTTCAAGAAGAAGTAAGGTTACCGTACTATCCTATTGTACGTCCGTGGTAGTACAGTCGGTAGCGCGCGCGTCTGGCATGCCTACTCAGGGCCCTTGTGTTCACTGACCAGGGTTCGAAACCGCACCAGGCCCAGCGATTTTCGGGAGGGATAAATTCCCTTCGCACCCAGCATTTCATTGGTGGCAGTCACGGAACATGATCTGGTAGTTAGATAGAGCACCCATCACGGGGACCCTAAGAATACTGAGATTGCCGAGATGTTGTGGCTACGATACCTTACGACCTTAGAATAGGCTAGGGACTAGCCTTGTTAAAGAAGGATGTTGTGTAATACCCTGTACCCGCAAAATCCTGCAACCACAAAACTACCCGAGTTGACGTCTGGGATAGCGTAAAATAGTTGTTGGTGGCGAAGTCTAATAAACCCACCACGTGAATCACCACGAGCCTATCACCTGGTTCTTTCAAGGAGAACTTACTGCAGGTTGCTATCCTATAGTATGTCCGTGGTAGTACAGTCGGTATCGCTCGAGTCTGGCATGCCTACTCAGGACCTTTGTGTTCACTGACCAGGGTTCGAAACCGCACCAGGCCCAGGGATTTTCGGGAGGGTTAAATTCCCTTCGCACCCAGCATTTCAATAATAATATTAATAATAATAATAAAGGGGCTATGGAAGTTTAACTGGAGTTTGTTCGCTGTATATAACAAGTGGAAGGAATGTACTGTCCATCGTTGCTGGTTGCCATTTGGTGTAGCCTAGCAGACTGCGAATATGGGCCGATCTGGCACTCTTGAAATTCAACATCTAGGGCGCCGCGGAAGTTTGTTGAAGCGTGTCCAGTATGGGGTTCACTGTTTTGCTTATATATAGTTTAATGATGAATGAAAGAGCCTATCCATTTACAATAATGCTGATAAAAGGTGGTAGCCTACCGTGCAATCATAATTCAGTGTTCACCTAATGACAAAATAATGGACAATACAATGTTAGTTTCCTAAATTTTCCTTAATCTGTTCATGTTTTTTTTAATAATCCAAATGACACTACACCAAAGCAGACAAATCGCCAGAAATGTCTCGATTTATAGCTTTTAACCCGGCGAGCGCGCGCAGGGTGTAGTGAACACCACAGTTCTGGGCGGCAATATTAACCCTTAACTGGCGGCGCGCAACATATGTCGAGAGAAATAAATTTGGACTAAGTGGCGGTGCACAACAGCTGTCGAGCGCCATTTTCAGCACATAATGTTGCTGAGAGAGAGAGCTGAGCGGTGGGACGAGCGTAGTAACCTTATGACCGCTCCCCACGACCACCGTGGACATACTGAACTGTATACCACCTTCCTCCCCCCTTTCTCACTCGATACACAGGGAATTATTTACGGAAATTACCTTATTTTAGGGTTTTTGCACTCGTGTTGCACGATCGTTGCAAGAGAACCAGTGGTCGTACAAGGATGGTTCGGGTGTCATTGGAAAGCTCTGTTTACGCCCTTCAGGGATAGATACTTGTTTTACGCTCTGGGTCTTGTTTATGCATGAAAATGAGCACGGAAACAACCCTATTTAGGGTTAAAAAAAAAACGCTGTGCGGTACGGTGTAATATACCCTACCACCCGCCAATAAGGTGTTAAGCTCCATTCCTGCCTATAATCATCATTTTACGATAAATATCGTTATTACTTTTTCATATGTGCCTATTTTACCTTTAATATGAAGATAGTAACCTTTAACAATAATAAAACAAGTGGGAATATCATTTAGATGGTCAAAACCGCGAATTGTTAGCAAGCGGTTCATTCATCAAGTGTGAGCCAGCTGGCCTCACACCCTCTTCTCTCGAGTGTTGAAGCAGTACTGAGCTACTCCCTCACACTCTCCCGGTCTCTACGGTACCTTGCGTAACACACACATGACCACAGCCTTGGATCGGTTTGGAGATGTTTACACGAAAATATACCAATGAATAAGGGAATAACGGAAAATAGGTAATAATTGAAAGGGGGAAGGGGGGGATGTGGAGGAGTGATATGAGGTATGGAGGGGAACAAAAATATTTTAAGTGCTACTGGGGCCTTTTAAAAGTTTTTTTTTAGGCCTTACCTCTTAAGAGCTTTCTCACCGTCGCCCAGTAAAACCTCTTAAGAGTGTTCTCGCCGTTCCCGGGTTAAGGGCTCCAAATGGACATTTAAGGTAATCACTCAATAAATGAAAGTATGTCAGCCATTTTCTGTTTCAAGAAGCATTAACTGTCCTTTTTTCTTAGATTTCAATGTTTCAAGAAAAAAATCCTTGCAAATTATGTTCCGTGTACTATAATATGTCATTAATGCCAATATTATCTACCGTGCTTATCTACAGTAAGTAGTACGGTACCGGTATACAGTAGATACAATCTTAAATAATATAATTACTGACAAATGCCTTCGTGTGATTTAGACAAGGGAATGTGGTAACTGATTACTTAATGTGTGACGTTGTCACGTGTCCAACAGCTTGAAGCGGTATCACACGAAAACAATTCCCTTCAACTTTTATCGGCAACTCTAGACTGGCAGCTGTTGAGAACACTTTTAAAATAATACTGCTATTTAAGATTATCCGTCTAGTTTATGATACCAGTACTAAAGATTCCCCAAAAGTTGCCGGGAAAATGTTGACCATCGAATATTGGCAGCAAAAATATGATGTTGATACTCCCTCGAGTCCCGTCATGCGGGGTCTGCTAAGCATCAGTATTACCAAGTGTTCTACTTTCTCGCTATATCTATAGATATTTAGGCTACATAGATCTAGCTATAGTTATTGACATCTAGCGATATGAATGATATCTACTGGTATACTCGGGAGATTTGAGCCAGTTTTAAACGATATTCGGGAGATTTGTGCCACGTTTCTAGCGATTTTCAGAAAATGTTACTATCTAGCGACATTCTTGCGACGTTGAGGATTTATCTAGCTGTGTTTTGTTATTTTTATTTGGTAACCTTGGCCAATCTGTCAATACTAACCTTGACTGCCCTCTTGACATCTAATTTTTGACGCCTAGTTTATATATATATCTACTGGTCCACGAAAGTTAGGAATTAATTGTATTGCATTCATGGTATTGGTTAGGCCTAGGCTATATTACTACGATTGAAATGTGGGTCCGTCTGTTTATAACATTTTCTCTCTTCGTTGTCATTTTGATGTATATTATGTTATATATTGTATTTTCTAATATTATATCAGGTATTGTAGAAGCAGAGAGTTGCTATGTCAATGTAGGCTAAATAACAACATTGTATTATTATTATCATTGTTAATAACAGATTTGTAAGGATATGGAGTTGCTACACCAGTGGTGCAACAAGTACCGGTAGCCTACGGTATTTGAAAAACAAAATAGTAAACGAGCGGTTAATGGGGTCAAAGTTGATTTTACACACACACACACACACACACACACACACACACACACACACACACACACACACACACACACATATTTACCTTACGGTCACGGCGGCCGAACACACTAAGTCATTGCACTTTAAGTGCTGAATCTAGAGGGGGGGGGGGGGGGGGGGTTCGAATCCACGCACCGAAGGTGGAGGTTTCTCTCAAAACCAAGGTCTATATACACTCTGTATATTGAACTTACTCAAAACATTCCATGACTGAAGGCTATAGGCTAATCTGGACGGACCTGTCTCTGGGGACCGCAAAGTCCCCTGTCTACGTCCTATTCCCCGGGGGTATGTAGGGGCACTCGTTAGCAGCCTATATTAGTCTGTTGATATTTTTTTTTGTTTTTTCCCCTATGTGAGTGAGGGAGACAAAAGGCAGAACTGCCTGTAGCGAGTGCCTCCCCCATAGCCTAGTTGAAAGAGTGACAGGGCCAAAATCGAGGGACGTTCGAGCCAAAATGCCTGGACACAATGCCTGGACAGTGGACACACAGAGTTTGAAGCAATTTAAGTCTTAGGAGGAGGGAAAGACTGATTCTGGGAGAGAATTCCAGAGCTCAGCTGTTGAATAGAAGAAAGTCTGAGAGTAACGTTTCACTCTTGGGTTGGAGAGTTGCTCAGAGTAGGGGTGGGATTGTGTTGCAAGACGGGTACCACGTACCCTACGTAGAGGAGGTGGTATACACTGGCAGAGCGCTGAGGAGCACTGATTATTGTAGTAGCGATAGAATAGCGAGAGAGATGCAACATTGCGGCGAACAGAGAGAGAGTTTGCAAAGAGTTGATGAGTGGGCGGGAATTAATGATACAAAAGGCCTTCCTTTCTACTTTGTCTAGGAGTGCGGTGTGAGAGGATTCTCCCCACACATGTGAACAATGCTCAACACAAGGACGCACTGTGCCCCTGTACAGAGCAAGAAGCTGTGCAGGGGTAAAGAACCCCTTGAGGCGGTTGAACACACCCAGCTTCTAGAAGGCTGCTTTAGCAAGACTGGTAATATGGTCTTTCCAAGTGAGAGCAGAAGAAAAAGAGACACCAAGAATATTGAGAGAATATGAAGGATTGATTTTTGTATTGTTGAAGAATAAGGGATAGTCCGCTGGGAGTTCCGGACTGGTAGATAGATGGAGAAATTGGGTTTTGGAAGCATTAAAGGCAACAAGGTTTTCTTTGCCCCAATTGGACATAGTATTTAGATCAGAATATAAGTGTTGTATGGCTTCATTATGTTTGTCTTTGAGGGATTGTTGGCTGGTGCGTTCTGAAAAACTAATTGAGTAGTGCATAGTGTAAGGTAGAGTCGTCGTCTGCGTATGAATGGATGGGACTGGAGGTACAGTTGAGAAGATCATTTATGAAAATTAGAAAGATAATAGGAGATAGGACAGAGCCCTGAGGAACACCGGAGTTTATAGGATGAGGTAGTTGTAATTCTCGTGTTTATTCACATAATATAAATCAGGTGTACCGGTATTTGTTGTGAATCCGTGGTCAATAATGAACAAATGATTGCAGTATCCTATATTATACAGTATATGACAACCAAATTAGTTTTGTAGAATCAAACTCAAAAATAAGTCTTAAGCAATGGTTCCTAGAATTATTGAAGGAAGTGGCCGGAAGCACACCTTTCCGTTGTGTTACATAGGTTAACCCTTTCAATCAAATGAGACCCAATTTAGGTTTCAGTCTAGGTAGGTACACTCGAATACCATAGTTACTATGGTAGCCCACTAATAAGAATTCGTGGAGCCCCTATGTTTTTAGTTATGCAATTATAACTATCTAGATTTATTTTTGGATAGAACTTGCTTTTCAATAAACAGTAGCCTACCGGTATAGGCCTATCGGTATATAGTTTTGTAGTTGATGTTTGGAAAATTATATTAATAAATTAGTTTCGAGATATATACTTCCATAATTAGAAGTACCGGTAGGTGAAGTCTCCAAATATTTATGAGTGGGCTAGAGACTATGGTATCCGAGTGTACAATCACTTACCGGTACAACAAATCGTGGGCCACCTGTGTTTTTCTTTGTGCAATTTTAACTACCGGTACCGGAATATGGATTGATTTTTGGATGGAACTTGCCTTTCAAGAATTAGTATAGGCCTAGGCCTATAGGCCTATAGTTTTGTAGTTGAATAAAATTTAATTCATAAATTCGTGTCCTGAGATGTATTTGCATAATTAGATATAGATAAGGTCCACGAAATTTCCTGAGTGACTAGGCCTATACCTTCAGACGATTGTATTCGATTTAGAACGAACCTGTCAGAGTTAAAGGGGTTAACTTGTACCAGTCTTTAACCCTTAGATTATGGTACTTGAGGTCCCTCCTAAGCCGAGTAAGATCATGTAGCAGTAGCATTAACAAGTATAAACATTGTTGTCTGATAGGTGTTAACAACTCGTAAAGCAAAGGTTGTCAGGTGTCATTACATTGGGTCGTCATTCCCACGGCTGACAGATACCCATCCCACTATTTATAATCAACGCTCGCTAGCCATTTACCACTGGCAGTATTACAGTAAATGCCATTATAATTGGTGAGACTCTTTGTATGGTAACACTTCCACCTCTTAAGGGGGGTCACCTGTTTTTGTTCTGTCCTTTTCTATATTTATCTGGCTTGTATCCATTTGGCCCCATTCAGCCTACTGTTTTAAGACGTTTATCCCCATCCAGGTGTCAATTTTTTACTGGTGAGCTGTAGCGAGCCAGCATATTTTTTATTTTTGTTTGACAGCAAGCTAAATTTGTACATTTTTCGATAGAAAAATGTCTCCGGCGAAGCCGGATTTCTTCATATAATGCTGGCTCGCTATCGCTCGCCAGGAAGAAATCGACACCTAGATGGGGATAAACGTCTTAAAATAGTTGGCTGAATGGGGACGAATGGATACAAGCCAGAGAAAGCGAGAAAAGGACAGAAATAACAAAAAGCAGGTCACCCCCCTTAATGGGAACAAATGGTCAGCGGAGTTTCAATGTACAGAAATGTCTATTGTAAAGATTATCCTTGTTTGTTCATATCGTACCGGTATGTAGGCTACTCTTCTAAAATGCTACTGTCAAAAGATTACTGTACTGTATATCCTGTTTCGGAAGTGGAGTTTTGTTATAAAGACCATTGGAACCATTCGGAAAATGTTGTAAACCGTCGAACAAAACATGATGGTAGGCTAGTCCTGTCTTCAATGGCGGCGATTTATAGGCTAGGTAAGTTCAAGATACATAGACTAACATACATAGTTAGTCTATGTATCTTGGGTAAGTTAACCCTTTCACACACGTCTGGAGTCTGGACGCAGGGGTTGCCGATTAGCAATCAGAAATAGAGTTCTCTCAATCTTATAATTATCTCTCCAAAATTAGTTTTCTGCCTACAGCTAACTCAAAGATAGCTGCAAATGTTGAAGTATATAAACTAAAGGTTTCTAAACACCCCTGATGATCACAATAGCTTTAAAGTATCCCAGAATAGCCTCAAGTCGCGTCCTGTGCGTGAAAGGGTTAAGTAAGTCATGTTGGTCATCAACTGATTCATGTGTGTAACTTATATTATCCACCAATAATATGGCTACTTTCAGAATTGTAGTATAATTGTCAACGCCAGTGCAAAACTAATTGTCAACGCCAGTGCAAAACTAATTGTCAACGCCAGTGCAAAACTAATTGTCAACGCCAGTGCAAAACTAATTGTCAACGCCAGTGCAAAACTAATTGTCAACGCCAGTTCAAAACTAATTGTCAACGCCAGTGCAAAACTAATTGTCAACGCCAGTGCAAAACTAATTGTCAACGCCAGTGCAAAACTAATTGTCAACGCCAGTTCAAAACTAATTGTCAACGCCAGTGCAAAACTAATTTGCCAGAATAAATTTGCCTTTAAAAAAATGGCCTGAAAAATGACTTGTGTTCCTCCCTGGAAGATAATGTTTGTAGTGCCTGTAGACTATAGTGAGCCCCGCACAGTAACCTTGACGCAACCTTCTGCCTCTCCTCCATAGTTTTTGTCTAAGAGCCTTAAGGGGAGTCAACGGATTTTGTTTATCTTTCTCTCCTTTTCTCTCTTTCCCTGGCTTGTATCCATTCGGCCCCATTCAGCCAACTGTTTTAAGACGTTTATCCCCATCCAGGTGTCGATTTCTTCCTGGCGAGCGATAGCGAGCCAGCATTGTATGGAGAAATCCAGCTTCGCCGGAGAAATTTTTCTATGGAAAAATTTAGAAATTTAACTTGCTGTCAAAACAAAAATATATATTTATGATGGCTCGCTACCGCTCGCCAGGAATATATTGACACCTGGATGGGGGTAAACGTCTTAAAACAGTAGGCTGAATGGGGCCGAATATAATTATACAAGCTAAAGAGAGCGGGAAAGAAAGAGAAAAAAAGGTAGGTGGGCCCCCTTAACAAGTACAAGTAAATCCACGGGAGGGTCCTGGGAAGGTATATACGGGGGCGGGGGGGGGGGGGGCTACACATCGGGTACGGTATTATCCAACTCTCCTACATACTGTACTAGTCCACGGGAGGGTCCTGGGAAGGTATATCCGGGGGGGGGGTGGGGAGGACTACACATCGGGTACGGTATTATCCAACTCTCCTACATACTGTACTAGTCCACGGGAGGGTCCTGGGAAGGTATATCCGGGGGGGGGGGGGGGGGGGGGCTACACATCGGGTATTATCCAACTCTCCTACATACTGTACTAGTCCACGGGAGGGTCCTGGGAAGGTATATCCGGGGGGGGGGGGGGGGGGGGGGGGGGGCTACACATCGGGTACGGTATTATCCAACTCTCCTACATACTGTACTAGTCCACGGGAGGGTCCTGGGAAGGTATATCCGGGGGGGGGGGGGGGGGGCTACACATCGGGTATTATCCAACTCTCCTACATACTGTACTAGTCCACGGGAGGGTCCTGGGAAGGTATAGGCTATCCGGGGAGGGGGGGCTACACATCGGTCGGGTATTATCCAACTCTCCTACATACTTAGGTTCATATACTCTTGTAGGCCTACTAATTATCCTTTATCAGGACAATAATGGTAATTTATCCTAGCCAACTACCCAGACCTCACCCAAATTAAGTGTTTAGGTTTGGTTAGGTTAGATACTGTGATCGTCTTGGACAAAGCTAAGTAACACGTTTTCAAGGACCCGTCTAAACTTAGAGAATATGCATCAGGGGACAAACTGGCTGCATTCGTCACCCAACACCTTGACAAGGAAAGAAAAGAAGAGGGGTACCATTATCTAAATACAAATAAACAGCAAAGCGGAACAGGGTGGGCTGACGCCTTGCCTAATACTAAAACCATATTTGACCTACCGGTACTGTATTTATTATCATAAACCTTTCATAAAAATGAATATTATAATAGTAGCTGAAGACTATATATTATAATTTAGATTGTAAGAAAAGAGAACAGGGTATTCTTACTGACAAAATGTATACCGGTATAGGTACATATTTTTGCCTCTACCCATGGGACAAAGCTAAATTGGTACCGGGTATTGTACGGTACTTCTAGAGAAAGTGAGTGACATCAGCAACATTTTAGAAATATGTCTTATTTTTATAAACTATTCGATATTGATAGATTTAGGAAAGGACTAAAATGGTACGGTATAGTATGATAGAGACACTCATAATACTTCATGGATATCATAATACGGTATAGTATGATAGAGACACTCATAATACTTCATGGATATCATAATACGGTATAGTATGATAGAGACACTCATAATACTTCATGGATATCATAATACGGTATAGTATGATAGAGACACTCATAATACTTCATGGATATCATAATACGGTATAGTATGATAGAGACACTCATAATACTTCATGGATATCATAATACGGTATAGTATGATAGAGACACTCATAATACTTCATGGATATCATAATAATACGGTATAGTATGATAGAGACACTCATAATACTTCATGGATATCATAATAATACGGTATAGTATGATAGAGACACTCATAATACTTCATGGATATCATAATACGGTATAGTATGATAGAGACACTCATAATACTTCATGGATATCATAATAATACGGTATAGTATGATAGAGACACTCATAATACTTCATGGATATCATAATAATACGGTATAGTATGATAGAGACACTCATAATACTTCATGGATATCATAATAATACGGTATAGTATGATAGAGACACTCATAATACTTCATGGATATCATAATAATACGGTATAGTATGATAGAGACACTCATAATACTTCATGGATATCATAATACGGTATAGTATGATAGAGACACTCATAATACTTCATGGATATCATAATTATATTGATTTCGATGCAAATACAACCAATGGGGTTAATTTATGCACGAACTTGTTATATTTATAGCCAATGAAATATGTGGTATCATCATTATTATTGATATATACAAATCCCCATTCATAAATATGCTTGCATACATATACTGTACACAGTGTACATACATATACTGTACCGGTACATAGTGTGCATACATATACTGTACACAGTGTACATACATATACTGTACCGGTACATAGTGTGCATACATATACTGTACACAGTGTACATACATATACTGTACACAGTGTACATACATATACTGTACACAGTGTACATACATATACTGTACACAGTGTACATACATATACTGTACACAGTGTACATACATATACTGTACCGGTACATAGTGTGCATACATATACTGTACACAGTGTACATACATATACTGTACACAGTGTACATACATATACTGTACACAGTGTACATACATATACTGTACACAGTGTACATACATATACTGTACACAGTGTACATACATATACTGTACACAGTGTACATACATATACTGTACACAGTGTACATACATATACTGTACACAGTGTACATACATATACTGTAAACAGTGTACATACATATACTGTACACAGTGTACATACATATACTGTACAATGTACATACATATACGGTACTGTACACAGTGTACATACATATACTGTACACAGTGTACATACATATACTGTACACAGTGTACATACATATACTGTACAGTGTACATACATATACTGTACACAGTGTACATACATATACTGTACACAGTGTACATACATATTATACTGTACACAGTGTACATACATATACTGTACACAGTGTACATACATATACTGTACACAGTGTACATACATATACTGTACACAGTGTACATACATATACTGTACACAGTGTACATACATATACTCTACAGTGTACATACATATACTGTACACAGTGTACATACATATACTGTACACAGTGTACATGCATGATAGAACCACGAACTCTTGAGTGAGTGAAACGTTCAAGTCATTGTAATATATGTTCCTCATGATACTGTAGTTACGATAACTACAGTATATTATACCGTAGTCCTTTATAATAAATTATGTCATGCGACCATTGCTATATATATTATGTCATGCGACCATTGCTATATATATTATGTTGATACTGGTACTCTTACTACATCATGAATATATTAAGTGCAATGTTCAGATTTATTACAAATTACACCATATTTCAATCTTTGTATGCTGATTAAGTAGAGTTCTACCGGTATTTGTTTTTTTGAAAGCACCAAATTCTAACTTGGATTTGGAACATACCGGTACGGTACTCAAACGGGATACCGTAGGCTAAAACACCTCTATTATGTTGTACGTACGGTACCGGTATATGTATAATCGTAAACACTAATAGCTACACGCATAGATTTTATCGAACCTGACCTGCTTCAGGAATATTTGGCATTTGAAGGTTTAAATATTCAAATGGGTGTTTATTTAAGGGGGGATGGGCGTATTTATTTGCTCATTTATAATTTATATTTATATGTATATATATTTTTTTTAGTTTCCTCCCTAGAGCTCCATCAAGCTTTAACCCCCCCCCCCCCCCCCCCCCCAAGACTTTCCGTCAAGATAAATTTGTAAATTTTTCCTTGAAATACAGGCTTGCTATCGGTTGCCAGGAAAATAGCGACATTTCCCAAACCCTTAACGACCCCAAAATTAGACAAGTAGACGACATAGTACCGTACTGGACTTAGCCAAAGCCTACGGCAAAGTCCCTCACCAAAGACTGTTAGCCAAGTTAGATATTATTTGGCATCCGAGGACCACTTCTTCAATGGATTAAGACTTTCTTGACCAATCGGGATCACCGCGCTCGGCGCGTTGTTCTGGAGAGTTCTCATTTTTCTATTGTGTCTAACTTCGTGGGTCCCACAAGGCACCGTCTTGGGTCCCCTACTTTTCCTTTCTTACATAAACGACCTTCCACTATCGCTAACTTCTACTACTAGACTTTTTGCAGATGATAGCTTAGTTTATAGACCAATTACTAATAGGGACGATTGCCTTTGACTACGGTACAGTACGACTTAACTGCCCTTGAAGAGTGGGAAGCCAAGTGGCAGATGACATATACGGTAGACCTGACAAATGTCACCATATCCGCTTCACCAGCTCGAACAAAACCATCCCATTTTCTACAAACTCCATAGCACTTTCCTAGATACTGTTCCCTCCCACAAATATTTGGGGGTCCATATTTCAGTGGACCACGCACGTTAGCAGCATCAGAGCAAAGGCTAATAAGGCCCTAGGCTTCCTGTGCAGGAATCTCACTAAGTGTAACGCAAACATAAACATTCTAGCATTTAAAACACTTTTTCGGCCACACTTAGAATACTGCGACACCGTCTGGGATCCACACACTCACAATAACATAAATCAACTAGAGGCCATACAAAACAAAGCTGCAAGACGGATCAGAAGTGATTACAGACACACTACATCTGTCACTTTGCTCGAACAAGACCCACGTGAAACAAGAAGACAAATACACAGACAACAGAGGTTACGGTACCGGTACCGTATATCAAATCACTAACATCTCAGTAGACATAGACAAACACTTATATTTACACCCTACAAGTACTGTATACGATTTACGAGACGCAGCCACAACCTAAAATACCACACCTATCAGGCAAGCACAGACATATTTAGATAATAATTTTTCCCCGCAGCATCCAAGAGTGGACTCGCCTCCCATTTCATATACGGTAGTTAATAGTCCCACTCTTGATTGTTTTAGAGCTAGGATCACCAATCATTACATCCCTAATCCTTCTCCAGATCCTGTCCCCAATCACTAATCCCCATGCACAACCCCCGCATATCATGTCGCCCGAGAGCGGCCCTCTGCGGGTCCCACTGCGTAAACTTAGACGTAGACACCTAAGTGACACGAAAAGTCTTGATATTGACAAAGACATGGGGCGAAAGGTCTTTAAATCGCCAAACTAATGGGTCGAACGTCATAAAATCTGAAAACTAATGGGGCTAAAAATAGGGAAGAAGGGGGACCAGAAAAACACCCCATCTCCCCTTAAACGTATTAGTTCTCACGACTGTACCAAGCTCTACCGTCCTTGTAGTACCGTACTCTATATAACAATTTATTTATAGAAGTGTGTGGATATACGCGCTAAAAAAAAAAGTGACAATCTGTGACAGGAGGCAGCCTAGCCAGCCCGCTAGCCAGTGTCGTAATGTATTGTCAATTTTGTAGGTACCGGTAGTGTGTTGAATGGAGGACTTTCAAAATGTCGCCCTCATAACATATTTAAAGAAAACTCCGTTCTTAACATTAATCCTCCATTACAAACCCCAATGCACTTGAATAAATTAATGAAAGCATATGATCATCCCGGGATTCGAACTCTGAACAGCCACACCCAGAACATAAGCATCTAAACCATTGCACCACCAACACAGTTATAGGCTAAGTACACGATCACGATTAATATCCATTTTCGAATTCTGGATATCAATCTAATCATGTAGTTAGACCCAACTGCATTATGGACAGCCTAATGTTTTAGTGAGAGGAAAGAACAATGAATGGGGCCAAGATCACTAGGACCGGCCGTGCTAGACATTAGTTCCTGAATCTATAGGAATTAAGGAACACTCCGTTCTTAACATCAATCTTCCATTACAAACCTCAATGCACTTGAATAAATGAATGAAAACATATGATCCTTCCGGGATTCGAACTCGGGACACCACACCCAGATCATAAGCATCTAAACCATTACACCACCAACACAGTTAAAGGATAAGTACTGCACATGATCACGATTAATATCCCTTTTCGAATTCTGGATATCAATCTAATCATGTACAGTCATGAACATAATTAGGTTACACCAGTTCAAATCTTTAGCCTCTAAGCCTAAGGCCAAGTTCTGTAGCATCTGGGCTACATACCGGTACAATAAAACATTATAATTTCTTGCATGCGTTCGATACTAATTGAGTAAGGTGCGTCGCCATTTATGGTTTTGACTGCAATGTTCAACCCCCAAGACACACATTATGGCCCAATATTAATCCCCCGAACTGCATAAAGAACCTTCCAAATGTGAATATTAGGCAACATCTTAGTTGAAAGAAGTGATTCAATTCGGTATAGCTTCGATACACTATTTTTAATATCGTTCTTAGCATTATTAGCCCCCAAAATGAAATTAATGAAATCATGTGATTGTCCCAGGATTCGAACCTAGGATATCTCATAGCCTACAGAACTTACACGCTCTAACCATAACACCATCAAGACAGTTAAATATATTTTAAAGTCCAGCACATGACCAGGATTTTTGCTTTACCTAGAGTGTACTGTACCGTACAGGATCTGTTAGCGTCATGTTAAGATGTAGGTGATATATAGAACAACTTACGGGGGGGGGTCACCTGCTTTTTTTCTCTCCATTCGGTACCATTCAGCCAACTGTTTTAAGACGTTTATCACCATCCAGGTGTCGATTTTTTCCTGGCGAGCGGTAGCGAGTCAGCATATAAAAAAAAACATTGAGAGCAGGCTAAATTTGTACATTTTTCGATAGAAAAATGTTTCTGGCGAAGCCGGCTTTCTTCATATATTGCTGGCTTGCTATCGCTCGCCAGGAAGAAATCAACACCTGGATGGGGATAAACGTCTTAACACAGTAGGCTGAATGGGGCCGAATGGTTACAAGCCAGAGTAGGCCTAAGAGAGAAAAGGAGAGAACAAAAGCAGATGACCCCCCTTAACAACAGGGGTGCATTTGCTATAAGATATCCTGCTTTCAGTGCGGTAAGCTATAGCCTATAATTGTGGTCAGGATACGGTTTCTTCGCTTAAGGGGAGACTGACCGTTTCTTTGGTCTATTAATTAATGTATTCATATATTTGTTTAGTTTCCTCCCTATACCTCCATCAAGCTTAGAAAAACACACCCTAGACGGGGGGTCAAGATAAATTTGTACATTTTTCGGTCGAAAAATGTCCTGGCCGAAGGTCGGTTCCTCTTAAAATTGCAGGCTCGTTATCGCTCACCAGGAAAAAATCGACACCTAAATGGCACGAAAGGTCTTAAAATTGACAACGAAATGGAGCGAAAGGTGTAAAAATCGCCAAACTAATGGGCCGAACGTCTTATAATCTAAAAATAATGGGGCTAAACATGAGGGAGAAGGAGGTCCAGAAAACGGTCTTCCTCCCCTTAACCCTTTCAATATGATGACTGAATTTTCATCTTATTCTTGGAACCCTGAGACGATTTTCTTTAGCTTATAATTATTGAATATTCTTCTTTTAAGACTGAGGGGTAAATAGTATATTACGGTAATTAACCCCTTCCGTACCGGCGACGTCTTTTGCATTATATTCTAGCTATATTTAGTCGATTTTGTGCAGTATAAGAAGGACCTGTCGTAGTAAAAGGTGTTAAGTGGGATAGTTCGATGCCTGTTAATTGCTGGATGCCCCTTTTAAACGTAATACAATCGTCTAATACTGCCAAGCTTAAAATTGAAAAGACGTCTCCGGTACAGAAGGGGTTAAATACCTGAATCGCATAAGGCCTTTAAAAACTATATATAATCGTCTAATGTTAGCCGGAATATAAGGTTAAAAGGCAACATCGTACTGAAGGGGTTAAGACAATGATAACTTATCTTTGGTGTCAGTATTTTTATTATTGAACTGAACCGTATTACTTTGAGTCATCGATTGGTATATCTCTCTCTCTCTCTCTCTCTCTCTCTCTCTCTCTCTCTCTCTCTCTCTCTCTCTCTCTCTCTCTCATAATACATATAGCATTATAATGAAGTACCCTAACAAGATATAGACTCATTCTGAGATATTGTCAAATTTGTCAACCAGCCGAATCGTACGCGGTGCTCCAATTAATACATGGTATCAACAAAAATACTACCGGTTCCCAGGGAAAATGAATAGATTAACACATTTGGTGTGAAAATGTAAGATAGTTCTAATATAATTAGAACATACTGTATGTTATATCGCCCGTATTAATTGGAACACTGCGTACGAATTAGCTTCATTGCAACAAATATCCGTAACATTAACAGTACCGTAACAGACTGCAAATTATGACATTCGAAAACTGTATTCAATATTATGGTTTCTTAGCTGTATTAATAAAAGTACCGGTATTGTACAATACCTCTAAAATACGGTATCGTACGGTAATGTAACAATACATCATCAGTAATGGTGATGGTTTAGTAACCTCGTTAAAGTTGAAAAGGGAATGGACAGGTGACCATTAATGTTATGGTTTTAAGAATATGTTAATAATAATAATGATAATTATCATAAATGGTTTATTTATAATTGCAGCCGTTGGCTGTACAGTGGAACAGTTTGTTGCTTAGCTCTAACTTATATTAATTTATAGAAATGTGCAAAGCAACAGATTGCATATGAGCTCATTGACCTGTTAAAACCTCTCCAACAATTTCACTTCCTCGTCTTTCCCTCCTCTTTTCCACTCTGACGGTGACTTCTTCCTTTGACAAAGCTGTTCTCTTCGTACAAATTTTCGCTAAAAAATCCACCTTGAATGATTCCGGCACTACTCCACCCTCTCCACCCCCCTCTCGCTTACTTATGCCCACTATCATATTCTCTTCTAAAGATGTATTCTCAGCCCTTTCTGGGTTTAATACCAAGAAGGCGTACAGACTAGATGGTGTTCCTCCTGTTGTACTTAAAAACTGTTCTTCTGTGCTGACTCCCTGCCTAGGCAAACTCTTTCGTCTCTGCCTTTCCTTTAACTTCTTTCCTTCTTGCTGGAAATTTGCTCTTATTCAACCTGTCCCAAAGAAGGGTGACCGCTCTCAACCCTCTAGGATCCTGCTCTCATTTCTTGCATCTCTAAAGTTTTTGAAACTATTCTTAACTCAAAATTTCTTAAGCATTTATTATCCCATAACCTATTTTAAAATCGCAATTACGGTTTCCTTAAGGGTCGCTCTACTGGTGATCTTCTTGCTTATCTTACTAACTCTTTGTCATCCTCCTTTTGGGACTTCGCTGAGACTTTTTCTATTGTGCTAGACATATCGAAAGAGTCTGGCACAAATCTCTAATTTCCAAACTACCCTCCTTCGGTTACTATCCCTCCATCTGTGCCTTCCTTCCTTTCTAGCCGTTCCATAGCTGCAGTTATGGACGGCCATAGCTCACTTCCTCAACCTATCAACTCCGGTGTTCCTCAGGGTCTGTCCTGTCACAATTCTCTTTCTAATATATATTTGTTCATGATTTCCTCAACTGTACCTCTAGTCCTATCCACTCATATGCTGATTGACTCTACCTTACACTATTCAACTGTTTTTTTTTCTTCAAATCAACCCAGCATGCAATCACTCCAAAACTCTTGTAGCCTAATAGGACAATAAACTGCCTATCTTTTGATTTATCAATTATTTTTGATTGGGGCAGATAAAATCTTGTTATTTTCAACGCATCCAAGACCCAGTTTCTCCCTCTATCTTTCCATCACAATCTTCTGCAAGACTATCAATTATTCTTCAACAATACACAAATCGTCTCCTCTCAATATTCTAGGTGTATCTTTTTCATCCAACCTTTCTTGGAAAGATCATATTACCACTCTTGCTAAAACGGCTTCCCAAAAGTTGGGTGTGCTCAACCGTCTCCGTGGGTTTTTCACCCCCGCACAGCTTCTTGCTCTGTATCGGGGCACAGTACACCCCTGTATTGAGTATTGTTTGCATGTGTGGGGAGACTCCACCCCTACCACACTTCTCGAAAGAATGGAGTCAAAAGCAATTTGCCTCATCAACTCAATTCCTCTCTCTAGTTCCCTACAATCTCTTTCTACATGCCGCAATGTTGCATCTCTTTCACTCTTCTATCGCTATTACAACAATCAGTGTTCCTCAGAGCTCTCTCAGCTCTTACAGTGCGGCGAGTGCGAGGCACCCGCCATTCAACACAGTCTCGCTTCTATTCTGTCCAGCTCTCCAACTCAAGAATTGGCAAATTTTCTCAGTCTTTCTTCTACTCAACAAGTGAACTCTGGAACTCTCTCCCTCAATCAATATTTCCTTCATCCTATGACTTAAACTGCTTTAAACTTTGTGTGTCCAGGCATTTTGTACCCCAGCGTCCCTTGAATTTGGCTCCGTCACTCTTTTGGCTTTGGGGGACACACTCGTTACAGGCAACCTGACTTTTGTCTCCTTCACACACATTAAACTGTACTAGGTTTGAAGAGGACATTCGAGCCTGTTAAATTTATCTAATTTGAAACTATTTATTCGAGTTCTTTCGCTATCACTGAGCTTTAGTAAATTTTTCATGTCCCCTTTATTAATCCCACTAACCTACTTGAACACCTGTATCATATCCCCTCTAACTCTTGAGTCTCTCTTACGAATGTAAGCCTAATTTCTTCAACCTTTTTTCATACGGAAGATTTCTAATATTATGGATCATCTTTGTCATTCTTCGCTGTATCCTCTCCAAGGAATCTATGTCCATTCTGTAATAAGGACACCAACATTGAACAGCATAATCCATATGGGGTCTCACTAATGACAAATCAAGTTTTAAGATAGCATTAGCAGTTCTGTTACTCACACTCCTAGAGATGAACCCGAGAATCCTGTTTGCCTTGTTACGAACGCTTATATATATATATATATATATATATATATATATATATATATATATATATATATATATATATATATATATATAAAGTTATATGAAGTTTTACAGGGGGCAAATTATTAAAAGCACGAGAGACAGAGAGAGGAAGTGGATACAGCTTCCAGGAGAGAGTTTGACGGAGAACACTGTAAGATATGGGAGTGGTCTAACAGGAGATATACCGGTATTACATTTTGTTTTGTATTTCTTTTTGCTGAATGGATAGAAGCATTTTACATTTGGTCCAGAGAAGGTGTTCTAAATGTAGTGTGATAGGTTCTGTTGCCTCTCATAGCAGATCGTGTGTGTCGGTGAAATATAATATTTGAAGCCTAGTAGGTACTTGTAATAAAACAAAATGCAACCTAAAGCCATAAGCTAGTCTGTTTCACCTCCTTGATACTTGAGAAGATAGGAACCTGATCCACGTGTTGTGGAAGGGTGACGAGGATTAATGTTCTCATAGGTTTGCATGCAGTTTTGAAAGTAAATTCATATTAATATTATATTCGTTATGGTGGACACATAAAGCCAGTCTTCCATAGCAATTGTTTGTGTTTAGGCGAGGTCTTAAACTATCCACTCCTGCAAAGGTTCCGTCTAACCTTCATAACTATTGTACTCCATCATTGGGTACCAGTTGGGACTACATGACACCCTCCCTGGATGAGGTTAACACCATAGAACCTCGGCAGGGGGGCTCGCTCAATATGGGGCTGGCGGTAGGGGAGCATATAGATAGGCTCATGGGGTAGGGGAGTTACCGGTACCCCTTTCATAAATAAATATATATATCTATACCGTATATATATATATATATATATATATATACACAGTATATACAATACAGTATATATAATAATATATTGCATTCAACTTGTGAACTACCTTTTTAGCTAGTAATGCAAGCGTTAAAATCCATTTGAAAATATCTTTGGATTCCTACAAATCACTTCTAATCATAATACAATCAGCTAATGATTCAACATGTAATGCAATAATTCGTCATGGTACCGGTATATACTGAAACGGTTAAGTAGGGGTGTGTGTTAACTCTTAATGTATGCGACATATCTCTGAGCTTATTAACATCGTCTAGTGCTAGCCAAAAGACAAACAAAACATGATAACGTATCACTGTACCGATGCAGTTAACTCAAGGTGCCGGTAGTTTGAATTATATCCTAAGTTGTACAAAACATGATAACGTATCACTGTACCGATGCAGTTAACTCAAGGTGCCGGTAGTTTGAATTATATCCTAAGTTGTACAAAACATGATAACGTATCACTGTACCGATGCAGTTAACTCAAGGTGCCGGTAGTTTGAATTCTTTCCTAAGTTGTACAAAACATGATAACGTATCACTGTACCGATGCAGTTAACTCAAGGTGCCGGTAGTTTGCATTCTTTCCTAAGTTGTACAAAACATGATAACGTATCACTGTACCGATGCAGTTAACTCAAGGTGCCGGTAGTTTGAATTCTTTCCTAAGTTGTACAAAACATGATAACGTATCACTGTACCGATGCAGTTAACTCAAGGTACCGGTAGTTTGAATTCTTTCCTAAGTTGTACAAAACATGATAACGTATCACTGTACCGATGCAGTTAACTCAAGGTACCGGTAGTTTGAATTCTTTCCTAAGTTGTACAAAAGTGACTAAGGTATTTGTACCCTGAATGAAATACAGGAATTACCGGTATCTTATGGCGCGAAGACATGAGCAGTTTCTCCAACTGTTTTTTTCTGTCAACATATTGTTATTGTTTCCCACTAGTTTCGGCGACTTACCGATGACTTGATAACGGGGAAATAGGAATTGGCCGTCTTGTATGGTTCCCACCTATTAAGACATCTCCGCCCAAGTATTCTCTATACCTTGAAGGTAGAAGAGCCATTTTTTAAAGCGTCATAACAAATGTACTGTCGGAGCCGCACTGCAAATAAATTGGTCTCATAAACCGAAATCTACAGTACTTCAGAAATAAGAGAATATACCCTACTTCTGAACTAAACAATACAGTGATATTATTCAGTATACTTGTATTCACAAAGCTTAGGAAAGACATATGTTTTACATTTCTAGAAATCATAACGATTGATACCTATAGATCTTTTCGAAGTTGAATAAACAAATCTAATATTTCCTTGAATGAGTTATATGATGCATTCATTTTGAAGGAAGAATTATCATTTCTGCAGCTTCTGGAGCCACACAAGTGTTCTGGAAGAGCCGCATGCGGCTCCTGAGCCGCAGGTTGCCTACCCCTGCTCTATACCCATGTGTCTGTCATACCGTGATTTAGATGTCGTCTATCACTGGACTCGCAAACCAATTCCTTTTGAGCGTTGTTCTCCAGTGATCCGGGTTCAACAAGGTTGGGTTTCACTAACATCAGTGGATGTAGCTTTGGTACTAGCATTCTTATGTACCGGTACTGTCAGACCCGTATTACCTCCCCCCCCCCCCCACCCAAAAAAAGAAAAACATAATATATATATATATATATATATATATATATATATATATATATATATATATATATATATACTGTACAGTATATATAAATATAATTGGCCGAAAAAGCTCTCGTGTCAATCCACATTTTCCGGAATCAGGATTGACACAGTAGAAAAACAAAAATGGAAGGAAAGAATGTAGGTGTGATATTTGTAAATGGGCGCGGCTGGTTTATAGATGTATAGGTTACCGGTACAGGGATCAGAATGTTATCAACATGGAGGAGGTATTCTGGGAGTACTACACAAGAGGCCTTGTGACGTGTAGGGATGTAGGTTATGAGGGTGGGAGGGGCTAGTGTAACAAAAAAACAAAAGTTAGTATGGGAGGAGAGGATTGAAAGAAAACAGTTGGCCTACTGGTACTTATGAGATATTCCCCCACAACATATTTCCTTTGTGAAGTACGGTATACCGGTACGGTACTCCCACAAAACACCCTACTCTATACAGTACCGGTAGTCTTTTGAACTATAATCTTTACATTTTAGCAATTTTCTTTTCTTCTGGGGAGGCTGGTAACATGGAGCATTTTTTTTTTTTTTTTAAATGAGGCGAGTCATTTGTGGCCACCCCCTCGGGGATCAAGGTATAGTTAGAATGCTAGGTATGGCATAGACCCTATTTAGCCTGACATAGACCTAGTTTACTGCTATGTTTACTGTTAGTTTACTATTACTCGAAGCATACCGGTAACTAAATTTAAAGTTATAATTTGTTATTGCATGAAGAATACATCACTCTAAAATAGCATGGGTAAGAACATGGTATAATTTATACAGTAAAATAATCAACCCTTTTATTGACCTCTTGGCAGTAATAAACCCAACTAATTTAAAGGTGGTGGTGCATGGGTTGAGATAAACATGGAATAATAATCGCCAACCTGCATATAATTATGTTGCAAAATGCAATGGCACCGAAATAATTATTAACAACGGTTTAAAGGATTTTTTGGATCGTCTACACCGGACCTGTGACGTCATAGGAGTGTAAGTCCACCATCCAATCCAGGATGAGGATACTCCTGTGACGTCACTATGATGTCACAGGTCCGGTGTAAACGATCCACAAAATCCTTTATACCAATGTTAGTAATTATTTCAGTGACATTGCATTTTGCAAGATAATTATGTGCAGATTGGCGATTATTATTCCATGTTTATCTCAATCCATGCACCACCACCTTTAAGGATAGCCTACCCAATGATCATATTGGCCTATACTGTGTTGCCTTTTGTCTCCTTCATGCACATAGGACAAAAATAGATAAAGAAAGGAAACCCTTATTATACCTTTTATTTGTTAAGAGTGTAGTATCATATAGGCTTATATCAAGTAGCCTATATCATTTAATATAGCAGAAGTCTATACGATCGATAAGCATTATGGCACACACACAATATTAATCCATTGGCTACGGGAGACGTTCCCGAACGCCATGGCAATTTACAGCAATCTACAGGCTTTTAAAGCCTCTTAAAGCCTGTAAAATCGAGTGCGAATGAGCTAGAGCACGACAGGACCTCCCTCCTTCTCCCAGCCAGCCGGCCGGTACACTGAAGGCTCTGAGTCAGAGTCTCGATATACAGGCAAAAATTGCTCAACATTAGCGAGAATTGCTCATTTTAGCGAAAGTCTATGGTAGCGCTGCGGGTGAACCCTGCAAGCTATGAAGCTCAATCTGGTGTCATTTTGAAGATATTTTCTTATAGTTTTCGCCTGAATACATTTAATTTTATTCAGACACTTGCCTAATCAATCAGGAGTGCCTGAATGAGCCCTAATATGGCGGAAATATGCCCGCACCGCAAGTGTTAATCCTCGCAGTATGTGGGTTCATTTGTTGTGGCTAGTAATTAGGATTCAATTATATTCCTTAACCCTTAGAAGATCCAGTACGCATTTCTTTTCTGTTTTCTGGCAATTTTTAGACTATTTTATTAAGATTAGGAAGGGTATATGGAAGTCAGAGGGTTAGTTGAGATAGTCCTATAGTTCCCACAGATCCTTCCTAAATTGTATAAAATAGTCTAATGATTGGCAGAATAAACTGTCAAAATGCGTCATGATCCTCAAGGGGTTAATCTCTTAAAAAAGTGGCTAACTATTGGTGTCAAGCAGTTGCCTATCATCAGTAGAATTACATCGATACTGTATTCTGTTTTTGTTTGTTTTCCAGCTGATGGTAAACAGAATCCCTTAGCAACTGATTGTTCGATACTTAAGGGGAGGCAGTTGGTTTACCGAGTCCTCCTCCTCCCTCATGTTTAGCCCAATTAGTCATGAGATTTCAAGACATTCGCCCCATTAGTTTGTCGATTTTCAGACCTTTTGCCCCATTTCTTTGCCAATATTAAGAACTTTCGTGCCATTTAGGTGTCGATTTTTTTCGCGAGCCTGTATTTTAAGAGGAATCGGTCTTCGGCCGGGACATATTTCTACCAAAAAATTTACAAATTTATATCGAAAGAGGGGTATTGTGGGTGTTTTTTAAAGTTTGATAGAGGTTTAGAGAGCAAACTAAGCCCCCTCCTTAAGGGGAGGGTTTTAGTTTGTTCCCTATATTTCCATCAAGCTTAAGATTACACCCCCTAGACCCCCTTTCAAGATAAATGTCCCGGCCGAAGGCCGGTTCCTCATACATTACAGGCTAGCTATCGCTCGCCAGAAAAAAATCGAGACCTAATTGGCACGAAAGGTCTTAAAATTGACAGAAATGGGGCGAATGTTCTTAAGATCGTCAAACTAATGGGGCGAAAGTCTTAAAATCTCAAAAGCAATGGGGCTAAACATGAGGGAGAAAGGGATCCAGAAAACAATCCCTCAAGTGGAAATCTCCCCTTAAACCATTGAGCCGAAGCAGTAAATTATGCTGCACAATACCGTCTGGGCTCTGTTAATGGAAACACATGAAACTACTATGTCTCTGCCTCATATAAACTACTATGTCTCTGCCTCATATAAATACTAAGTTTTCACAATTAACACCATCTTTCGCTTCAAAATCGTCGTAATAGCCGAGTAATCATGATGAGGACCTGCCAATTTACCCTCAGCTGAAACTAAACCGCCTATAGTAACAATACTTTCACTCTGCTTAGATGATAACATGGTGTAGCGTAAGAGTTAACTAAACCGCCTATAGTAACAATACTTTCACTCTGCTTAGATGATAACATGGTGTAGTGTAAGAGTTAACTTATTATGGTGACAGTTACAAAGTGGTGTACAATCTATCTTATTCTAGTTACATTATAGTTTATCTTATTGTACCAGTACCTCCCTACAATCAACCTAGTTGTTCCCCAATTCGTCCCTCCGCCATGACCATTTCAAAGTCCACGTCTCTCACTCTTGTCCTCTGTAGCGGGGAGGACCTTGTACCCCTGAGACATAGGAGTGCAGACCTGAGAAGAGAGAAAGAGAGCCGGCATCTCATCCAAGTTATGACTTGGCTTCTATGCTGGCCGTAGTCATAGTGGCTTATAATATTAAACGGCCAGTCTCCCCTTAATACTGAAAGGTTTAACTCCGTAGTCATAGTGGCTTATAATATTAAAGCTGAACAATATCGACCGTTGTCCAGTCACCGTCAACCGCAGGGTCTGTACATAACCGAGGTATGTCCATATACAAGCTGGCCAAGCTGTTGTGGCCGCATGCAAAATAACGTGGCCTTAACCCTCCTGGCCCGGGCAGGCACTCAAAATGACAGTGTGGGCTACCCGGGCGATCTGGCCGAAAAACGTCTAGGCCTAGGCTACCGTATTTTTGTTTAGTTTAACTGCTAGAAATTTCCCACGCATCTATAAATGTAGTGCGGTTTCCAATCTGTAGACTGGCGTTGAGTAGAGCTCTCTATGTCAACTGGTTCAGTTGTGATGACGATTTCAGTGGAGAGCACTTGCAGGCGATGTTAGCAATATGACGATCTTTTCACAACTGAAACAACGACATACAGACATACAATAACAAACGAGTCTTCTCTTTCTTGTTTTCGGAGGTGCGGTGACGTAATGATCGGCTTTGTTTACATGCGTCGGACGCACGGCGTTCAGACCAAGCTGAATAGGCTTTCAAGCTTACAGATTTTAAAACGACAATCGGGCTCCTGCCCTTCATTCGTGGTGTCATCCGGGCCAGAAGGGTTAAGGGAGCCCACCTCGCTTTGTTTTCTCTTTCTCTCCCTCTCTCTTTGGCTTGTATCCATTCGGCCCAATTCAGCCTAGTTTTAAGACGTTTACCCCCTCCAGGTGTCAATATTTACCGCTCGTCGCATATATATATATTTGTTTTGACAGCAAGCTAAATATGTACATTTTTCGATAGAAACATGTAAAGCCGGATTTCTCCATGCAATGCTGGCTCGCTATCGCTCGCCAGGAAGAAATCGTCACCTGGATGGGGATAAACGTCTTAACACAGTTGGCTGAATGGGGCCGAATGGATACAAACTAGGGAAAGATAAAAAGAAGGAGAGAAAGATAAAACAAAAAGCCGGTGACCCCCTTAACATGAGCCTTTGACTTATACCGCTACAGTACACACTTACCTATTGTTTGTGTAGCAGCATCACTGTCAGGTGGTTAACATTATCTTACCTCAGGATGACCCTTAGTTCGTCCCATTAGTTTGACGAACTTAAGATGTACCGCTCTATTCAGGTGTTGATTTGTTCATGGCGAGCGGTAGCGAGCCTGCAATTTAGGTGAACCCGGCCCTTGACCACGAAATTCTTCTACAGAACAAATGTACAGATTTAACTTAGAAGATTTTTTTTTTGGGGGGGGGGGGGTTATAGCCTGAATGAGACCCCCTCCCCCACCAGAAAAACAAACGCATAAATAAATAAAATTCATATAAATAAAAACCCTTAATAATATAGCCCCCCCCCCCCCCCCCCCCGAACGTTTTAACTCCCATAACGGTTCTCTTGGGAAGTCAAAATGGTTACCAAGTACTGTGACCGTTAACCTTCTGATGTCCATGTGTCTTTCCTAAGCTGAATAAAATCCTCTAATACTATCCATGATGAAGGGAGAAACGCGCCATGGTGTACCGACAGGTTAATTAAGGGGCTATGGGCTGTTTTTTTGGTCTATGTTTTCAGTTATTCATTTATTATTTAAGTTTCCTCGCTAGACCTCCATCAAGCTTTAACCCCCCCCCCCCCCTAGAGACCCCCTTCAAGATAAATTTGTACATTTTTATTGCTAACAAATGTCCCGGCCGAAGGCCGATTCCTCTTAAAATTACAGGCTCGCTATCGCTCGCCAGGAAAAATCGACATCTAAGTGGCACGAAAGGTCTTAAAATTGACAACGAAATGGGGCGAACGGTGCTAAAATCGCCAAACTAATGGGCCGAACGTCTTAAAATATCAAAACTAATATGCTAAACAAGAGGGAGAAGGGGGTCCAGATAAAGCGACTACCACCCTCTTAAAGTAACTATTATCGAGGCATTGGTGATGGTGGCATGGGTGAAGAAGTGTGTCATGGTAGAGGTACGGTATGTGCATTTAAAGATGGTGGTGATGGAGATAGTACAAAGGAGTACAAAGGAAATCAAGCAACAACATATCTAGTGACCCTTCTAGGTTGCTTGTCCTCCAAAACACTGAGGATCAAGTGTCCAAACAGTGGTTTAGAGTGGGTAAGGGAACATTGGAAAGGGAATTACTGCCCTGGAACTAATGTCCGTGGCAGGATTAGGAAGTTAGTAGAAGACAGATGGGTTAGTAACTGAGGGGGGGATAAAATAAAGTTATTCATTTACAAACGCAGTCAGTCGCGGGTTTGATGCTTTGATGCGAGATATTTGTCTAGGCGGAGTTTAAATGAATCAACGGTGATGCAGTCTATAACGTTTCGGGGAAGCCCATTCCACAAGTTGACAACTCGATTGAAGAAGAAATTCTTAGATTCGTGTGAGTTAAAAGATTTACCAATAATTTTGCAACCGTTTCCCCGCGTGTAATTAGATTGGTCGATAGTGAAGTACTTACTACAGTTCATATTGTCGATGCCTTTGATGATTTTGAACACTTGAATTAAGTCACCTCTTAATCTGCGCTGGGTTAAAGGAAATAGATTTAATTCTCTAAGACGCTCTTCGTATGGTTTGTTCTTTAGGCTAGGTATCATTTTGGTAAACTCTACGTTGAACTCGTTTCTAGCTTGTTTATATATCTTTTTGGTAATAAGGGCACCAGGATTGAACGCAGTATTCCAGAAGAGGGCGGACTAAGGAATTGTAAAGGGTTAGGATAACTTCTTTGGATTTATGCTCAAATGATCTGCCTATAAAGCCAATTATTTTGTTTGCCTTCTTAACAACTTCTGAACATTGTTGACTCGGTTTTAGGTTACTCTATATTGTTACTCCCAGATCGGTTTCTCTGTTTACATTCTTAAGCTGAGTGCCATTCATGGAATAGTTTGCTTTCTCATTTAGGTATCCGATATGTACGGTACCGTAGTACTTTACATTTATCCGCATTGAAACTCATTTGCCAAATTTGGGCCCAACATAGTGATGAAGGTAGTAGTAGTAGTAGTAGTAGTAGTAGTAGTAGTAGTAGTAGTAGTTATTATGTTCTCTCCACTAACCAACATAGTGATGAAGGTAGTAGTAGTAGTAGTAGTTATTATGTTCTCTCCACTAACCAACATAGTGATGAAGGTAGTAGTAGTAGTAGTAGTTAATTATGTTCTCTCTCCACTAACCAACATAGTGATGAAGGTAGTAGTAGTAGTAGTAGTTATTATGTTCTCTCCACTAACCAACATAGTGATGAAGGTAGTAGTAGTAGTAGTAGTTATTATGTCCTCTCCACTAACCAACATAGTGATGAAGGTAGTAGTAGTAGTAGTAGTTATTATGTTCTCTCCACTAACCAACATAGTGATGAAGGTAGTAGTAGTAGTAGTTATTATGTTCTCTCCACTAACCAACATAGTGATGAAGGTAGTAGTAGTAGTAGTAGTTATTATGTTCTCTCCACTAACCAACATAGTGATGAAGGTAGTAGTAGTAGTAGTAGTTTATTATGTTCTCTCCACGAACCAACATAGTGATGAAGGTAGTAGTAGTAGTAGTAGTTATTATGTTCTCTCCACTAACCAACATAGTGATGAAGGTAGTAGTAGTAGTAGTAGTTATTATGTTCTCTCCACTAACCAACATAGTGATGAAGGTAGTAGTAGTAGTAGTAGTTATTATGTTCTCTCCACTAACCGAACATAGTGGGGAAGGTAGTAGTAGTAGTAGTAGTTATTATGTTCTCTCCACTAACCAACATAGTGATGAAGGTAGTAGTAGTAGTAGTAGTTATTATGTTCTCTCCACTAACCAACATAGTGATGAAGGTAGTAGTAGTAGTAGTAGTTATTATGTTCTCTCCACTAACCAACTTTACTCCTAAACTCGATTAATGAAATTAACAAACACATGTGGCAGTCCGGGGATTCGAACCCAGGACGCTCACACCGAAAATCAACACACTTATGCATTGCACCACGAAGACAGTATTAGTGGTAGTAGTAGTGGTAGAAAAAGAGGGGAGGGAGGGGGGAGTATAACAAAAACCATAGTGATGGTTGGTGTAGAAAGTCCACCACCTCCACCCTCCCCACCACCACCACCACCTCCACCTCCACCACCCACTCCCCCACCACCACCATCTCCACCACCCACTCCCCCACCACCACCACCTCCCCCACCACCACCATCTCCACCACCTACTCCACCACCATCACCACCTCCCCACCACCACCACTTCCCTCCACCACCACTTCCCACCACCACCACCACTTCCCACCACCACCACCTCCCCCACCACCACCACCTGCCCTCCTCCCCCCCACCACACACCACCACCACCAACTCCCCCACCACCACCACCACCACCACCACCACCAACAACTCCCCCACCACCACTTGCAACTCCTCCACTAACCCCCCCCCCCCTCTATATAGGCTACCTAGCTGGCCTTTTAGTAATTATTTCACTTTTAGAGATAATTTCAGAAAGGACCTATTTCCGGAAGATGTAACCTTATAAATCAGCTGATGTCATTGTATTATTGTAGCTACCTGCAGACTACTTCATCCACACAAGGGGAGGTGTGGCGGAGTGGTCTTGCCACTAGACTGGTAATCCAATGGACCCGGGTTCGTATCCCAATATGTCAATGGGAAGATATTATTGGGATGGAATTTGTGATGTACCTAATGTCAGTGCATTACCACAGCACACCGAAATGCCAAAAAAATACACTCATTGTTCCCTGATTAAATAGCATTTCATGAATATTCCCATATTCAAAATATGTTACATGGGGGCAATGCCTATTGAGTTAATTGCTCAATAGGTGGCGTTCTGCGAGTGAGGGTCCGAGTGTGGTGGATGAGACTGTGAAGCACAGAGGCGAGGCGGCTTCAGAGATGGAGTTGCTTCGAGCCGTGAAGCTTCGCATGTCTCGCTCCCTAGACTGGAACAAGACCTCACGGGCCTCACCGTATTCAGCGGTAGAGTGTAAAGGTTATCAGCCTATGCCCGAGAGGGAGTAGTTGGAATATAGAAAGAAAACAAAACTTACCCTATTTGGTCCAAGGGCGGTCTGTTTGGACCGACCCGGTTTTGTTCTATTAGTTTGGAGGTTTTAACAAGTTTCACCCAATTAGTTTATTAAGGGGGGATGGTTCACCCAATTAGTTTATTAAGGGGGGATGGTTCACCAATTAGTTTATTAAGGGGGGATGGTTCACCAATTAGTTTATTAAGGGGGGATGGTTCACCAATTAGTTTATTAAGGGGGGATGGTTCACCCAATTAGTTTATTAAGGGGGGATGGTTCACCCAATTAGTTTATTAAGGAGGGATGGTTCACCAATTAGTTTATTAAGGGGGGATGGTTCACCAATTAGTTTATTAGGGGGGATGGGTTCACCCATTAGTTTATTAAGGGGGGATGGTTCACCAATTAGTTTATTAAGGGGGGATGGTTCACCAATTAGTTTATTAAGGGGGGATGGTTCACCAATTAGTTTATTAAGGGGAGATGGTTCACCTTTTGGTCGATTTTTTCATTTATTAATACCTTTTCTAGTTTCCTCCCTAGACCTCCCATCAAACTTTTAAAAACATACATGAGATTTGTACATTTTTCGGTAGAAAAATGTCCCTGCCGAAGGCCGGTTACAGGCTCACTATTGTTTGCCAGGAAAAAAAACGACACCTGAATAGCACGAAAGGTCTTAATAATGACAAGGAAATTGGGCGGTAGGTCTTAAAATCGACAAACTAATGGGGCAAACATCTTAAAATCTGGAAAGTAATGGGGCTAAACATGAAGGAGAATGGGATCTATAAAAAAATCTCCATCTCCCCTTAAGAGCCAATAATCTTCCGAGGAATCTGTACCAGTCTGGGTTATTATGTGTGTACCCGGAGGTGGTGGACACGGGCCAGACGGCTGCATGTATAGGGGGAAAAAAAAAAAAAAAAAAAAATAATAATAATTGGTGGTAGGGGGGTTGGATGGTACATAGGCCTACTCTCCACTCACACTCGATACCTTGTGGGAGGAAGATGGCTGGGGTGTGGGGGTAAACACACACACATTCAGGTTTGGAATGAGAGAGAGAGAGAGAGAGAGAGAGAGAGAGAGAGAGAGAGAGAGAGAGAGAGAGAGAGAGAGAGAGAGAGAGAGAGAGAGAGAGAGAGAGAGAGAGAGAGAGAGAGAGAGAGAGAGAGAGAGAGAGAGAGAGAGAGAGAGAGAGAGAGAGAGAGAGAGAGTGAGGAAATAAAATTACTTATGCAATAACATTTATTTTCATAAACTAATACGTTTTACAAACAGATATTCAGTAAATTACATGAGTACCGGTACCTCTACGTATGCTTCATGCAAAAGTCAAGGATATCGAAATAGCAGGGTGACAACACAATACAATTTAGTTTTTAGATGCAATGATTGTCAGGAAGTATGCTAGAAGACTAAATTGGAATTGATATGTTTTGGCCAATTTAGCACTTTTAAAGACATCATAAAGACGGAGGCATAATTTAAACTTTAACTATAATTGCTATGTTTTGGCCAATTTAGCACTTTTAAAGACATCATAAAGACGGAGGCATAATTTAAACTTTAACTATAATTGATATGCTTTGGCCAATTTAGCACTTTTAAAGACATCATAAAGACGGAAGCATAATTTAAACTTTAACGATAATTGAAACTATTAACTAAGAGTTAGGCCTTATATAAACTTTCTTTGGATAGTTTATCGTTTGCCAGCCTAATATTATCAGTACAATAACACATCAGAAATGGATAAAGTGAATAGTAGTCGTGATAGGACTACAACCGCATCTATAATATTATAGGTAATTAGGTATATTATAGTGGGTGAGGACATGTAATAATTATGACATTTACAAATAGCAATCATGTTGATGTCAGCAGTTTGCGGATGAAGAGAGTGAGAGATCAAAGGGGTGTAATCAATGATGTATTCAGTAGTTTCCAAGCTATAGGATTCAGTGAGAGTATAAAGTGAGTCCCTGGAGGGGGGTGACCTGATTTTGTTCTGTCCTTTTCTATCTTTCTCTGGCTTGTATCTATTTGGCCCCATTCAGCCTACTGTTTTAAGACGTTTATCCCCATCCAGGTGTCAATTTTTTACTGGTGAGCGGTAGCGAGCCAGCATATTTTTTATTTTTGTTTGACAGCAGGCTAAATTTGTCCATTTTTTGATAGAAAAATTTCTCCGGCGAAGCCGGATTTCTTCATATAATGCTGGCTCGCTATCGCTCGCCAGGAAGAAATCGACACCTGGATGGGGATGAACGTCTTAAAATAGTTGGCTGAATGGGGCCGAATGGATACAAGCCAGAGAAAGAGAGAAAAGGACAGAAATAACAAAAAGCAGGTCACCCCCCTTAATGCTGTAATGTCATATGAGGGGAAGTTGAGAACTTACGTTGTCAGCTGTACGTACAGTATTATTGACAGGAGTTCATATTGGTTACACAATTGGAAATATACTGGTATATACAAATAATATTAATATTGATAGTAGTATTTGTAGTACCGGTATTATGACTGGAAGAAGGTCAGAGAGAGAGAGAGAGAGAGAGAGAGAGAGAGAGAGAGATCTATATATATATATATATATATATATATATATATATATATATATATATATATATATATATATATATATATATATATATATCGTGCATGTGATTGCATTGAAATTGAAATGAGGGTAGGCCTATTCAGAGGAGAAACAAATTAACGCCCTTCGTGTTAAGAACATAAGGTACCGGTACTAGGATTGCAGTCTTTACAGTGTTCGATCATGAGAGACAGAAAGAGGTGTACCGGTAACTAGTGTGGTCTAACAGGTAATGCAGCATATTTTCCTGTCTACTGCCTTAACTCCTTCCTTCCTTCCTCTCTCCCTTCTTCACCCTTTCTTTCCTACATTTCTTTCTTCTACCCTCCGTCATCCCCTCTCCAGTCCTTCCTCAGTCTCCTTCAATCCCTTTTCCCCTTTCTTTATATTCCTTGTTGCCTCTACCCGTCTATCTTGCAGTTACCTTGCTTTCTTTCTCCATGTCCTCTTCTCTCTTTCCTTTTCCTTTCATCCATCTCACTTCCACCCCTTGGCTCCCCCCCCCACCCCCCTTGCTTCCTCTCTCTCCTTACCCCCTCACTCCTTCATTCTTTCTCTCCCCCTTACCTCCCTCTCTCCCTTGAAGCCGGCACATGTGTGGCCGTGTACTTTTATGATTATCACATATTTTCTCCCCAGCGTTATGTCGGATTCTTCCACACTATGTGGACTATGTACAGTCACCTCGTTTTATCCGCAGTCTCAACAATTGTAGTTATGCATTATATTTGTTCAGATTGCTGTAGGAAACGGTATCACTTATATATTTCTTGATTCATTGCTTTTCCATGTTTGTATATTGCAAATATACAATAACTTTTAAGTTTCCAATAAGCCTAAATTATTATGTTCTCTCCACCAACCAAAAGATAACTTGAATTTAAAGGCGATAATAGGGTAGGGTGGTGGCTGATAACTACCGTGTTTGATGGAGGAGCAATAATGGTTTGGTGGTTCTCACAGGTAAGCCATGATGGCTTGTCCTTTTTTTAGTCATTAATGTGTGACTTTAACCTCGTGACACAGGGACAAGTGGCTTATTTCTATAATTTTGGTAATGCACTATATTGACGAAAATTAGGGCACGGTGTGAAAAAGCTGTGTCAAAATATCATACTGATCCAACTGTTTTTTATTAAGTTATACCCGAAAACCCCCATTGAGATGGAGAGACTATGTAAGACAAGCTTTGGATGATAGATCAGGCAAAGGAAGTGGTAATAAACAGGAATGAATGGAGAATGCTTGTGAATAGTTGAGTGAACACGTGGTCATTTGGGGGAAGGGGTCGGGCCAAGTTGGACTAGATAATAGTCCATCAGGCGCCTGGCCCGGGGAGACGATTAATATGAAGGGTGCGCCTGGAAGTGTGGTGGGCGGGCTTGTGGCTTTGGCTCCGCTGCATGTCTGCATGCCGAGATCGGAGCCTCTCCGGGTGGTCGGGGGCCGGGGGAGTGCTAGAGCGACCTTTTTTACCCTGGTCTCTGGGTCTTCTCCTGGGCGACCTAGATGTGTGTGTATTATGTGTTTTGTCTGTGTTTTGTTTTCCTGTTCTTGCTCTGTCTTGAGTCGGCCACCCCCAAGAAAAAAAAAAAAAAAAAAAAAAATCGAGGAAAATAAAAATAAAAAATAGGAAAAGTGGGGATTGGGCCTGAGCATATAGATAGATTCCCGAAAAACGATGTAACACGGCCTCTGAAACTCATAGTAGGTGTGAAGAGGGGGGTCTGACCAGAACCCTCTTGACATGAGGGAAGGCTCGTGGGGGGTTCATAAGTCCTTTTACGCTCTAGCTCTTATTTGTTGGTGGTGTTATGGTAATTATAGGGGAGGCTTCTATTGCAGCTAATTTAACACTATAACTCCATGTTGGTGTCACTGACACAGTCATCAGTTGTTATTATGCATTTTATGTTGATACCACACACACACACGCACACACACACCGTTTACATAAGAACTACAGTATTGTTACATTTCATGTATCTGGATTAGGCTAAGGTTACATAATTTGTTTTTCTTTTGCCTCCCGTTTCTTGCCTTGCCTTGTTGCTAAGTGTAATGCGATAACGATCGGTACAGGCACAATCAATAGTTAGCTGGAAGACCTTGATTACAAGATGTGTGAAATATAGAGAAAGGCACATTAACTCGATAATTCTATGAAGTGACCTAAATAGTACTAGTCACGGGCTACTAGAAACATCGGAGGACTGCCACGGAAAAGTTGTAATATATATTTACGCAGGCTGTAAGCAAGACTGTGAGCAAACTATTTAATTTGACCGTACAAGAATATTCTTCATTTGTAATTGTTAAACAAGCCTCAATTTGAAATTAAACAATAACATTATTCATGTTATAATAAGCACAATTTAATATTTATATTATTTTGTTTTGACAGGTAGGCCTACTGTACGATACTCCTACCCCATTTTCAGTGAACGATACCGTACCGGTACTGCTAATGAACAAAGCATAAGTGAATAATCACGAACAATATGCGAGATTAAACCTTCAGAGTTAATTATCGAGGCTGCCACATTATCACGGTTGAGTGAGCCAAACTTACTACAAGCCGCAGATGGAGAGAGAAAGTTCAGCAGGTAGAGCCACAGTCACACTAGGGCTTTTAATTCCCGGCAACTTTAAGGCTTCCCCACATCCCCTTCAAGATTTAAAAAAAAACACAAAAACAAAAAAATACCCCAAGCCTCCTTCAAGGTACATTTGTACATTTTTCGGTAGAAAAGTCTTTTGACCGAAGGCCGATATATATATATATATATACCGGGTATATATATATATATATATATATATATATATATATATATATATATATATATATATATACAGTACATATAGCAGTTAGTTCAGCACCTCACCCGTATTCCGGACCGCCCTGGAGATCCGCCCAACATTCTCTATTTATTTCTAACCTTTAATCCTTCTGCTTACACTGTAACTCTTCTCAATCCGTTGGGCTCCTCCGATCATAACCTTATCTCTGTCAACTGTCCTGTCTCTCCAGTACGGCCTATTGACCCCCCCCCTCCCCCAAGCTTTTTTACTTCTATCCAAAAACCTCTCCAACAATTTCACTTCCTCGTCTTTCCCTCCTCTTTTCCACTTTGACGGTACCACTCACTGCTTCCTCTGACAAAGCTGAAATCTTCGCTAAAACCTCCACCTTGAACGATTCCAGCGCTACTCCCCCCTCTCAATTACTTACTGTATGTCTAAGATCATAATCTCTTCTAAGAATGTACTTTCTGCCCTCTCTGGGCTTAACCCCTTCTCTACCGGCGACGTCTTCTTGATTTTATTCTAGCTATATTAAGACGATTTTGTGCAGTTTAGGAAGGCTCTGTGGTATTAAAAAGGGTTAAGTGAGACAGTTCGAAGCCTGTTAATTGGTAGAGGTCCCCTTTATACAATCGTCTAATAGTAGCCAGAATAAAGTTAAAAAGGCGTTATGGTACGGAAGGGGTTATTACTAAGAAGGCGTATGGACCGGATGGTGTTCCTCCTGTTGTAACTCCCTGCCTAGGCAAACTGGTTGTTCCGTGCTGACTCCCTGCCTAGGCAAACTGTTCTTCCGTGCTGACTCCCTGCCTAGGCAAACTGTTCTTCCGTGCTGACTCCCTGCCTAGGCAAACTGTTCTTCCGTGCTGACTCCCTGCCTAGGCAAACTCTTTCGTCTGCCTTTTCTCTAACGTCTTCCCTTCTTGCTGGAAGTTTGCTCTTATTTAACCTGTCCCAAAGAAGGGTGACCGTTCCCAACCCTCCAACTATAATTCAATTCCTCTCATTTCTTGCATCTCTAAAGTTTTTGAAACTATTCTTAACTCATTAATCTTCTCATAATCTACTTTCAGATCGCCTGCATGGTTTCCTTAAGGGCCGCTCTACTGGTGATCTTCTTGCTTATCTTACTAACTCTTGGTCATCCTCCTTTCGGGACTTCAGTGAGACTTTTTCTATTGCGTTAGACATATCGAGAGCCTTCGATAGAGTCTGGCACAAATCTCTAATTTCCAAACTATCCTCCTTCGGTTTCTATTCCTCTATCTGTGCCTTTGTCTCGAACATTGTTTTGTAGAATCAAGTAAAGAAAAGAAAACAAATAAAAACTCTGACAAATAAACTGACCGATTGCAAGGAACATTTGGCAGGAAATCCGCTCGTGTCAATCCTGGTTAAATCACCAAATGGTCACAAGAACCTTAAGGGGGGTCACCTGCTTTTTTTATCAACTTTTTTCTCTTTCTCTGGCTTGTATCCATTTGGCCCCATTCAGGCAACTGTTTTAAGACGCATCCAGGTGTCGGTTTCTTCCATTTTGTATTGTATGGAGAAATTCGGCTTCGCCGGAGGCATTTTTCTATACATAAATGTAAAAAATTAGCCTGCTGTCGAAAACATTATTAAAAATATGCTATCTCGATACCGCTCGCCAGGAAAAAAATCGACACCTGAATGGGGATAAATATCTTAAAACAGTAGGCTGAATGGGGCCAAATGGATACAACCCAGAGAGAGAGGGAGAGAAAGAGAAAATATATAATCGAGGTGGGTTCCCTTAAATTAGACCGGGGGTTTTCATTATTGATCGCGTTCCACTTGAAGGGCGGGCTGAAACCAGGAGTATGGCTGGCTGCTTCCATTGGCTAGGCCTACATCACGCCCTCTTTTATTGCCTGGTGTCATCGTTCACGGAAATCTGGGGCTTGTTTTTTTCTGTGTCTCTTTCTCGCTTTTACACACACACACACACACACACTCACTCACTCACTCACTCACTCACACACACACTCTCTCTCTGTCAGTATATTAGTAGGCCTATGTGCATCTGTATGTGTTTGTGAGTGCATATATGTGTAGGCGTAAGAACTGTTTTTTTTTCTCTCTGTCCCCTATTCAATTGAATTCAAACATGTTTATTGCCATGGGTAGGCTACAGTAAGTAGCCTATTTACAACATACAAGTGTGAGAATGTATAATAGGTTAAATATCATGTGACAATGAGGATTTGGTGCCATCTGGCATACGGTAGCCTATATGTCTTCTACGTGTAGTTATATACTCATGTTTGCAATCAATCGGGTAAAGAATGAAGAGCCGAGTGGCCATGGTACAGCCGCGGTCATTAATGAAGAGCCGAGTGGCCATGGTACAGCCGCGGTCATTAATGAAGAGCCGAGTGGCCATGGTACAGCCGCGGTCATTAATGAAGAGCCAAGTGGCCATGGTACAGCCGCAGTCATTAATGTTCATACATACATTGTCCAACAAGTTTCCGGTTGAACTGATTTTTTTTTTTTTTATCGGATAATGTTTTAATTTCGGAGGTTCCTGTAAATATGACTATGCTTCAAAGTGTATGAGAATTAATGACCGCGACTGTGCATTAATATACTACTGATACTGATAGATTATGTGTGTGTGTGGGGGGGGGGGAGAGAGGTATCTAGCTGTCTTGTCTCCTTTTGTGATAATTTAGAGAGTTGGATTGAAGGGTTATCTTAATATATTCCTGAGAGAACCATGTTGGGTATAGTGAGTTGCAGGGCGGGTGGCTGGTCTGGGCGAGAGAGAGAGAGAGAGAGAGAGAGAGAGAGAGAGAGAGAGAGAGAGAGAGAGAGAGAGAGAGAGAGAGAGAGAGAGATTAATAGAACTTCAGAGGCTGTCAACTCTTCTGGATTATTTAGCCAGCACACTGCTAGTCAAGAATAGCGTCAGAACTGGAGCCCCTTTTCGAGAACTCCAGTCCCTTGAGAGAGAGAGATTAATGGATATATTATATATATATATATATATATATATATATATAATCACTCTCTCGAATTAATCATAAAGTAGTGTACCAGCTATATGTGCAGGTGATTGTACACCCAAGAGACATAACTCGTGGCCCAATACAAACCTTCGAACAACAAAAATTGTAACCCCTTACTAAAAGGCTTAATTGAGATAGTTTGTAGCCTTTTAATGGGTAGACGTCCTCCTAAGCTGAATATATTCGTCTAATAGTTGCCAGACTATAGTGGAAAAGACGTCACCGGTACAGAAGGGATTAAAGTGTAAATTATAAGTAACGAATTAATGAAAAACATCGATTAAATTCGGGATAGCTATAATGTTATAGCCGCCCGGCTGGCTCAGTTGATAGCGTGCCTGATTCCCATCTTGAAGGTCTCGCGTTCAATCCCCGCTCAGATTGAAAAGTTTTTCTGGGATATAGCCGGCGGTTACCATCTCCCCATGAGCAAGAGGGGATGGGTAATGGTCTCTGGTAGACTAAAGAAAGCCAAGCGCTTGTGAATCCTCGAAGGAGGAGATACGGGCGCTATATAAGTAACCAGAAGATTATTATTATTATTATTATGATGTCCTAGAGTGTACACTATAGGACAACAATTGTGACCAAGCTGTCTCGAACATAATCGAATCTTCCTAATATTTACAATAATTCTGGGGTTCGTTGTGTGCTTTTTTGGGGTATATATAATAGGCTATTGAGGCAGGATTTGTGCTTCAGAGTGTGCACTCTAACAGACAAATCCTCACCCTCAAACAGCACAAGCGAAGCATTAAAGTCTGAATATTTGGTAACAAAAAATATATATATTAAAGGGAAAGTTCGATTTAGTTCGGGATAGGCTTGCTTTCGAAAACTTAAGGCCACAATTTATGTTCTAAAGTGTACTGTTAGTAGAGGCATGAACCATAAAATACGTCGGTATGCTCTTATTTAAATCTTTAATACTAAGAAATGCTTTGAATTATCTGGATTATAATAAATAATTGTATTGTCTCGTTTGAGTCTGATAAATATTCAAATGGGTACGCAGCTCACGGCTGCGCACTACCACATGTATCATTATGACTATGGTATGTGGCTAAAGGGATTGTTTATAAATAATACGTCAACGTGTCAGCAACTATTGCTCAATAACATATACAGTTTACCATTGCAGGGGATTGTAGGTCGTGTGTGTGTGTTCTAGTCTTAAGATGCTCCAGGTGCAATATGCCGAGTGTGTGCGTATGTACTGTATGTATGTATGCATAATTATGTGCGTATAGGTAAAGCGAGGGTGTGGTCGTGTTGTAGAGTATGGTACAGAGCAGAGCCTAGTGCAGGTATACAGTACACGTAGACTGTTGCAGAAAGACCAACTAGAATATAGGAGGTAGCCTACAGTTCGTATCCACTCCGTCATATACGCTTGACTTTAGTGTGTAGTTTCTTCACCCCTTCAGCACGATGATGTCTTTTATCCTTGTATCATGGCTATAATTAGAAGATTTTACTCATATTTGGAGGGAGTAATAAGAAACAAAGTGAGTAAAACTATCTGAACTAACTCTTAGACTCTCAATATTCCTTCCTAAGCTAAATTAATGCTTCTAATAATAGCTAGAGGAAGACTAGTATCATCGTATTTTTTTTCTATGTGAATGAGGGGGACAAAATGAATAACTGCCTGCAGCGAGTGCCTCCCCTAGAGTTGAAAGAGTGACAGGGCCAAAATCAAGGGACATTCGAGCTAAAATGCCTGGACACACGGAGTTTGAAGCAATTACAGTCATAGGAAGAGGGAAAGACTGATTCTGGAAGAGCGTTCCAGAGCTCAGCAGTTGAATAGAAGAAAGTCTGAGAATAGCGTTTCACTCTTGGGTTGGAGAGTTGCACAGAGTAGGGGTGGGATTGTGTTGCAAGGCGGGTACCACGTACCCTACGTAGAGGAGGTGGTATACACTGGGAAAGCTCCGAGGAACACTGATTATTGTAGTATCGATAGAAATAGCGAGAGATATGCAACATTGCGGCGAAGAGAGAGAGATTGCAGAGAGTTGGTGAGTGGACAGGAGTTAATGATACGAAAGGCTTTCCTTTCTACTTTGACTAGGAGTGCGGTGTGAGAGGATCCTCCCCACACATGTGAACAATACTCAATACAAGGACGCACTGTGCCCCTGTACAGAACAAGAAGCTGCGCAGGGGTAAAGAACCCCTTGAGGCGGTTGAGCACACCCAGCTTCTGGGAAGCTGCCTTAGCGAGACTGGTAATATTTATGGTCCTTCCAAGTGAGAGCAGAAGAAAAAGAGACACTAAGAACATTGAGAGAAGATGAAGGGTTGATTTTTGTATTGTTGAAGAATAAGGGATAGTCCTCTGGAGGTTCCTGATGGGTAGTAAGATGGATAAATTGAGTCTTGGAAGCATTAAATGCAACAAGGTTTGCTCTACCCCAATTGGAAATAGTAGCTAGATCAGAAGATAAGTGTTTTATGGCTTCATTAAGTTTGATTTTGAAGGACTGCTGGCTGGGGTGTTCTGAAAAACTAATCGAGTGGTGTAAGGTAGAGTCATCTGCATATGAATGGATGGGACTGGATGTACAGTTGAGAAGATCATTGAAAATTAGAAAGAGAATAGGAGATAGGACAGAACCCTGAGGAACACCGGAGTTGATAGGATGAGGAAGTGAGTGATGGCCGTCCACAACCGCAGCTACGGAACGGTCGGAAAGGAAATTAGAGACAAAGGCACAGAAACCGAAGGAGGGCAGTTTGGAAATTAAAGATTTGTGCCAGACTCTATCGAAGGCCTTCGACATGTCTAGTGCAACAGAAAAAGTCTCACCGAAGTCCCAAAAGTTGGATGACCAAGATATGAAAGATCACCAGTAGAGCGACCCTTAAGGAAGCCATACCGTACTGGCGATCACCAGTAGAGCGACCCTTAAGGAAGCCATACCGTACTGGCGATCACCAGTAGAGCGACCCTTAAGGAAGCCATACCGTACTGGCGATCACCAGTAGAGCGACCCTTAAGGAAGCCATACCGTACTGGCGATCACCAGTAGAGCGACCCTTAAGGAAGCCATACCGTACTGGCGATCACCAGTAGAGCGACCCTTAAGGAAGCCATACCGTACTGGCGATCACCAGTAGAGCGACCCTTAAGGAAGCCATACCGTACTGGCGATCTGAGAGCAGATTATGAGAAGAGAAATGCTTAAGAAATTTGGAAGCAAGAATAGTTTCAAAAGCTTTAGAGATACAAGAGATGAGAGCAATTGGACGACAGTTGAGAGTGGTTTAACGTAGTTACCGGTAGTTCTTATTATCAATTAAATGTATATACAAATATCCTTGTAAGTTAATCATACTATTGTTCCTTTCATACATCAAATTACTGAGAGGGTACCGTACAAAATATTGTGAACAACTGTACAGTACAGTCACGTTAATAAGTTGTGGCCCACGGCTTAAATTTCAAGTTTGGTTGATACCATCTGACCGACCTTTTGGGGGTTGTTAGGATATTATTTTTAATTATTTTTGAGAATTTTGCTTGCTTTTGCCATTTTCGAGCAATGTACCAATACTTTAGTTTGTCCCCTAGGCTAACAAAACGCGTTCCCTGATTTCCTTCAAACTAAGAAATGTCCACCGAGACCCCTACAAGCTAAATTTGTAAATTTTTCGATAGAAAATTGTCCTTGCCGAAGGCCGATTTCTTCTAGGTTATACTGTAGAGTCGCTATCGCTCGTCCAGAAAACAAAAATCAACCCTTGCATGTGGTGAAGCGTTTATTTTTGCAAAAAACTAATGGGATGAAACGTCTTAAAATCTAAAAACTAATGAAGTTAAACATGGGAATCCAACCCCCCCTTCCCCCCTCGTACCATATAGCGCCTTTTCTGGCGACTTTTGACCACCGACCGGTACCCATTTTCGGGTCTCGTATTTGGCTTTATCTCTTCAACTAGGCTAAGGGAAAACATTATGCTTTGCTGAAATCTTTAACAAATTTAAATTTGAATTGTTGAAGAGTTCAGACCAGATATGCCGAAAAATTACCGAACAAAATAAATAAATAAAAAATAACATGACACTGATTTTAGCCCTTGGCTCGAGTTAAATAAATTTATAAATAAATATATAAGTAAATACATTAAAATAAAATTAAATAATTAAATGTATTCTTCAACATGCCTATTCAAGGTTTGTACAGTTTTATTAAGTATTTTTGTTTGATTCACTAACAACTAGAGTAATCGAGCTTACATTTCTACCATTTGGGAAGGGTCAGCCAGGGAATAGATGAGTGAATTTACAGCCCATTTGCTTTATTCCCTCTTGAGTTACAGAGGTTAGGGTTCACGATATCTGGCCTACCTACTTGGAACGGTATAGTGATCAAAACAAAACGGCGAGAATTACCTAATCAATCCCAGTATTTTTTTTTTTCCGTGTGGCTCAAGCGGTTTTCTAAATATTTTGCCAATATCTCAATTCTGCTTCCATAAATTGTCTATGAATTCTTATGAATTCTTACAGGATAGCGTGATATAAAAAAAATGTAGCAGCACTAATAATACCAGCGGGATTTATAAATTAGCTAAGAATGCTAGGGATTGTAACATGGATGTCGTGGGTGTAAGATGCATAAATAATGACAGTGGCATGACTGTTTACTCAGAAAACTAAATTAGAGAGGCATGGAGGGAGCATTATGAAAGACTTCTAAATGTGGAGTTTGAAAGGAACAGAGAACAGCTCAGCACTGCAGTCCCAGTACAAGGCCTTTGATATACGACGCCATTAAAAGTGCTATAGATAGAATGAAGTCAGGGAAAGCCGCTGGATTCTACGGCATTGTCGCTGATATGCTGGATATATTGGGGTAACATTGGTCACAGAGCTGATTAATGAAGAAGGAAAATATTCCCGATGCAAGGCAGAAAAGTGTGGTACGGTAGTAAATATATACAAAGGCAAGGGTGATTCATTAGACAGGGGAAATTATAGGGGTTTGAAAATGCTCGACCAAGTCATGAAAGTCAGCGAATGAGTCTTTGAATGCATGATTAGGGAAAGTGTTGCCAGCACCAACATGCAGTATGGATTTATGCTGAGACGTGGCACAACTAATGCTATCTTCATTCTTAGGCAACTGCAAGAGGGGTTCTTAGAGAAATATAGGGAGTTATACCTAGTTTTTGTAGATCTGAAGAAGGCCTTCGACTGGGTGCCAAAGGAAGTAATGCAGTGGGCTATGAGAAAACTCTGAGTAGAAGAGTGGTTGGTGCGTGTGATAAGGAGGATGTATGAGGGGTCAAGGGCAGCAGTTAGAGTGAATGGGGTTCTGAGCAAAGTGTTTCCAGTGAAAGTTGGAGTTCACCAAAGGCTCAGTGCTGAGCCCATTACTGTATGTTTTGGTCCTGGAGGCTCTGTCAAGGGACTTTGGAACAGGATTCCCATGGGAGTTGTTATATGCAGATGACCTAGTTCTTATCGCAGATAGTGCGCAGCAAGCAGAGGCAAAGTTCAAAAGATGGAGGGAGGGTATGGCAATCAAGGGCCTACGAGTTAACATACGGTAGTTAAAACAAAATCTTGATTAGTGGAGTAGGGTACGGAACTATGGAAAGAAGTGGCGACTATCCATGTACTGTATGTGGGAAGGGAGTGGGAAGTAACTCCATTCAATGTTGCGTCTTTAGTGACTGGGTGAACAAGAGATGTAGTGGGGCTAGAGGACCTTTGACGAAAATCATAGACTTTGAATGTGCAGTGTGCAAGGGAAAATTTGTGTTAAATGACCCGCCTGTCAGTGTTGATTTTGGCAGTGTAGCACTGGAGTTTGTGAATAAATTCTTCTATTTGGGCGATACGGTTCCTCCGAAGGTGACGCTGAAGCTGGCTCCATTGCTTGAGTCAGAAGTGGCTGGGGGAAGTTTAGAGAGCTGTTGCCACTCCTGACCATGAGAGGACTCACACTTCACCTTAAAGGGAAGGTGTATACCTCGTGTGTTAGGAGTGCGATAACATATGCCTCGGAGACGTGGCCAGTTAAAGCGGAGGATATCAATAGAATGGAACGGAATGAGAAGAGAATGGTGAGATGGATATGTGTGGTTAACATCAGGGATGGGGTATCGAGTGAGGAATTAAGAAGGTGTCTGAGCATTAATAGTGTCAGTGAAGTGATGTGCACGAGCCGACTTGGTTGGTTTATACATGTGGAGAGAATGGATGATCAGTGCTGGGTGAAGAAAGGCCGGACTGTGAACGTGGGGGGAGCCGCACGGAGGGGTAGACCTAGAATGACGGGGGATCAAGTACTCCGGTCCGATCTCAAAATATAGAACTTGACAACTAAGGCAGCCCTCGACAGGGTCGCCTGGAAAGCCACCATTTAGGACGTGAGACTGTAACCATATTCTCTGAGGACAAAACGGTCTTTAAACTTGTATGTATGTATGACTGTACATGAACCTCGGGTATTGCAACTTTATGGGTAGACAGGTAAAGATAGGAAGGAGGAGGTTTTCTTTGCCTGCTGGTAGCGATACATGACCTGAGAGAGTTAGGTGGAGCAGATCAGATTATTCATGTATGTTATGTTGCCTTCATTGTTCATGGGTGACTGTGGGTGGGCATTGTTCCCACCCACCCACTCACGGCCGGTAGTGCGAGGGGGTGGGAAGGAGGAAGGGAAGGGAAGGGGTGGGGGAAAGGGGGAAGGGAGATGCATGGTAAAATGAGGGTCGGGGGAGGTAACGGGAGAGAGAGGTAGATGGATAGTGAAGGGAGGGGAGATGAGTGGTGCGGGACGAAGGGAAGGGGAAACAAAAAGGTAGGGCATGGGGGGGGGGGAGGGAGGGGGTTGATTTTGGAGAGTGAGGGGGGGGGGGGTGCATTGTTTGGTGTTGGCCGTGGTGTTGACGAACCGTGGCCTTTGGTTCACAGGTGCCACTAGAGAGAGAGAGAGAGAAAGATATACAGTATATATATTGATTGTAACAATTCTGAAGTTATGAGACTAGAAATTACTTATTATACTAGGCCTCATAGACACTAGAGGCACAGTAACTCCTAAATTGTCACACACGACTGACTATAGTAGGCGAATTAAATCTTAATACCAGACTTTAATACCAATGCTCATCGGATTAGTTAAGTGGTTGTTTTCATAAGTTAGTTGTTTGATAAATTGAGATATTTCTTAAGCCTTCGATCTTATCAAATTGACTCCTCCAGTTCTATCCAAATGACTATACAACAACTATAATAATGACTATACAACAACTATAATAATGACTATACAACAACTGTAATAATGACTATACAACAACTGTAATAATGACTATACAACAACTATAATAATGACTATACAACAACTGTAATAATGACTATACAACAACTATAATAATGACTATACAACAACTGTAATAATGACTATACAACAACTATAATAATGACTATACAACAACTGTAATATTGACTATACAACAACTATACTAATGACTATACAACAACTATAAACAACCAACTGTAATAATGACTATACAACAACTATAATAATGACTATACAACAACTGTAATAATGACTATACAACAACTGTAATAATGACTATACAACAACTATAATAATGACTATACAACAACTATAATAATGACTATACAACAACTGTAATAATGACTATACAACTATAATAATGACTATACAACAACTGTAATAATGACTATACAACAACTATAATAATGACTATACAACAACTATAATAATGACTATACAACAACTGTAATAATGACTATACAACAACTATAATAATGACTATACAACAACTGTAATAATGACTATACAACAACTATAATAATGACTATACAACAACTATAATAATGACTATACAACAACTGTAATAATGACTATACAACAACTGTAATAATGACTATACAACAACTATAATAATGACTATACAACAACTGTAATAATGACTATACAACAACTTTATAATTGATATGACTATACAACAACTTTATAATTGATATGACTATACAACAACTGTAATAATGACTATACAACAACTATAATAATGGACTATACAACAACTGTAATAATGACTATACAACAACTGTAATAATGACATACAACAACTGTAATAATGACTATACAACAACTATAATAATGACTATACAACAACTGTAATAATGACTATACAACAACTATAATAATGACTATACAACAACTATAATAATGACTATACAACAACTGTAATAATGACCATACAACAACTATAATAATGACTATACAACAACTGTAATAATGACTATACAACAACTGTAATAATGACTATACAACAACTATAATAATGACTATACAACAACTATAATAATGACTATACAACTGTAATAATGACTATACAACAACTATAATAATGACTATACAACAACTGTAATAATGACTATACAACAACTATAATAATGACTATACAACAACTATAATAATGACTATACAACAACTATAATAATGACTATACAACAACTGTAATAATGACTATACAACAACTGTAATAATGACTATACAACAACTATAATAATGACTATACAACAACTGTAATAATGACTATACAACAACTATAATAATGACTATACAACAACTATAATAATGACTCTATACAACAACTGTAATAATGACTATACAAACAACTGTAATAATGACTATAACAACAACGATAATAATGACTATACAACAACTGTAATAATGACTATACAACAACTATAATAATGACTATACAACAACTGTAATAATGACTATACAACAACTATAATAATGACTATACAACAACTGTAATAATGACTATACAACAACTATAATAATGACTATACAACAACTATAATAATGACTATACAACAACTGTAATAATGACTATACAACAACTATAATAATGACTATACAACAACTGTAATAATGACTATACAACAACTGTAATAATGACTATACAACAACTATAATAATGACTATACAACAACTATAATAATGACTATACAACAACTGTAATAATGACTATACAACAACTATAATAATGACTATACAACAACTGTAATAATGACTATACAACAACTATAATAATGACTATACAACAACTATAATAATGACTATACAACAACTATAATAATGACTATACAACAACTGTAATAATGACTATACAACAACTATAATAATGACTATACAACAACTGTAATAATGACTATACAACAACTATAATAATGACTATACAACAACTATAATAATGACTATACAACAACTGTAATAATGACTATACAACAACTGTAATAATGACTATACAACAACTATAATAATGACTATACAACAACTGTAATAATGACTATACAACAACTATAATAATGACTATACAACAACTATAATAATGACTATACAACAACTGTAATAATGACTATACAACAACTGTAATAATGACTATACAACAACTATAATAATGACTATACAACAACTATAATAATGACTATACAACAACTATAATAATGACTATACAACAACTATAATAATGACTACAACAACTATAATAATGACTATACAACAACTGTAATAATGACTATACAACAACTATAATAATGACTATACAACAACTGTAATAATGACTATACAACAACTATAATAATGACTATACAACAACTATAATAATGACTATACAACAACTGTAATAATGACTATACAACAACTATAATAATGACTATACAACAACTGTAATAATGACTATACAACAACTGTAATAATGATATTATTTGGCAAACTGTTAATTTACTAAGTTAATCACTATCAACGACAACAGTTTGTTCCCCCAAAAGCCACTGTTTGAATCCGAAACATCTGGGGTCGAATATGAAGTATCTGAAAGAAGAACGGTCATTTACACTCAATAAATGCTTGTTTTACCGATTCGCTGGTGTTTCGGATTCACACAGTGGATGGTTGGGGGAACGAACTTTTGTCGTTGATAGTACAGTACTGTATTGATATAATACGTATACGAATACAATACATGAATACAAACAAATTACCCGGTATCTTTAGTTTATGAATTGTATTAAAAATATAGATAAAGACTCCAAAATACATACAAACTAAAATGTATTAATAACTCACGTAATGGGGAAATAGTATACTCTACTCCCTGGTCGGCAAACACAGTAAATGGTATACATACAGTATATACAATACGAACAAAAATATATACATAAAAAAGCACTTCCACAAACATCCCTAGGAATCCGATACATCCAGGACGCTGGGTGAGTATGAACTGATTTGAAGGAACACTGTTGCATATTACAACACGTACGTAAGGGACGTAGCACAGCCTGATCCTAACTTAAATACGTATTTTTGACAAATCATTAGGGAGAAGGGGGTCCAAAAACTAAGATAATTAGAATGAGAACCAATTCAGCGCCATCAAGTATCATAGCGGAGAAGACAAATAAAATTAAATATCTTGGCGAGAGTCAGAGTCGATGAATCATCTGAAGCGAAGTGCCGCGTACAGCCGTAGAGAGTCGAAGGGGACCAACACAATTAATGACACAGATGGAGGTGCGACGGCCAAGTGGATAGTACGCTCACGTGTGAATCTGCTAGACCTGGGTTCAATCGGGAGCCATGGCGGAACCATTTAGTGGGTGTGGTAGTACGTCCAATACCCTGTTCCGCGTAGCTAGGCCAGAAATCGTGAACCATAGCCTCTGTAACTTAAAAAAGGCCTCCGCAAACGAGCAGTAAGTTTCCACACCTATTCCCTGGCTGACCCTTCCCAAAGGATAGAAATATTAGCTCGATTACTCTGATTGTTTGTGAGTTTTAGAGGTTAATGTTCAAGAGTTTTGGCCTACTTACTAGGAACAGGGTATAGTGTTTCACATGCTCGCACTCAGTTGGAAGATTACACGCAACAAATCCACTCCATCAGCTTCCTCTCTTGCCACCACCCTTTCTCCCCTCTCAACACTCTTCTTCTGTTCAAAAAAAAAGACACGATATGCCGTTACTTATCACTCAATAACTTCGCATCGCATCACGAAGCAATAAATGCCTCATAGTGGCGAGGAAGTTGACAAAATATACATTATGATATATATATAATATATATATATATATATATATGTATAATGTGTATGTGTGTGTGTGTGTGGAATAACTTAATTTACATTCTTCAGGTTAATAACCAAGCGTTTAAGGAACATAGCTGTCTATCACTAAAACATATACCATACAGTTACTGTAATTGCTAAATATATAGATCTATAGTTTCTTTGTATGAGATAATCATAATTATAAGTAGGTTTTGAGATAGAGATTGTATTAAGTAATTGTTCACACTGAGTAGCATATTGTATACAATATTGTTCACACTGAGTAGCATATTGTATACAATATTGTTCACACTGAGTAGCATATTGTATACAATATTGTTCACACTGAGTAGCATATTGTATACAATATTTAGTTCACACTGAGTAGCATATTGTATACAATATTGTTCACACTGAGTAGCATATTGTATACAATATTGTTCACACTGAGTAGCATATTGTATACAATATTGTTCACACTGAGTAGCATATTGTATACAATATTGTTCACACTGAGTAGCATATTGTATACAATATTTAGTTCACACTGAGTAGCATATTGTATACAATATTGTTCACACTGAGTAGCATATTGTATACAATATTGTTCACACTGAGTAGCATATTGTATACAATATTGTTCACACTGAGTAGCATATTGTATACAATATTTAGTTCACACTGAGTAGCATATTGTATACAATATTGTTCACACTGAGTAGCATATTGTATACAATATTGTTCACACTGAGTACAATATTGTATACAATATTGTTCACACTGAGTAGCATATTGTATACAATATTGTTCACACTGAGTAGCATATTGTATACAATATTTAGTTCACACTGAGTAGCATATTGTATACAATATTTAGTTCACACTGAGTAGCATATTGTATACAATATTTAGTTCACACTGAGTAGCATATTGTATACAATATTTAGTTCACACTGAGTTATGTACACACGTGTTGTAAAAAAAAGAGAAAAAAAAAAAAAAATCGGTGAAGAGAAAGAGTGAGTGTGAGGGAAGTGTGTACGAAGTGCTAAGTGTGGTTCTGAGGGTCACGACACGCCTGGAGCCTCTTATGTAAGGTGTGGGGCCAGTTTTTATATGGAGGCCCAGATTCGTTAGCTAATACGGGATCAAGTCAAAAGAAGCACAATCGCGGATGAATACCGGTACCGGTACCGTACTCACATGACAGTTGTATCGAACCCAATTAGCCAAACTTGATATTGCAACATCATTTTGTATATTTGGGGTTGATTCAATAATTACTTTGACCCGTACTGGATCAGAGTATTTATTGAGTCTAACTATAGTTTATTCATTATCACCAGTCGTCATTTCCCGACCCCTAACCTCTCATAACTCAAAAGAGGACTTGGATAATCGTTCTGATATTTCTATCATTTGCTCCATCCCTCCCTCAGTTACAAGAGGCTATGAGTTACACACTCTAAACTCGACATAATTAATACCGGTAGTCGGTTTCCAGTCAATTACACCTCCAATTAATTGACACAGGAATTCGAAGAGATAAAATTTACAAATATTAACGCTTTAATTTCCACTGATTCTTCCTTAGCTGCGTCGAATACTAACCATAATAAAGCCTGTATATATGGATGGAGTCATGAGAGAAATACAAGGAAGAGCAGTGGGTGTTAGTGTATCGCTGATAAGGGAGGGAAATCAGTGGAAGCTGCCTGTACTGCTGTTTGCTGATAATACAGTTCTGATGAGTGATAATGAATGGGAGTTGCAGGGTCTGGTAAATGTGTTTGGAACAGTGTGAGAAAAACGGAATCTGAAGGTAAATGCGGGGAAGAGCAAGGTTATGGTCTTCGAAAAGGGTGAAGCCACAGAGTGTGAGGTGAAGTTGAACGGTCAGGCTATGGAGATTGTCAGCTAATTTAAGTATCTGGGCAGTGTGTTGAGTAAAGATGGGACTATGGATGAAGAAGTGCGGGAGAGGGTGCAACAGGGGAAGAGGGTTGTAGGAACGCTGAACGCAGTATCAAGAAATAGGGTGGTCAGTATGGAAGTGAAGAAGTCCTTGCGTGACAGTGTGGTAATCCCGACATTGGCTTACAGAAGCGAAGCATGGACGTTTGAGAAGAGACACAGACCAAGAGTGAGAGGGGTGGAAATGAGTTACTTAAGAAGTGCGTGTGGAGTTACATGGAGGGATAGACAGACGAATGAGGAAGTAAGAAGGAGGTGTGGTGTGGAGGTAGATGTGCTGGAAAGTGTGAAAAGGAACACCTTCAGATGGTTCGGCCATATGGAACGTATGGGAAGCGAGAGAATGACTAAGAAGGTGTACGAGAGCGAGGTGGAAGGACAGAGAAGGAGAGGTAGATCGAAAGAGAGGTGGAAGGATGGAGTGAGGAAGTATATGGATGAAGGCGGTGCTGGTTGGGATGAGGGGCGTCAACTGACTGGGGACAGAGGTGCATGGGGCGGTTCGTTCGTGGCCACCCCTGCGGGAATCACGACGTCAGGCAATAGATAGATAGATAGATAAAGCCTCATAGGACTTTAAACTTACCGGTACCTATCGTCGTGTGAGAGAAAAAAGTTTAAATAAATGTATAATATTATATATTATTATATATATATATATATATTATATATATATATATATATATACAGTATATATATATATGTATATATATACATATCTAACTGCAATTATACCATGTTATTATAAAGATATTAAAGATATTATAAAGATATGAAAGTTTCAAAATAATTATAGACATATTAGCTCACTTTGGTCCAGTTGGAAACTACTTGACATGGAAGAGTCAATTACAGTGATGAGGGGGAGGACACTTCATAAAACCTTTAATATATCTTTAATGGTTGAAATTTTGATTTGTTTGTTATCGAACATTTTATGCTTAGAATACCTTGTTTTATCATTTTCCAGAGTTATGCCCTTTCCTCCTGGGACACCACATATATATATATATATATATATATATATATATATATATATATATCGGGTATATATATATGTATATATATATATATTATTATTATTATTAATAATATTGTTTTTTAGAATATGGGAGATAAATTTTCGAAGGTATTTGTGGGTGTATTATTTTTGTTTTCGTATTTTGTTTACTTAAGAACTGCATTTCGGAGGTTCGCTTAATCAGTTCGAGGGCTCAAAAATGTATCCTAATTTGTGAACATGACTACACTTCAACATAGGCCTGGTTGTTCGAGGATGTTTTAATTAATCTTCTCACAATGAAGATATGGGATTTATACCGGCTTTAACGAAATTCAGTCTCACCACCTGGTTATTAAAATACCTCACGAGAATATTATGATGAGACTGTATGCACCTCTACCCTTCTCACGTGATCAACGTATTCTGGGTTGAATGTGCAATATATTCTAGAATAACTGCGTGCGCATAGGCCATAAAAACAATGTTCTTGTTATGTTGTTATATCATTAAATGGGTCATCTTCCTCGGCAGTGACTCGGTGAAAGCAACCTTGACTGGTAGACCTTCCAGCAAGGTTCTTGAAGTTTGTTTTTTCTTTTTTTCTGGACCCCCTTCTTCCTCATGTTTAGCCCCATTAGTTTTGATATTTTAACACGTCTGCCGCATTAGTTCGGCTATTTTAAGATTTGTTCTGCCATTCAGTTGTCGATTTTTTCCTGGTGAGCGATTGCGAGCCTGTAATTTAGGAGAAACCGGGCTTCGGCCGCGACCTTTTTCTACCTAAACATTTAATAATTTATCTCGAAGGGGGGTATTGGGGTATTTTAAGTTTGATGGAGGTTTTGGAACGTTTGGGAGGAAACTATGAATAAAGTAATACACATATGAACAAATAACTCTTAACTCTGTACCGGTATTATGACGTTTCTTCGTAATATTCTGGATTACATTGAACTAATCCAGAATTATATTTATGGCTTGGATTGTATATAAAAAAAGTCCAGATAATTAAATATTTAGTATAATAAACGTTATGTACTGTATATACAGTATAATAAACGTTATGTACAGTATATATAGTATAATAAACGTTATGTACAGTATATACAGTATAATAAACGTTATGTACAGTATATACAGTATAATAAACGTTATGTACAGTATATACAGTATAATAAACGTTATGTACAGTATATACAGTATAATAAACGTTATGTACAGTATATACAGTATAATAAAACGTTATGTACAGTATATACAGTATAATAAACGTTATGTACAGTATATACAGTATAATAAACGTTATGTATAGTATATACAGTATAATAAACGTTATGTACAGTATATACAGTATAATAAACGTTATGTACAGTATATACAGTATTATAAACGTTATGTACAGTATATACAGTATAATAAACGTTATGTACAGTATATACAGTATAATAAACGTTATGTACAGTATATACAGTATAATAAACGTTATGTATAGTATATACAGTATAATAAACTGTACAGTATATACAGTATAATAAACGTTATGTACAGTATATACAGTATAATAAACGTTATGTACAGTATATACAGTATAATAAACGTTTTGTACAGTATATACAGTATAATAAACGTTATGTACGGTACAGTATATACAGTATAATAAACGTTATGTACAGTATATACAGTATAATAAACGTTATGTACAGTATATACAGTATAATAAACGTTATGTACAGTATATACAGTATAATAAACGTTATGTACAGTATATATATAGTATAATAAACGTTATGTACAGTATATACAGTATAATAAACGTTATGTACAGTATATACAGTATAATAAACGTTATGTACAGTATATACAGTATAATAAACGTTATGTACAGTATATACAGTATAATAAACGTTATGTATGGTACAGTATATACAGTATAATAAACGTTATGTACAGTATATACAGTATAATAAACGTTATGTACAGTATATATAGTATAATAAACGTTATGTACAGTATATATAGTATAATAAACGTTATGTATGGTACAGTATATACAGTATAATAAACGTTATGTACAGTATATACAGTATAATAAACGTTATGTACAGTATATACAGTATAATAAACGTTATGTACAGTATATACAGTATAATAAACGTTATGTACGGTACAGTATATACAGTATAATAAACGTTATGTACAGTATATACAGTATAATAAACGTTATGTACAGTATATACAGTATAATAAACGTTATGTATAGTATATACAGTATAATAAACGTTATGTACGGTATATACAGTATAATAAACGTTATGTATAGTATATACAGTATAATAAACGTTATGTACAGTATATACAGTATAATAAACGTTATGTACAGTATATACAGTATAATAAACGTTATGGACAGTATATACAGTATAATAAACGTTATGTACAGTATATACAGTATAATAAACGTTATGTACAGTATATACAGTATAATAAACGTTATGTACAGTATATACAGTATAATAAACGTTATGTACAGTATATACAGTATAATAAACGTTATGTACAGTATATACAGTATAATAAACGTTATGTACAGTATATACAGTATAATAAACGTTATGTACAGTATATACAGTATAATAAACGTTATGTATAGTATATACAGTATAATAAACGTTATGTACAGTATATACAGTATAATAAACGTTATGTACAGTATATACAGTATAATAAACGTTATGTACAGTATATACAGTATAATAAAAACGTTATGTACGGTACAGTATATACAGTATAATAAACGTTATGTACAGTATATACAGTATAATAAACGTTATGTACAGTATATACAGTATAATAAACGTTATGTACAGTATATACAGTATAATAACGTTATGTATATATACAGTATAATAAACGTTATGTACAGTATATATACAGTATAATAAACGTTATGTACAGTATATACAGTATAATAAACGTTATGTACAGTATATACAGTATAATAAACGTTATGTATAGTATATACAGTATAATAAACGTTATGTACAGTATATACAGTATAATAAACGTTATGTACAGTATATACAGTATAATAAACGTTATGTACGGTACAGTATATACAGTATAATAAACGTTATGTATAGTATATACAGTATAATAAACGTTATGTACAGTATATACAGTATAATAAACGTTATGTACAGTATATACAGTATAATAAACGTTATGTACGGTACAGTATATACAGTATAATAAACGTTATGTACAGTATTATAGTATAATAAACGTTATGTACAGTATATACAGTATAATAAACGTTATGTACAGATATACAGTATAATAAACGTTATGTACAGTATATACAGTATAATAAACGTTATGTATAGTATATACAGTATAATAAACGTTATGTACAGTATATACAGTATAATAAACGTTTTGTACAGTATACAGTATAATAAACGTTATGTACGGTACAGTATATACAGTATAATAAACGTTATGTACAGTATATACAGTATAATAAACGTTATGTACAGTATATACAGTATAATAAACGTTATGTACAGTATATACAGTATAATAAACGTTATGTACAGTATATACAGTATAATAAACGTTATGTATGGTACAGTATATACAGTATAATAAACGTTATGTACAGTATATACAGTATAATAAACGTTATGTACAGTATATACAGTATAATAAACGTTATGTACAGTATATACAGTATAATAAACGTTATGTACAGTATATACAGTATAATAAACGTTATGTACGGTACAGTATATACAGTATAATAAACGTTATGTACAGTATATACAGTATAATAAACGTTATGTACAGTATATACAGTATAATAAACGTTATGTACAGTATATACAGTATAATAAACGTTATGTACGGTACAGTATATACAGTATGTTTGTATATATGTGGTATAAACAGTAAATCGTACGGCTTGACTGAGCTGAGGAAGGATGTATGAGAGTTCAATATTATATTAATTTATGTATATTGTACAGTGTGTTAAGGGAGGTGACTTGTTTTTGTTCTGTCCTTTTCTATCTTTCTCTGGCTTGTATCCATTTGGCCCCATTCATCCTACTGTTTTAAGACTTTTATCCCCATCCAAGTGTCAATTTTTTACTGGTGAGCGGTAGCGAGCCAGCATATTTTTAATTTTTGTTTGACAGCAGGCTAAATTTGTAAATTTTTCGATAGAAAAATGTCTCCGGCGAAGCCGGATTTCTTCATATAATGCTGGCTCGCTATCGCTCGCCAGGAAGAAATCGACACCTAGATGGGGATAAACGTCTTAAAATAGTTGGCTGAATGGGGCCGAATGGATACAAGTCAGAGAAAGAGAGAAAAGGACAGAAACAACAAAAAGCAGGTCACCCCCCTTAAGTTTACAAATATCGAGCCCTGAGGATTTGTGTATAATAAATACTATCCTTGTATGTGGTTTGTGTATAATACTATCCTTGTATGTGGTTTGTGTATAATACTATCCTTGTATGCGGTTTGTTAACATGTGTTGTTCACGTAACTGTTCGCCCTAAGAGGTTTATTCTTAGGGAACACATCTTAATGCGTAATAAATACATTTAAATCCAGTTATATACTGTATATCGCAATAGGCCTATGCCGCTGTGTGTGTGTGTGTGTGTGTTGTCAAAGCCGTCACCCTGAGACAGAACCATTTACCTTATAGTGTATACTGTATAGTGTTAAATTAACTTTGCAAAGTTGACCTAATGAATATAAACACCACATGAGGAGGAACACTTTATTGACAACGTTTCGTAGATAACTTCTTCAGGTTACTGAAGAAGTTATCTGCGAAACGTGCTCCTCCTCATGAGATGGTGTTTATATTGGCTACCGCGTATGTCATCGTACCACAATTAAATATATAAAGTTGTGACTGAGGTTGATGTAGTGAGTACCAAGTGTATAACAGAGTGTGGCGGCCTTGTTGTTGTTGTTGTTGTTGTTGTTGTTGTTGTTGTTGTTGTGAAAGTTATTGGTGGTTCAGAGATGCCTACCTACCTCCCACCATTACCTACCTACCATAATTCCTACCTACCTCCCACCATTACCTACCTACCATAATTCCTACCTACCTCCCACCATTACCTACCTACCATCATTCCTACCTACCTCCCACCCTTACCTACCTACCATAATTCCTACCTACCTCCCACCATTACCTACCTACCATAATTCCTACCTACCTCCCACCATAATTCCTACCTACCTCCCACCATTACCTACCTACCATAATTCCTACCTACCTCCCACCCTTACCTACCTCCCACCCTTACCTACCTACCATAATTCCTACCTACCTCCCACCATTACCTACCTACCATAATTCCTACCTACCTCCCACCATTACCTACCTACCATCATTCCTACCTACCTCCCACCCTTACCTACCTACCTCCCACCATTACCTACCTACCATAATTCCTACCTACCTCCCACCCTTACCTACCTACCATAATTCCTACCTACCTCCCACCCTTACCTACCTACCATAATTCCTACCTACCTCCCACCCTTACCTACCTACCATAATTCCTACCTACCTCCCACCATTACCTACCTACCATCATTCCTACCTACCTCCCACCCTTACCTACCTACCATAATTCCTACCTACCTCCCACCATTACCTACCTACCATAATTCCTACCTACCTCCCACCCTTACCTACCTACCATAATTCCTACCTACCTCCCACCCTTACCTACCTCCCACCCTTACCTACCTACCATAATTCCTACCTACCTCCCACCATTACCTACCTACCATCATTCCTACCTACCCACCACCCTTACCTACCTACCCATCACCCTTACCTACCTACCATAATTCCTACCTACCTCCCACCCTTACCTACCTACCATAATTCCTACCTACCTCCCACCATTACCTACCTACCATCATTCCTACCTACCCACCACCCTTACCTACCTACCCATCACCCTTACCTACCTACCATAATTCCTACCTACCTCCCACCATTACCTACCTACCATCATTCCTACCTACCTCCCACCCTTACCTACCTACCATAATTCCTACCTACCTCCCTACCATAATTCCTACCTACCTCCCACCCTTACCTACCTACCATAATTCCTACCTACCTCCCTACCATAATTCCTACCTACCTCCCACCCTTACCTACCTACCATAATTCCTACCTACCTCCCACCCTTACCTACCATCAGTCCTACCTACCTCCCACCCTTACCTACCTACCATAATTCCTACCTACCTCCCACCCTTACCTACTTACCTTAATTTATACCTCGCCTACCGTACACCTCAACCTGGCCTCTTGTACTTCACGGTGATTACCTCTCTTTCTACCCCCCCCACCCCCCACCTCCACCCTACACACACACATACTGTACACCTACACAATTACAGTCACATACACTGACACAAACTGACTCGCGCTAACACACACACTTGTCTAAACTACACCCCCACGCCTCACAGACACTGAGTCATCCTCAAGTCATTAGTGCCATTTTTTTTTTTTTTTTACATAGTGTTGGGGAAAGTATGAGAGAGAGAGAGAGAGAGAGAGAGAGAGAGAGAGAGAGAGGGAGGCTACGAAAATACTAGTGGGTTACATGGGTGTCAGTGGGTTGTGTGTGTGCTTTATGGAATACGTGGGAGAGGGTCAGCCAGATATTGTACCAATGTTGCAAGGTAGTAAGTTACGTGAGTAGGGGGCGGGGGGGGGGGGGGTAGGTGGAGGGGGTTGGCAAGAGGAGGGAACTATGCGTGAAGGAAGGAGTAGCTGGTATATTATTGGTCTTGGCTGGTATTTGAGAAGAACAAGAAGACGTTTATGAAGGTTAGTTGGATTTTCCTCAAGGTATGGACAATCCTAAGCTCTTATTAAGTTACACCCACTTGAATCTTTAAACCTTTAATTATAAGTTTTGAAGCATTTGGGAAATAATGAATCATTGTATTGTTTGGTTTCTGTTCGATAGTAATACGGAATACAGTGGATGCAGTGTCCGTGATGTGGTTGTAGGTTGTTTGTTTTGGTTGCGAACTATTTAAGTATCCACCCCACAAACTCGACCGGTCCAGAGGGGATTCGATCGTGTGCCACGTTGCGATGCGATGATGTTGAGGGATAGCCTTAAGGGGGGTCACTTTTTTTTTTTTTTTTTCTTTCTCTCCTTTTCTCTCTTTCTCTGGCTTGTATCCATTCTGCCCCATTCAGCCTACTGTTTTAAGACGTTTACCCCCATCCAGGTGTCAATATTATCCTGGCGAGTGGTAGCGAGCCAGCATATATATTTTTTTGTTTTGACAGCAAGCTAAATGTGTACATTATTCCATAGAAAAATGTCTCCGGCGAAGCCGTAATTCTCCATACAATGCTGGCTCGCTACCACTCGCCAGGAAGAAATCGACACCTGGATGGGGATATACGTCTTAAAACAGTTGGCTGAATGGGGCCGAATGGATACAAGCCAGAGAAAGAGAGAAAAGGAGAGAAAGAGAAAAAAGTAGGTGACCCCCCTTAAGTATCGGCCCTTCGTTGGTCTTCTTACACCCAAGGTCCATATACACTAGTCAGTGGGTATATGGGAGAATGACAATTAATTGGTGTAGTAGATAGCGAGCTCTGTACTGTCCATACATTGGCCTGGATAGTGGGCGAGGATAAGGTGTCGAGTAAGTCTGAATCCACTCATGGCCTCCAGCAATTTTGTGAGGCGAGTTCTGACGTGATAATAAACCCAACTCGCAACCAAAAGAAACACTACTGTAAACCATACCACCATCCATAACCACTATCTTCGGAAGGAGTGCCAAAGGGAACGTGGGTGGAGGTAGTGGGCTGCATCGGTAGGGTATGAAAGTTGTGTGGGAGAAAGTCCATAGGTTATGTTGGGGGTACCGATATTAGAACATAGTATGGAAAGGGTTTTTTTTTTTCCCCAGGGGTTTAGCCTTGGCTTAAAGTGTAGAAATAAATGTTTTTTCGATAGCCAGAATACAAACAAACAAGGTGTATTGAAGAAGTAATTCAAGATAGTTTAAATATCTTGACTTTGAGAAGTCTTTGCCTAAACTGAATAATATTATATTATGTTATTATACAGTACCTAGAATAAGATGTAAATGGAGTAGGCTAATCATACTAAAGAGGTTAACATAATATTAGGTACTATGCTACTTGGGGAGGCTAGTCAAAAAGATACTTAGGACGAACACACACATTACACTAAAGGGGTAACTGGTATAATTATCTACAGTGATAAGTTATCATAAAACCAATATTCTGTTGACAATTTTTGAGAGGCTAATGTAATGATTTGACAAATTCCCTTTAAAAGCATTCCTTGAATCAGTGATTTCCCTCAATCAAAGTTCATTCTTTACTTGTGTAGGCAACTGAAGAATATCAACCACAAATTGGTGGTACTATACCCTATACTTTATGTCCTGCACCTTTGAGACGGAGAGGTAAGGTCAGGTTTGACATTTGCTATTGTGCTTTACTAACTCTCACTGCCTCTTGTTCACTGCTCCGGCAGAGATTGATATTTCCCTTCTATTCATTAGAGACAATGGGTTAGATGCCATGGGAATGCGGTTCTGTGTGCGCAGCAGAGCTCTGATTTGTTCAATAGAAAGATACATAGAAAGAATAGAAAATGCCTAGATTTTTGTTATTGAATTGGTTTAGTTGATTTGCATTTTTGTCCTCAATGTTCTTTCAATAAATCGTTTTCAAGAAAATGACATGGCAATATTGTTACTGATGCATAACGAAGTTGCTATGATTCATCTGGATAAGTAAAGTAATTACGGCATGACACCCGCGTGACCCAGCGATTTTTGTGTGACCTACTGAATTGTCATATCACATATTTAATTGATTTACATGTTCGTACGGTACTGTCCCAAATGTATTATAAGGGAGATGTATATTACGATAATAATAGTCTCCCTATAAATGGCCCCGCCACCGTTTACGCCAGTCATAGTCTAGACACTGGCTACTGACTTGAAAAGTTACGTCAAATTATCAACCATTGGTATTGGAATTCCCTGTATGACGTCACACCCATTTAACCAATCATCTGTCACGCACAGTTGCGCAAATGTTCCATAATGCAGTTTTTGGGCAAGGGAGGCCTGAGAGCTTAGCCGGCTAGTCCACCATAGCATCTCCATGGCGTTACCATGGTCTATCAAACGTCCTTCTAGATTGTGTGTGTGTGTGTGTGTGATTTTCGTTCATGTCCAGTGGATTTATATATCGAGGACTATCTGGAGTGAGTATTTACCCATTAGTCAAGGACCGTCAGAAGTGAGTATTTACCCATTATTCAACAATAGGGTCGGTTAGGGAAAATTAGGTTTTTGCCCTCTGTTGGCCACATACAGTAGATGAGGATCTCAATTTAATTTTCCCTGGTCTTCATAGCCCTCCCCACTAGTGGGGGGACGTGTTTTTAGATTGTTGGATAATGGGTAAATACGTATTTCATGCAGTCCTTGCTATAAAACAACATTGTTTATCGAAAATAAAAAGTGCTAAAACTCTTGGATGTCATATGGTAAACATTTACCTTAATCTGTTTAGCTCAGCGACGATTTATTTATAATTTCAACTTTTGTGAATAAATCATATTATATTGGAGATTTTGATTGAAAACACTAAAACAAAATGAATAAGAACATTGACGAAACAAAAACAAACAAGGTAACCACAAATGACAGATTTCGCCCCCGCCATGCTGTCATAGACTGCCTCAAACTCACTACGGTACTACTGTCACCATTATCACTACTACTCATGGTTCGCCTTGCAGAAATCGACACCAAAATGGCACGAAAGGTCTTTATGGGAGATGGTCGATGTTTCTGGCCCCACTCAAACGTTTCGACACCCGTGTGTCTGATTGGGTTCTAGAAAACAATGATAACACATTATTGTTTTTAGAACCCACTGAGACCCACGGGTGTCGAAACGTTTGATGTCTTCTTAATACAGTTTACAACTGGTCCCCCACCTGGTCATCTTTTAACCCTGCACCATACTGTCTCCTGCTAGACTGTGTATCCTCTCCATATATATATATATATATATATATATATATATATATATATATATATATCATAATCATTTGGATATATAGGAGGTGACCCGTGATTCCCAATAGTATAGAGGGCCGGCCTACACGGGGGTCAGTGGGGGATTTAATTTAGTGGGAGGCATGAGAGGCGAGTAGTGATTTACTTGGGTGTTCAATGGCATACAGTAGGGTCGGTGAATGATTTGATATAGTCATTAGTGAGTGGCTTACATGTGATTCATTAAAGGTACAGCATAATTAGTGGCTTACATGTGATTCATTAATGGTACAACATAATTAGTGGCTTACATGGGAGTCATTAATGGTACAACATAATCAGTGGCTTACATGTGATTCATTAATGGTACAACATAATTAGTGGCTTACATGGGAGTCATTAATGGTACAACATAATCAGTGGCTTACATGTGATTCATTAATGGTACAACATAATTAGTGGCTTACATGGGACTCATTAATGGTACAACATAATTAGTGGCTTACATGGGATTCATTAATGGTACAACATAATTAGTGGCTTACATGATACTCATTAATGGTACAACATAATTAGTGGCTTACATGTGACTCATTAATGGTACAACATAATTAGTGGCTTACATGGGAGTCATTAATGGTACAACATAATCAGTGGCTTACATGGGAGCCATTAATGGTACAACATAATCAGTGGCTTACATGGGAGTCATTAATGGTACAACATAATTAGTGGCTTACATGGGAGTCATTAATGGTACAACATAATTAGTGGCTTACATGTGATTCATTAATGGTACAACATAATTAGTGGCTTACATGGGAGTCATTAATGGTACAACATAATCAGTGGCTTACATGGGAGTCATTAAAGGTACAACATAATCAGTGGCTTACATGGGAGTCATTAAAGGTACAACATAATCAGTGGCTTACATGGGAGTCATTAAAGGTACAACATAATCAGTGGCTTACATGGGAGTCATTAAAGGTACAACATAATCAGTGGCTTACATGGGAGTCATTAACATACAACATATCATTTTCATTACATATATGGCTCAACTATTATCTTTCAACTATAGTGGCTTACATATATCTTCAACATATATCTTTCAACATATATCTTAACTACCATATATCTTTCAAATATATCTTTCAACCATATATCTTTCAACTACCATATATCTTTCAAACTACCATATATCTTTCAACTACCATATATCTTTCAACTACCATATATCTTTCAACTACCATATATCTTTCAACTACCATATATCTTTCAACACCATATCTTTCAACTACCATATATCTTTCAACCACCATATATCTTTCAACTACCATATATCTTTCAACCACCATATATCTTTCAACCACCATATATCTTTCAACTACCATATATCTTTCAACTACCATATATCTTTCAACCACCATATATCTTTCAACTACCATATATCTTTCAACTACCATATATCTTTCAACCACCATATATCTTTCAACTACCATATATCTTTCAACTACCATATATCTTTCAACCACCATATATCTTTCAACTACCATATATCTTTCAACTACCATATATCTTTCAACCACCATATATCTTTCAACCACCATATATCTTTCAACTACCATATATCTTTCAACTACCATATATCTTTCAACCACCATATATCTTTCAACTACCATATATCTTTCAACTACCATATATCTTTCAACTACCATATATCTTTCAACTACCATATATCTTTCAACTACCATATATCTTTCAACTACCATATATCTTTCAACTACCATATATCTTTCAACTACCATATATCTTTCAACTACCATATATCTTTCAACCACCATATATCTTTCAACTACCATATATCTTTCAACCACCATATATCTTTCAACTACCATATATCTTTCAACTACCATATATCTTTCAACTACCATATATCTTTCAACCACCATATATCTTTCAACTACCATATATCTTTCAACTACCATATATCTTTCAACTACCATATATCTTTCAACTACCATATATCTTTCAACTACCATATATCTTTCAACTACCATATATCTTTCAACTACCATATATCTTTCAACTACCATATATCTTTCAACTACCATATATCTTTCAACCACCATATATCTTTCAACTACCATATATCTTTCAACTACCATATATCTTTCAACTACCATATATCTTTCAACTACCATATATCTTTCAACTACCATATATCTTTCAACTACCATATATCTTTCAACTACCATATATCTTTCAACTACCATATATCTTTCAACTACCATATATCTTTCAACTACCATATATCTTTCAACTACCATATATCTTTCAACCACCATATATCTTTCAACTACCATATATCTTTCAACTACCATATATCTTTCAACTACCATATATCTTTCAACTACCATATATCTTTCAACTACCATATATCTTTCAACTACCATATATCTTTCAACTACCATATATCTTTCAACTACCATATATCTTTCAACTACCATATATCTTTCAACTACCATATATCTTTCAACTACCATATATCTTTCACTACCATATCTTTCAACTACCATATATCTTTCAACTACCATATATCTTTCAACTACCATATATCTTTCAACTACCATATATCTTTCAACTACCATATATCTTTCAACTACCATATATCTTTCAACTACCATATATCTATCTTTCAACTACCATATATCTTTCAACTACCATATATCTTTCAACTACCATATATCTTTCAACTACCATATATCTTTCAACTACCATATATCTTTCAACCACCATATATCTTTCAACTACCATATATCTTTCAACTACCATATATCTTTCAACTACCATATATCTTTCAACTACCATATATCTTTCAACTACCATATATCTTTCAACTACCATATATCTTTCAACTACCATATATCTTTCAACTACCATATCTTTCAACCATATATCTTTCAACTACCATATATCTTTCAACTACCATATATCTTTCAACTACCATATCTTTCAACTACCATATATCTTTCAACTACCATATCTTTCAACTACCATATATCTTTCAACTACCATATATCTTTCAACCACCATATATCTTTCAACTACCATATATCTTTCAACCACCATATATCTTTCAACCACCATATATCTTTCAACTACCATATATCTTTCAACCACCATATATCTTTCAACCACCATATATCTTTCAACCACCATATATCTTTCAACTACCATATATCTTTCAACTACCATATATCTTTCAACTACCATATATCTTTCAACCACCATATATCTTTCAACTACCATATATCTTTCAACTACCATATATCTTTCAACTACCATATATCTTTCAACTACCATATATCTTTTCTAAGCTTCATAACATCGTCTAAATATAGCTGAAATAAAATAGAAAAGATGCAGCCGGTACAGAATTGGTTAAGGGGAGATTTCCACTTGAGGGATTTTTTTCTGGATCCCTTTCTATCTCATGTTTAGTCCCATTGCTTTTGATATTCTAAGACGTTCGCCCCATTAGTTTGGTGATTTTAAGAACTTTTGCCCCATTTCTGTCAATGTTAAGACCTTTCGTGCCATTTAAGTGTCGATTTTATCCTGGGGAGCGATAGCGAGCCTGTAATTTAAGAGGAACCGGCCTCTGGCCGGGAAATTTTTCTACCGAAAAATGTACAAATTTATCTTGAAAGGGGGTCTAGGGGGTGTAATTTTAAGCTTGATGAAATTCTAGGGAACGAACTAAAAACCTCCCCTTAATGGTACACCATAATGAGTGGTATACATGAGAGTCATTTAGATGGTGCAACATAGTAAGTAGTATTCATTGATTGATGTACAGAAGATGGAAGCGTGTCAGTGATTTCAGTGGGTGGTGACCGGCCTATAATAATACTACTATAATAATAATAGTACTGTACATGGGATCAATGGGGGTACAGTACAATAGAGGGCCGTAGATGGTAGATTGATTGGTGTAAGTGAAAGGGCTATAATTATTGTAGTGAGGGTTGAAGGAGGAGGAGGAGGGGAGGGTGGGAGTGTAGGAGGAGGAGGGGATGGTGGGTCGGGTCGGTTGTGTAGGAGGAGGAGGGGATGGTGGGTCGGGTCGGTTGTGTAGGAGGAGGAGGGGATGGTGGGTCGGGTCGGTTGTGTAGGAGGAGGAGGGGATGGTGGGTCGGGTCGGTTGTGTAGGAGGAGGAGGGGATGGTGGGTCGGGTCGGTTGTGTAGGAGGAGGAGGGGATGGTGGGTCGGGTCGGGAGTGTAGGAGGAGGGGATGGTGGGTCGGGTCGGGAGTGTAGGAGGAGGAGGGGATGGTGGGTCGGGTCGGGAGTGTAGGAGGAGGGGATGGTGGGTCGGGTCGGGAGTGTAGGAGGAGGGGATGGTGGGTCGGGTCGGGAGTGTAGGAGGAGGAGGGGATGGTGGGTCGGGTCGGGAGTGTAGGAGGAGGAGGGGATGGTGGGTCGGGTCGGGAGTGTAGGAGGAGGAGGGATGGTGGGTCGGGTCGGGAGTGTAGGAGGAGGGGATGCTGGGTCGGGTCGGGAGTGTAGGAGGAGGAGGGGATGGTGGGTCGGGTCGGGAGTGTAGGAGGAGGAGGGGATGGTGGGTCGGGTCGGGAGTGTAGGAGGAGGAGGGGATGGTGGGTCGGGTCGGGAGTGTAGGAGGAGGAGGGGATGGTGGGTCGGGTCGGGAGTGTAGGAGGAGGAGGGGATGGTGGGTCGGGTCGGTTGTGTAGGAGGAGGAGGGGATGGTGGGTCGACCCGACCCATTTGTGTTGAACGGAAACCAAATCGCTCTGTAGGTTATTTCCAAGGTTATTTCAATCCAACGATGCGATTTGTTTTTCGCTCGCTGGCTAACGGTACGCTATTTTGTTCAGATTTGGAATGGACGATAACATTACTGTTAAAGTGAGTTAAAACTTGCTGCGTTGATCTTTGGAATCCCTCAGTTCCTCCCGAAGCTTAGTTAAACCGTCTGATGTGCGTTCATCTTTTTTAATTTAATTAATTTGTTTATTGTTTGATGTCTATATTAACAATGTACCGGTACTTTATTGTGGCTACCATTAGGCTATTTTATTATACTTGGGAATGACCGGTAAAATATAAAGGGTAACAGCAGTCTCCTTTTATTTTTGGACTCCCATAAGATCCTTCTTAAATTGAAGTCAGCTGTCTAATAAGAACCAGGCTAAAGACAAAATGTGTCATCTTACTTGAAGGGGTTAACTTTTCAATACAATGAAAAGGATTCCCATTAAGGGGGATAGGGTATATATATATATATATATATTTATTTATTTATTATTATTTTAGTTTCCTCCCTAGACCTTCATCTAGCTTATTGAAATATCCACACGATTCCTCTTAAAAATAAATGTGTACATTTTTCAGTAGAAAAATTTCCCGGCCGAAGGGGGTCCAGAACAAAAACAAATACCTCCCCTTAACTCGCAGGCAATTCGATGTCTTCCTTTGGCTTGTATTCTGGTTAGACGACTTCTTGTGGTGGGAGAAGAAGGGGTGGAGGTTCGGTCGTGTGGAGAAGAAACCCAATAGGTATTTAATTTAAGGGGCTTTCTCATATGCCCGACTAATTTTCTACAAGAATAGGTCAGATTGTCAGGTTTGTGACAGTTATTTTGAAAAAATTAACAACCACATGCAACTTATCGGCAAGCAATCCCAGACATGTCCTCGAATAATTAGCGACCTGTTGCCGATATTGTTGTCTGCAACATTAGATGAATAACCTCCGACAGCTCGCAAATATGAATTTCAGCCACTCCGACCAAGGACAACTACATGCAACCATTCGACGATATGTCTGCGAATTGTTGCAGACACTATCGGGGACAACTCAGCGATATCAAGGACATGAAACGACAATAAGCTAATGATATAAATAAGTGTTCTAGTTCAGGCACGTCATCAGGTCCCAGCCTTCTTTGCCATATATAAAGGGTCTCCTGGAGGCTCACACCTGATTTCCACCTCAAAATTTATATTTGCACGTACTTGCTATACAGTCTCTGCAATGACGAGACACACAAGACATCAGTTGGAATTACTGCGATTGCAGATTGATGAGCTAAGAGGCAGCGGGTGCGTCTGTTGGGTGTTTTATATGAGTAGCAAGTTGAGGAGGAGAGGGAGAAGGAAAAGAAGAAGAAGCGTTTAGTCGAGTGGAGAGCACGCTCACGTGTGAACCTGCTTGACCTAGGTTCGATCCCAGCCAAGGCAGACCTTTAGTGAGTGTGGTAGTACGTCCTAGCGTGTTTTACATGCTCGCACCCAGTCGGGGTACACCTCGATGAGGTACCGGTATACAGACTAATAACACACTACAAAGCCACTCTCAACAACTTCCTCTCTCTCCAACACGCCTTCTCCCCTTTCTACACTTTTCAGAAATAAAAGGAAAGTAGAAAGTAGCTACGAGGTGCCGTTGTGAAGTCTTATCTCTCAATGCCTTCACTTGACCTGGCTGCTATGACTTGAAAAAATTGGTGTTTACGAGAACCTAATGAAGGAAATGGAAGCACAGGACCCAGTGAGTTTCAGAAACTTTATGAGAATGGAGCAAGCTATGTTCAAATAACTCCTTGATAAAATTGTACCTGTGATAAGAAGGAAGGACACATATTGGAAGAAAAGCCCATCCATCAGGATTACGTTTGGCTGTCACGATGCAATACCTTGCAACACTCCCTTTAACTCTTTCCTCCATCCCTACCCATCCTTCATCTGCTCAATCCCTCTTCCCTCCCTTCCAACGTTCCTCCCTCTATCTACCAATCCCTCTCCTCAATTCTCTCCTCCCTCCCTACCTACCTATAGTCCGTTCATTCTAGGTTGGGCAGAAATCGTAACCCCTAACCTCTCATAACTCAAAAAAGACTAGAGTAATCGAGCTAATATTTCTACCAAATATAAAGACTTGGCTTGGGAATATGTGTATAAATTGACGGCTCATTTGCTCAATTCCTTTGTGAGTTAGAGAGGTTAGAGGTTGCGATTTCTGCCCAACCTAGAAGGAACGGACAATAGTCAAACCATGGAGATATAGAGTCAAACCCTTCCCTCACCTCCCGCAATCCCTCCCCCTCTCCCTCTCTCTCCCACCCTTCCTCCCTCCATCCCTAACTATACCAAACATTATTCTTTCTTATCCAAATAATGTCTTCTTTCCTATTCCAATCCCTACTCTCTCTCTCTCTCTCTGGGTTTTGCTGTGCTGTCATTTCCTACTACTGTTGTAGTATATGGGCATGAACCAATTCATTTTTGAAGGCCAGACCACATTGTTTAAACCAAGTGGCTTGTGTGGTCTGTGTGTCTATGTAACTCTCTCATCTCCCGGTTCTATGATTAATTACACACACACACACACACACACACACAAACACACAACCACAAACACACACACACACACACACACATATATTTATATATATATATTCGATAGAGTCTGGCACAAATCTTTAATTTCCAAACTGCCCTCCTTCGGTTTCTGCCCCTCCATCTGTGCCTTTGTCTCTAATTTCCTTTCCGGCAGTTCCATAGCTGCGGTTGTGGACGGCCATCGCTCATTTCCTCACCCTATCAACTCCGGTGTTCCTCTGGGTTCTGTCCTATCTCCTATTCTCTTTCCATTTTTTATAAATGATCTTCTCAACTGTACATCCAGTCCCATCCATTCATATACAGACGACTCTACCTTACACCACTCAATTAGTTTTCCAGAACGCCCCAGCCAGCAGTCCCTCAAAAACAAACGTAATGAAGCCATAAAACGCTTATCTTCTGATCTAGCTACTATTTCCAATTGGGATAGAGAAAACCTGGTTGTATTTAATGCTTCCAAAACTCAATTTATCCTTCTTACTACCCATCAGGAACCTCCAGAGGACTATCCCTTATTCATCAACAATACAAAAATCAACCCTTCATCTTCTCTCAATGTTCTCGGTGTCTCTTTTTCTTCTGCTCTCACTTGGAAAGACCATATTACCTGTCTCGCTAAGGCAGCCTCCCAGAAGCTGGGTGTGCTCAACCGCCTCAATTTTGTTTTGTTTTTTTCTATGTGATTGAGGGAGGCAAAAGGCATAACTGCCTATAGCGAGTGCCTCCCCCATAGTTGAAAGAGTGACAGGGCCAAAATCAAGGGACGTTCGAGCCAAAATGCCTGGACACACGGAGTTTGAAGCAATTTAAGTCATAGGAAGAGGGAAAGACTGATTCTGGGAGAGAGTTCCAGAGCTCAGCTGTTGAGTAGAAGAAAGTTTGAGAGTAACGTTTCACCTACACAGCTTCTTGCTCTGTACAGGGGCACAGTGCGTCCTTGTATTGATTATTGTTCACATGTGTGGGGAGGATCCTCTCACACCGCACTCCTAGACAAAGTAGAAAGGAAAGCCTTTCGTATCATTAACTCCCGTCCACTCACCAACTCTCTGCAATCTCTTTCTCTTCGCCGCAATGTTGCAACTTGCATCTCTCTCACTATTTTATCGCTACTACAATAATCGGTGTTCCTCGGAGCTTTCCCAGTGTATACCATCTCCTCTACGTAGGGTATGTAGTACCCGCCTTGCAACACAATCCCACCCCTACTCTGTGTAACTGTCCAACCCAAGAGTGAAACGCTCTTCTCAGACTTTCTTCTGTTCAAACTCTGTGTCCAGGCATCTTAGCTCGAACGTCCCTTGATTTCGGCCCTGTCACTCTTTGAAATCTGGGGGAGGCGCTCGCTGCAGGCAGTTATGCCTTTTGTCTCCCTCATTCACATAGAAAAAAAATACTATATATATACTGTATATATATATATATATACCGTATATATATATATATATATATATATATATATATATATATATATATATACCCGGTATATATATATATATATATATATATATATATATATATATATATATGTATATATATATACGTACCGGTATATATATTTATATATATTTATATAATTATATATATATACTGTGTATATATATATATATATATATATATATATATATATATATATATACAGCTCAGGATAAAGATTAACCCTTTCACGCATTTATGACGCAGAGGTTGCCAGATTAGCAATAAGAAATAGAGTTCTCTCACTCTTATAATTACCTCTCCAAAATTAGTTTTCTGCCCATAGCTAACTCAAACACAACTGCAGAGGTTGAAGTAACTAAACTAAAGGTTTCTAAATACTCCTGATGGTAACAAAGGCTTCACTTCTATGGTAAGGATGAACTGTATGCCCAGGATGGAGTACATCTTTCTCGACTAGGAGTTTCGACCTTAGCCAGCTCACTGGACAAGATTGTTGCGGGGTTTTGTTAAAAAAAACCTGGGTGTGTAAGTAAAATACTGTCTCCATATGGAGCAGGTACTTCATGTGACAAACCAGTGAGTACAATAGAAATAATCAGTCAAGATAGTGCGGATATAGTGATGTGTAATAGTAGTATCGATAACACTACACATGTAACTGATAGTAAAGATGAGAATACTGATAGAGTAGAATTTCCGTCTAGAGCTAGTAGTTCAACAGGAAATAATAAGGTAGCTAAACACAATAGAAAATTAGTTGCAAATAAAAGTAATAGGTTGAGGGTATATTATACAAATTGTAGGAGTTTATGTAACAAAATGAACGAACTTAGAGCACTCGTTAGCACAGAAAATATAGACATAATAGCGCTAACTGAAACGTGGATTAATACAGAATCTAGGCATTTTTTAGCAGAATTTGATATTCCAGGATATAGTTTGTTTAAATATGACCGAACAAGTAGGAGTACATTAAAAAGCTGTATTAAATCGGGTATTAGACTAAATAATGATAATGAAAGTGTTTGGGTAGAGGTTAACGAAGGTAGTGAGACCATAGTTATTGGAGTTATATATAGACCGCCTAATATGAGTAGAAATGGCGGAACATCGTTATGGGAGGAAATTAAAATAGCATCAAGGTTTAGCAATGTGTGCATTATGGGGATTTTAATTTTCCGAACATTGATTGGCAGCACCAAATAGGCGACTCCGATTCAGTAGAGTTTATTGAGGTAGTACAAGATAGTTTTTTATTTCAATTCATAGATACGCCGACTAGAGGTATTAATATTCTTGATTTAGTTTTCAGTAACAATGAACATATCATAAATAATGTAGAGATTGGTGACCACCTAGGAAATAGCGATCATAAATATATTTATTTTAATATACAATGGACAGGGAATGCTAAAGAGAATACGACACTTATCCCAGATTTCAGAAAAGCCGATTATGGTGGGCTAAGAAGAGACTTAAGGGTGGAGCCTATTGTTAAGCAATTAAATCAGGATATGCCAGAGTTAAACTTGCCACCTACATATAACCAGTTTATTGCTTCACTCCACAATGTTCAAAATAAATATATCCCTAAAAGAAGATTTAGATCGGCGCAGAACCAACCAAAATGGATGACAAATAAGCTAATAGATCTTATAGGAAAAAAGAAAGGAATATATAGAAAAATACAGAAAGGCGAAAATCATCTACATATATACTATCAGACTCTATCAAGACAGGTCAAAAAGGAAATCAGGAAAGCAAAAAGAAATTATGAAATAAGGATAGCCAGTGACTCAAAAAATAACCCTAAAGCTTTTTACCAACTATATAAATATAAAGTTAGAGATGTAATAGGCCCTCTAAAAACTTCAATAGGAAAAATAACAGAAAATTATTTAGAAATGTGCAGTACATTAAATAGTCAGTTTCTTTCCGTTTTCACTAATGAAAATTTGGCACAGATTCCAGAAGTCAATATGGTATATAGTGATAGTATAGAAAATATGTTAAGTACAGTTAGTATAAGTAGAAATGATGTGCTTAAGGAAATTGACAGACTGAAACCTCAAAAATCGCCTGGTCCTGATGAGGTATATGCTAGAGTATTAAAAGAATGCAGAGCTGAGTTAAGTAGCCCATTAGCATTTTTATTTAACAAGTCATTAGAAACAGGTTTAGTTCCAGAAGCTTGGAAGCTTGCAAATGTAGTTCCGATCTTCAAAAAAGGTGATAAATCGATAGCATCCAATTACCATCCCATTAGTCTCACATCAATCATAGGAAAGTTGCTAGAGTCTATTATTGCTAGGAAAATTAGAAGCCACTTAGAAAAATTTAACTTAATAAATTCTTCTCAGCATGGATTCACTCAGGGACGTTCTTGCCTTACTAATTTGCTTATCTTTTTCTCAGAGGTATATGAAGCAGTAGATAGTGACAAGTCATATGATATTATTATTTAGATTTCAGTAAAGCTTTCGACAGAGTCCCTCATGAGAGATTGATGAGAAAGGTTGAGGCACATGGAATAGGAGGGTCGTTGTTGGGATGGATTAAGTCATGGCTAATTGGTAGGAAACAGAGAGTCAGCATAAATGGTACCAAGTCAGAGTGGGGAGCAGTCAAAAGTGGTGTCCCCCAGGGATCGGTATTAGGTCCCCTGTTGTTTCTTATATACATAAATGACCTAGATTTAGGTATAACTAGTAGGATAAGTAAATTCGCAGACGATACTAAAATGGGGAGATCAATTGATTCAGATAGCGATATAGAGTGCCTCCAAAGGGATCTAGATACCTTACATGAATGGTCAGTAAATTGGCAGATGAAGTTTAACATTGACAAATGCAAGGTATTAAAGATAGGGAAGATGCAAACAAATGTTAAATATAAACTAGCTAATTTAGAATTAGAAAATACAGACTGCGAGAAAGATCTAGGTGTGTTTGTTAGCAATGATTTGAAGCCTAGAAAACAGTGTATAAGCGTTCGTAATAAGGCAAACAGGATTCTCGGGTTCATCTCTAGGAGTGTGAGTAACAGAACTGCTGATGTTATCTTAAAGCTTTACTTGTCATTAGTGAGATCCCATATGGATTATGCTGTCCAATTTTGGTGTCCTTATTACAGAATGGACATAGATTCATTGGAGAGAGTACAGCGTAGAATGACAAAAATTATCCATAATATTAGAAATCTTCCGTATGAAGAAACGTTGAAGAAATTAGGTTTACATTCGTTAGAGAGACGCAGAGTTAGAGGGGATATGATAGAGGTGTTCAAGTGGGTTAGTGGGATTAACAAAGGGGACATGACAAATGTACTAAAGCTCAGTGATAGCGAAAGAACTCGTACCAATGGTTTCAAATTAGATAAATTTTGTTTCAGAAAAGATATAGGCAAATATTGGTTTGGTAACAGAGTTGTAGATGGGTGGAATGGACTACCAAGTGCTATAGTGGGATAAAAAACGGTAGGGAGCTTTAAGATAAAATTGGATAAGCATATGGATGAGAAGGGTTGGGTGTGAAGGGGGATCAGCCGGGTTGGGCCAATCAGCGCTCTGCAGACCCTCGTAATCCTGCGTTAATCTCTAACCGTTTTGGTAAGATGATCCTCAGGGTATTAGAGTGTTGAGCCTATAATTGGGCTTTGTAATTGGGGTTGTGTGGGACAGGGATCTGCCTTGCTTAGGCCAATCAGCTTTCTGCAGACTCCCATTTTCTTATGTTCTTATGTTCTTAAAGTATCCCCAATAGGCTCAAAATCGCGTCATATGTCGGAGAGGGTTAATATATTCCACTTCATCATCTTTATTGGTGACTAGTTTCAGGAACATTCCCATCATCAGACCTATTAACGAAATATTTAAAAACAAATTACTTAGTGGTTTGAAAAAATAGTTATTTTCAAATCATTAAGTAATTTGTTTTTAAATATTTCGTTAATAGGTCTGATGATGGGAAATGTTCCCGAAACTAGTCACCAATAAATGTGATGAAGTGGAATATATTAGTACCGGTATTTATCCTGAGCTGGAGTCCACGGAGTCAGGGCTCATACTAATGTTTCACAGATAGTTCCATCGCACATCTGCAGCATCACACATACCGAAAACATCTTAAAATTGCAAATTTTTAGCAATTTTGCCCATTGTTTGCAAGATCGTTACAAGACAACCAGACGTCGTACAGAGATGATTCAGGTGTCAATTGAAAGCTCTATTACCGTACTTTCACGAATATATAATTATATTACGCTCTGGCTTTTGCATATGCATAGAAATTAGTAGGGAATGAAGGTATTTTTGGTCAATTTTGCCCACTCGTACGGGGATAAACTTTGTCACACAGAGTGCTAAATTGAAAAAAAAAAAAAAACTTATTACAATAATATTTCAATAAATTCCGTTTAGAATAATAATCTGTTCACACTCAACACAAATTTAAAGATAATTTATATCATTATTCATCAAATATTCTTCAATTTTGTTTTTAATATGTAGAAACTACAATCCAAATTTATCTTATCTATTATATTATTCCATATCAAAACTCCTTTGTGTCTAAATGTGTTTTTCAATACATTTGTTCCGGCAATGGGAATATGTAACTTATGTTTCAGCCTGATTAAATGCTGACGTATAGTATTATTTAATGTGAAAATATCTTTAAAGAAGCTTGGAGTAAGATCTTTCATAATTTTAAACGTAAGTTTAACTAGGCTACTGCAAAAACATAAACATCATTAAATGGTAATAGCATCAACAATTTATATATTGGTGCAGTATGTGCTCTATAGTGGGCCGATTTAATTATTCTTACTGTTCTTTTCTGTAGATTTATGATGGGTTTAATATTACATTTACTTGCATTACCCCAAACTTCTACCCCATAAGTAATATATATACTGTACAGTAGGGGTGTACAAAAGAGTTATACACACCGCTAGTTATTTATACACACCGCTAGTTATTTATACACACCGCTAGTTATTTATACACACCGCTAGTTATTTATGTTGACATATTCAGTAGTTTTATAGCTTTACATATTATCCCTATACCTTTAGATATATAATTTTTTAAATATTTAACATGTTCATTCCAAGATAGTTTTTAATTTATAATTATCCCCAAGAACTTTGAATGTTTAACTTTCTTTAAAGGGTTACTGTTAATACAGACACTTAAGTTAGTTTTCACTTGTTATCCCTGCACTGTGAACACCATATAGTGGGTTTTCCCTGCACTGTGAACACCATATAGTGGGTTTTCCCTGCACTGTGAACACCATATAGTGGGTTTTATCCCTGCACTGTGAACACCATATAGTGGGTTTTATCCCTGCACTGTGAACACCATATAGTGGGTTTTATCCCTGCACTGTGAACACCATATAGTGGGTTTTCCCTGCACTGTGAACACCATATAGTGGGTTTTATCCCTGCACTGTGAACACCATATAGTGGGTTTTATCTACATTCAAAGAGAGTTTATTGGCAATGGTCTACTCCACAAGATTTTTATCTCCAAATTCATCATATCTATGACCCTATCAACATTATCCCCTTCTAGGAATAGATTAGTATCATCTGCAAATAATATTGGGAATATATTTGGAGATACATTCGCTATTTCATTTACATATATTAAATACAATAAGGGACCTAAAACAGAGCCTTGAGGAACGCCACAGTTCACATATCCCTTGTAAGAATTATCAGTTATTATTTACATATTGTGCCCTATTAGCTACATAACCTTTTACCCATTTCTGAGCAACCACCCTGACCCCATACAAATTTAACTTCTTGAAAAAGATTTCATGGTCTACAGTATCAAAAGCTTTGCTAAAATCCAAAAATATCCCTACTACATGTTTACCTGAATCGAGAGCTGAGATTTTATCAATTAACATTATTAATCCTAAATTAGTATTATATTTCTTCCTAAACCCAAACTGGAAATCATAAGGTAATTTATATTTGTTAAAAAATGACATCAATCTAGTATACATAATTCGTTCAAAATCTGTTAAGAAAAGGGATAATATCGATACAGGACGATAATTATTAATAAGTGAAGCATCATTATTTTTATACAAACGTATTACTTTGCTTATTATTACTGGCTTATTTATTATTAAGTAGAAAATAGTTGTGAAAGGTATAACAATTGGTCCCCCTTCAGTTAGACCCCCTCTGAGCTTGTGGTTCAGGAACACTGCCACTTTTTATTATTTAATGGAACTGTTAACCCCCTGTGGTTTTAGTTTAAAAAAAGGCCTCAATTTCACATTGTTATATTTTTGCTGCTGATAAACATCTGTATTGAGATACCAAAGGACTTTTTATACCGAAAGAGAATAATTTATATATACAATGACATATATAATGATATTAAGTCTTAACGTGAATGAACTCATCAAGCGGTAGCTCTAATATATATATATATATATATATATATATATATATATATATATATATATATATAGAGTATTTTACTCATGGAGGCATACCATGAACCATTTAAAAATAGTAGCGATAAAGTAATGATCCCTTCAATGTACACACTCACACATATTATACACTCATTATTGGCTGAATAAACCCGTGTGATTTGAAAACAAAAGTAAGCTTGGTGTTGTTTTATCGTTGCAGCCTTATCACCTTGCATGCTAAAAACACTAATGTAGTTGTGTGTTTGTGAGTTGGGAAAACCTGTGAAGGGGAATCGCTGTCCACTATAATAAAGCTCCATCCTTATCATGGTGTATTTATCTCGCAATACTACTACTACTACTATTACTACAACTGCCATTACTGATAAAAATAGTGTATAGTCTATTTGTTTTATGCAGGCAGTAAATATATTCCCTTAGCTGCTGATTTATCGATACTTAATGGAAACCTATGAAACTCGTTTGTCGCTGACGCCAATTTTTCATAATTAGTACCATACTTCACTATAAAATTTTGGAAATAGTAAACAAGACGAGGACATGGCAATTTACCATGAGGTGTAAATAATGAGACTGTAGTTATAATTATAGTCAGTTTCTGTTCATCTGACGATAAACTGCAACGTTATTTCAGTATTTATTTAGCTATTACGAAGCTATTGTGGTGAAATATATTGTCATTTATGAACTTGTTTTTTTTAGGATACAGAGACATAGTAGTTTCATATTTATCCAGTTAGGATACAGAGACATAGTAGTTTCATATTTATCCAGTTAGGATACAGAGACAGTACTTTCATATTTATCCAGTTAGGATACAGAGACAGTACTTTCATATTTATCCAGTTAGGATACAGAGACATAGTAGTTTCATATTTTTCCAGTTAGGATACAGAGACATATTAGTGTCATGTTTCCAGTTAGGATACAGAGACATAGTAGTTTTATATTTTCCCAGTTAGGATACAGACTCAGTAGTTTCATGTTTCCAGTAACTATCGATCAATGAGCAACAAAGTGATGCAATTAACCGTCAGCTGGAAACCAAAACCCGACTTTCGAACGAGTGACCGTGGCTGCTGGTTTACGGGGGGCTGCAAGGAGTCATTATGGTGGCGACAGTGGTTTCTTCGGTGGTTTCAGAATTAGGCAAAGGGAAGGCTTCACTAACTTCGCTCTCACCTGTAAACCTCTATTTATCATTGATTTGGGATTTGTGAAAGTGAGCTCTGGTTACTGAAGGCCTCTACAATCGCCCTCAGAAGTAGCTGGTATATTATTAACTTACGACAGTGAACAATGATTTAGGGAAATACTAACTTGGGTATATGTCTAAAGGAAATGCTTCATATTATATCATCTGCCTGCCATAATTATTCATTTGACTTCAGGCGATTGTACAGCCAGAAATGCAAATGCTATGACACCAGTCATATCACATCAATCCCTTAATACTAAACCTTTTCAAAGTCAATTACAGTTTTAATGTCATTCCAGTTACCTCCAGTCAATTTGATTCAGATTAGTATAAACGTCTGGTACTCAAGGGGCCGACGTCATCTGGTTGGTGTCGCATCTAACTATACCCTGTTCTAAAAAAAGTATTCCAAAACTCATGCACATTACCTCTATAACTAGCAAACGATTAGAGTAATCCATCTAATATTTCTACCATTTGGGAAGGGTCAACCAGGGAATAGGTGGGGACATTTACAGTCCATTTGCTCTAGCCCTTTTTGAGTTACAGAGGCTAGGTTTGACGATTTCTGGCCTACTTATTTGAAACAGGGTGTGGCTTGACTGGAGGGAGAGCTGTTAAGAATATGTGATTGGAAGTTAGTAAACAATAAGAGTTTCAGGTACGGTAGGGGAAACTTATCGATTGGTCATTTATAATCGGGCAGAGTGGTCCACATTAATGTATACCCTCTCCGTAGTTTTATGTATGGAATATACACATAAGGTAGCATGATTGAATTTTGAGTGACATTTGTTGTGAAACAATTAATTCATGTCATCAATTAACTGTTTATAGCCACTTTTCTAATATATTAACTATTTTTAATTGCATATGGTACATAACATTACAAAGTGTGTATGAATTCATGTAGAGAACTGTACTATACTGTACATTCCTTGTGTATCTGGGTGGACATTATTGACAGTCTTCTTGTTTGGCCAGGCAGTGGGTAGCTCATTCTCAACTGCAATCATTTTCCATTACCGTACTCGTTATTAAATTTGAACTTTCCTTTATCAATGTTATTCCTCTTGACGTTCAGCCTGGGTCTCAATATTGGCAAGCCGTATTTATTTTGGTATTTATTTTGTTATATTTACTTTTTCTTCTAGGTTTCCCTTTTCCCTTTTCACTTTATAAATGTTTTTAGTTTTAGTTTTTCGTTTCATTTATATATTAATGTATGTGTGAATGTTTGCTTAAGGGGAGATTTCCACCTGGAGGATATTTTTTTCTGAACTTCTTTCTCCCTCATGTTTAGCCCCATTGCTTTTGAGATTTAAGACGTTCGCCCTAGTATTTTTGAAATTTTAAAGACATTTTGCCCCCTTTCTGTCAATTTTAAGACCTTTCGTGCCATTAAGGTGTCGATTTTTTCCTGGCGAGCGATAGCGAGTCTGTAATTTAAGAGCAACCAGCCTCTGGCTGGCACAGTTTTCTACCGAAAAATTTACAAATTTATCTTGAAAGGGGGTGTAATTTTAAGCTTGATGAAAACGTAGGGAACAAACTAAATACCTCCCCTTAAATTATCTCTTAGAGTAAGAGTGGTAATTATGAAGTTTACAAATTCGCTTTGTGGTACACAGAATAACATAATTATATATCACAACACAACATTATACTGATCTAATTGATTGAAATAATTTTAAAACCTACGAGGTCTTTTACTAACCCAAATAAAGACCACCTAATGTTATCCAAAATACGAACATAGAACTATGGCATGATACTGAAAGGGTTATTGATAGGCCTACATTATATTATGCATTTATACTATATTTTCTATATTATGTGTTTGTTTTCTTATTTAAATATTTATTTATTCATATTTTAATTATCGTATATTTCTATATATTCCCTAGTTTATGTATTCAAATAATGTATTGTCTTTATCTATACATATATTTATTGATTTATTTGATTTAGTTTTATTGATTTATTTGGTGTAGTTTTATTGATTTATTTAGTGTAGTTTTATTTATTTATTTAGTGTAGTTTTATTGATTTATTTGGTGTAGTTTTATTGATTTATTTGGTGTAGTTTCCCGTGTTGGTGTTGAGGCTGTGTACCGGACGTGCATGGTGGTGGTGGTGGTGACGTCACTGTATTCTTGCAACACTACCTCCAAGTCTACACATACATACATCACACACACACACACACACATCATTCTCTCGCTCTTTCACACACACACACACACACACACACACACATGCATCATTCTCTCTCTCTCTCTCTCTCTCTCTCTCTCTCTCACACACACACACACACACACACACACACACACACACACTCTCTCTCTCTCTCTCGCTCTGTGCGTCAGTATTAAGTCTGTGCATCTGTATATGTGTGTTTTTATGAGTTCACACACATGCGCACATACTGTATATCGTACATTATTATTATTATTTGTTCTTTCTATATTCTAACTACTCCCTCTCGGGCATAGGCTGATAGCCTTTACACTCTACCGCTGAACACGGTGAAGCCCGTGAGGTCTTGTTCCAGTCTAGGGAGTGAGACATGCGAAGCACCTATTCACGGCTCGAACCCAACTCCATCTCTGAAGCTGCTTCGCCTCTGCGCTTCACAGTCTCACTTCCCAGGCTCGGACCCTCACTCTCAGAACGCCACCTATTGAGTAATTAACTCACTAGGCATTGCCCCCCTGTAACATATTTTGAATATGGGAATATTCATACAGTGCTATTTAATCAGGGAACAATGAGGGTATTTTGTTTTGGCATTTCGGTGTGCTGTGGTAATGCACTGAAACTAGGTACAGCACAAATTCCATCCCAATAATATCTTCCCATTGACATATTGGGATTCGAACCCGGGTCCATTGGATTACCAGTCCAGTGGCAAGACCACTCTGCCACACCTTCTCTAATGTACACTCGTTATAATATATACTGTACTATATAATTATAGTTCTATATAATTGTAATTTGACAACTGTGCATACATCGTATATCTCGAAATTGTATATTACTTGTGAATACCAGCTCCAGTGAAAATATTTACATAAAACAAAATATATATTTGTATACCGGTACCTAACTGTACCGTGACGTAACCTTTTCTTTAAGTTTCCATAATACGTCTACCTTTGCAAACACAGTTTAGAAATCCTATCATAAATAATGGCCATCAAGACTCGCAACTGGCAAAGTTTGACAAGCGACCTTAATATGCGACCCATTGTATAGCAGATGCTCCAGCCCACCTATAATATACTAGTTAGGAAATGTGTGAAACAAGCTTTATCAGTCCACCCCCCACACACACGTGACCTGATTTCCCCGATCGTATGTACAGTCGCGGTCACAAGAGTTGATGCATTTTGAGCTCTCAAACTGCGTAAACGAACATCTAAGTAAACAATAAGAGAGTCAGTTCAGTCCCAGGTGGTTATTATTGGTTCCATGTCATCTCAACCAGTGCCAAATTAACCCAGACCAACCAAACCAGTGCCTAAATATAGTACTAACCTAACCGTATTGGTTGATTTGGTACTGGTTGAGAGCTACTGGTTGAAATGGTCTACTGGTTGAATTGACCGGTCACCGTTTTTATTAGGTAATATCTGTGGGAGTCAAAGTGATAATTAATATGTTTTGCAGCCCTCTAATTAATAGATATTGTAATCAAAGTTGAATAAAAGCGTTTAAGTGATGCAATTTATCAAATTAAAGGGCTAAAACCTGTGATTCCATTTTATCTTAAAAAAATGGACTGTTATTTAGTTGTTCTTCGACATGAGAACCCCTTTCCCCAAATGTTAAACACTATAATTTATTAGTCTTAATAATGTTCCGCTTGTTCTCTCAATGTATCAAATGTTCCGCTTGTTCTCTCAATGTATCAAATGTTCCGCTTGTTCTCTCAATGTATCAAATGTTCCGCTTGTTCTCTCAATGTATCAATGGTTTGTACGGTACTTCATCTTTCACTTAGGCGACTCTTACATGAAAAAAAAAAAAAAAAAAAATCATTATTCTAGCTTTCCCTCCTTCCAGTATTATCTCGGTCCTATATTGTTGGTTCACTATATCATTGTTATTCTCAGTTTACTATTCACGGTAATCTCACTTCTATATTTGATGTAATTACTTGACCATCTGAATGCGATTCTTTTTAGTCCACCTACTCCCAGATTTGTTTAAGGGGATAGAGTGTATTTATTAGTTTATTTATGTATTTATCTAGTATTGTTTTTATTTCCTCCCTAGATCTCACACACGCTTAATAAATTATCGTCAAGATCCACCTTCGAGATAAATTTGTAAATTTTTCGGTAGAGAAATGTCCTGGCCGAAGGTCGGTTCCTCCAAAATTACTGGCTCGCTATCGCTCGCCAGGAAAAACATCGACACCTAAATGGCACGAAAGGTTGATATTGATAAAGAAATGGGACGAAATGTCTTTAAATCGACAAACTAATGGGGCAAACGTCTTAAAATCTCAAAACTACTGGGGCTAAACACGATGGAGAAGGGGGCCCAGAAAAGCAACTACTGTATATATCTCGAAATCCGTACAGGCTAGTCAGAAAGTCATGGAAACTTGCATTTCAACAAGTTTGAATTGAAAGCCCTTCCTAACCTGAATAGCTCGAACAATATATATAGTAACTCGCTTCACTGGATTAACACCTGTCACATCATCCAAATTATTTAATAGATTCTGTGAGGTATAAATAACTTCATTCTTACCCTTTTCCCTGACAGGTTTTCCTTATATATATATATATATATATATATATATATATATATATATATATATAGAGAGAGAGAGAGAGAGAGAGGTAATAGTAGCAGAGTAACACTCACCACCTATTAAAGTTGCTCTTACAAAATATAGATTTAGTAACCGTTACTACTTGAAGTATTGTTTATTTGTGGGTGTGTTTCAAATTGTTAGTAATGTTTAACAATATTTATTATCTTTTAAAATCAATCCCAGACGTCCGACGACAATCCGGTGCGATATTTATTTATATATATATTTATTTACATGCTTTACCGACAATGAACAATTTTCGGTTATTTCTTTCCGTGTTTCATACACATTTTCACATGCTGCACTTTCTTTCTTACCCGTCGATGTTAATAGTTCACCTGAAGTTACCAGGGCATGATTTATGAGGGATATTAAAGGGTGAAACAGACCCAAATATAACCAAACCACGACGCTCCCGCAGACTAGTTTACACCATGCCTGTTTTCTGCTCACCCAGACGCTCCCGCAGACTAGTTTACACCATGCCTGTTTTCTGCTCACCCAGTCATTTAGTACGACGTACGTTTTCGGTTGTGTTTCTTCACTTTCCTGCAATATATTATAGTCATTTGTAATCTACATCATTATTAAGACCAGCAGGATTCTGGGCCAGGTTAAGTTAGGTCGTCAGGTTAGCTTAATGACAATAAATGATTACCGGTTATACCGAATGTAAGCAAATCGGGTGGTATTGTCGTCCGAGATATATTTATAATATAGTGTTTCAAAATATTAAATATTGCTAAAAACTCCTAATACTTTGAAATGCTCCCAAAAGTAAAGCATACTTTAAATAAGATTGGTTATTTCTTTCTGTAATATTATGAAAGTGTTGCTTATAGTAGGCATGGAGTGTTATAGCTATTAGTACGTACAGTGTATAAACACTATAATACAGTAACCTAAATATATATATATCTCGAGAGAGTGCCAGGGTTGCCAATGTCAATCACCACAACCACCAACCCTCAGGCTACGACGGCAGCTGTTCAACACTCAATCTTTATCACTACCACTTACATCACCACAACTTCTTACTTCACTTGTGTTTATCACGTCTTACCATTTTCTTACATCTTATTCTTAACTACCGGTACTCATTCAATAAACACTTGATAACTGTGACCATGCTTCATACATACAATAATGTTTCCACCACTTCACACCACTAGCTCTTACACTTCATCACTCCTCTCACCTACCTTACCATTACCTATTTATTTTGCAGCCTCACCACTACGGTACTTTTACACTTCACCACACCACTCACTTCACTACTTCATTAACCTGACCATTACCCTCACGTACCCCACTAAAACCTCCTATCTAGAGTGAGGGTTGGCATCCTCTACCCAACCTTAGCCGTTTCTGTCTGTATCTTTTCCTGTAGGCTACTACTTTTCCTTCTAGGTGCTAACGAAATCGCCCGATTGGGTGGCACTGTAAGGTGGGCTGCGGACGGTGGGGGCATTGGCCCGGGGGTGCAAGCCCATGGGCTGATGATCCCCTTCCCCGATGCCCTCTCAGAGACGGATCTCATCTTACCCTGGCCCCTTCGGGGGCCTGAGCATCTGGATGCCTTCGGTCTACCAGACTCGGGACTGCTCGGCCAGACAGTCTGGGGAACTACAAAAACAACATTACTAACATTTGATTCTCACAAGCACTTTCGCAAGCAACTTTTTTTCTCTCAGGTACTTTGGGTGGCAGCATATTAATTTAATTGATATGAGAATATTACACAGATGTTGGAATCTATTATACAAGTCTTTGGCCTATTCATTATGCCATGTCTATAATGTATGACTCCTAGCCTCGCGTAACTCAGGAAGGGTTGTAAATATCCACACGGATGTTCGGGCTCTCTCTTCCCTAAATTAAAAATTAGATAAATAATAATAATTAAGTAGGCAAAGTTAAAAACAATAAATAAATAGAAGGAAACATGGTTGCATTATTGAAATGTTTGTTGACATACAGTAATGCAAGTAATGGTCGCTCTACTATATATCTAAGATGGCTTACTAAAGAATAGGAAATGGGTGGGACCTTCTATTTGTGGGTGTGTGTTTGCGCGCGCGCGCGTGTGCGCATAATACATCAATAATCATATATCCATCCATTATTATATTAAAGCAGATTACACTAGCATTATATATTATTACTTAGTTGCATTTATCTTCTTTGATATCGTAAATGTAATTAATGCCACCTATCATTTCCCTTATTCCATAGTTGCTGCATTATTACTTGGTTGTACTTGCGCCACATATTGTTTACATAAATCATAATAATTACCGGTACATTTGTGTATGTTTTCCCGGTATTTCCTTATATAAATATAGCAAGGGTCAGTATAGATATTTTAAAAATAACATGAACATTGATAAAGAGTTAAATATTGTAGAATGCATCAATCAATGACAATATCTTTATCTAGGATCTGTTTTTACTAATCTGTATATGTAGATATTAAAAAAGATATTCCTAAAATCTAAATCTACAGACTATTAAGGGGAGATATCCACTTGAGGGATTTTTTTCTTGACTCCTTTCTCCCTCATGTTTAGCCTCATTGCTTTTGAGATTTTAAGACGTTCGCCCCATTAGTTTGGCGATTTTAACCCTCTCCGACATATGACGCGATTTTGAGCCTATTGGGGATACTTTAAATCCTTTGTTACCATCAGGGGTATTTAGAAACCTTTAGTTTAGTTACTTCAACCTCTGCAGTTGTCTTTGAGTTAGCTGTGGGCAGAAAACTAATTTTGGAGAGGTAATTATAAGAGTGAGAGAACTCTATTTCTTATTGCTAATCTGGCAACCTCTTCGTCATATGTGCATGAAAGGGTTAAGAACCCTCGCCCCATTTCTGTCAATTTTAAGACCATTCGTGCCATTTAGGTGTCGATTTTTTCCTGGCGAGCGATAGCGAGCCTGTAATTTAAGGGGAATCGGCCTTCGGCCGGGACATTTTTCTACCGAAAAATGTACAAATTTTTCTTGAAAGGGGGTCTAGGGTGAGTAATTTTAAGTTTGATGGAAGTCTAGGGAATCAACTAAAAACCTCCCCTTAACCATGCTGTAAGGTCGTGATCTAATTTGCCTTCTTAAAATCTAGCCGTGCCTCATGTTATATAAGAGATGAATTACTGTTAACCAAAGAGTCGAGAGTCCTGGCGCCAGAGGTCGATTCCTGGCGCCAGACCCGCCCAGACTCTCAGGCGCCAATATAATAAGGATTTTCCACACCAGAACTCCTTCCGGCAACTGTAATTCGGTATTTCTATCCTATTTTACGTATTTTTGGGGAAGTAATTTTTGGGGAAGAAGAAGTGGGGAAGTAACTGACGATAGTATAATATATTTGGTTGATAATCTTGTAAAACGTGAATTAAGAAACATTCAGACCAAAATTTCCGAAACCAAAATGCCGGGAATACTGCTCGTGTGGCTCGGCAGGATAGACTTGGCAACGGTCCCACATCACCAACTCTGGAAAATATAAATAGCCTTCCATTACAATAGCTGCAGCAAAAGAGAAGAGGAAACTTTGACTATTTGTCTTGCTTGTTTTCATTATGGTAACACTGAATTGTTTTGCCTGTTCTTGATCTTTGGAGCTAAATTATCCCCTTCAGCACCGTCACACATGTTGACCTTCAGCACCGTCACACATGTTGACCTTCAGCACCGTCACACATGTTGACCTTCAGCACCGTCACACATGTTGACCTTCAGCACCGTCACACATGTTGACCTTCAGCACCGTCACACATGTTGACCTTCAGCACCGTCACACATGTTGACCTTCAGCACCGTCACACATGTTGACCTTCAGCACCGTCACACATGTTGACCTTCAGCACCGTCACACATGTTGACCTTCAGCACCGTCACACATGTTGACCTTCAGCACCGTCACACATGTTGACCTTTGATTCTGGCTAAAGTTAGACGATTGTATTAAGGAGAGGTTTTTAGTGTGTTTCCTAGACTTCCATCAAGATTGAAATTACACCCCCTTGACCCCCTTTCAAGATAAATTTGTAAATTTTTCGGTAGAAAAATGTCCTGGCCGAAGGCCGATTCCTCTTAAATTGCAGGCACGCTATCGCTCGTCAGGAAAAATCGACACCTAAATGGGACGAAAGGTCCTAAAAGTGACATAAATTGGGTGAAAGTTCTTAAAAGCGCCAAACTAATGTGACGAACGTCTTACAATCTCAAAAGCAATGGGGCTAAACATGAGGGAGAAGGGGGTAACGACAAAAATCCCTTAAGTGGAAATCTCCCCTTAAGCTTAAGTGGACCCAATGATATTCAGAGGGTTTATTAAGAAAGTACGTATCCCCTGTGTGTGTCCTAGCGAGGTACATTATAAGCTAAAGGAAAGCCCTTAGTGATAGCCCGAATAAGATTAAAATTACGTCATGGTGCTGAAGAAGGGATTACATTATTTTATTATCGGAAGTCAAATATCTGCCCATTGTTTGATAATGACTGCACCAAACTAGCGGCCAAATGAAAAGCTGTATGTTAAAGGGGGTGACCTTCTTTTTGTTATTTCTGTCCTTTTCTCTCTTTCTCTAGCTTGTATCCATTCGGCCCCATTCAGCCAACTATTTTAAGACGTTTATCCCCATCTAGGTGTCGATTTCTTCCTGGCGAGCGATAGCGAGCCAGCATTATATGAAGAAATCCGGCATCGCCCGAGACACTTTTCTATCGAAAAATGTACAAATTTAGCCTGCTGTCAAACACAAATAAAAAATATGCTGGCTCGCTACCGCTCACCAGTAAAAAATTGACACCTGGATGGGGATAAACGTCTTAAAACAGTAGGCTGAATGGGGCCAAATGGATACAAGCCAGAGAAAGATAGAAAAGGACAGAACAAAAACAGGTCACCCCCCTCACCTGGTTGACCTTGTGTGGCCAACACAGAAGATGACTCAGAACAGCCATGAAGATGTTCAATGGATGTACAGTCGGGCTAATAAGTGATGTGATGTCTCGGCACCAAGTATATTTTTATCAATAATTGGTATCAGCAAAATCTCCAACTTGATTTATTCGTTTCGAGGGAGATATACAAACCTATTCCTACACTTACCCACCCTATTCAACATCTGACAGACATTAATACAGCACAGAGCGAGCCAACCGTAATGTGACCGCTGAGACATGACTTATTAGCGCTATCGTATGGTAGCGCTAATATGTCATGTCGCACCTCTCATTACGTTTGGCTCGCTGTGTGTTGTATTAATGTCTGCCAGATGTTGCATGGGGGGGGGGGGTAAGTGTAGGAATATGCTGGTATATCTCACTAAAAATAAATACATCAAATTTAGATATGACTGATACCAATTACTGATTAAAATACCCTTGGTGCCGTGACATGACTTATTTGGCCGACTGTACTACCTGTTCCTGAATACTGGGCTGACGGTAATATTGTCACGTCGTCGGTCACATTCATATATAGGGGGGGGGGGGGAGGCTATATATAGTGGTGGGGGGGGGAGGCTATATATAGTGGTGGTGGGGGGGGGAGGCTATATATAGTGGTGGGGGGGGGGAGGCTATATATAGTGGTGGGGGGGGGGAGGCTATATATAGTGGTGGGGGGGGGGAGGCTATATATAGTGGTGGGGGGGGGAGGCTATATATAGTGGTGGGGGGGGGGAGGCTATATAGTGGTGGGGGGGGAGGCTATATAGTGGTGGGGGGGGGGGGAGGCTATATATAGTGGTGGGGGGGGGGGGGAGGCTATATATAGTGGTGGGGGGGGGGAGGCTATATATAGTGGGTGGGGGGGGGGGGGGAGGCTATAGTGGTGGGGGGGGGAGGCTATATATAGTGGTGGGGGGGGAGGGAGGCTATATATAGTGGTGGGGGGGGGGAGGCTATATATAGTGGTGGGGGGGGGGAGGGAGGCTATATAGTGGGGGGGGGGGGGAGGCTATATATAGTGGTGGGGGGGGGGAGGCTATATATAGTGGTGGGGGGGGGGAGGCTATATATAGTGGTGGGGGGGAGGCTATATAGTGGTGGGGGGGGGGGGCTATATATAGTGGTGGGGGGGGGGGGAGGCTATATATAGTGGTGGGGGGGGGGGAGGGGGGGGGGGGGCTATATATAGTGGTGGGGGGGGGAGGCTATATATAGTGGTGGGGGGGGGGAGGCTATATATAGTGGGGGGGGGGGGGAGGCTATATATAGTGGTGGGGGGGGGGAGGCTATATATAGTGGTGGGGGGGGGGGGAGGCTATATATAGTGGTGGGGGGGGGGGAGGCTATATATAGTGGTGGGGGGGGGGGGGAGGGATATATATAGTGGTGGGGGGGGGGGGAGGCTATATATAGTGGTGGGGGGGGGGAGGCTATATATAGTGGTGGGGGGGGGAGGCTATATATAGTGGGGGGGGGGGGGGAGGCTATATATAGTGGTGGGGGGGGGGAGGCTATATTAGTGGTGGGGGGGGGAGGCTATATATAGTGGTGGGGGGGGGGGGGAGGCTATATATAGTGGTGGGGGGGGGGGGGGGGAGGCTATATATAGTGGTGGGGGGGGGGGAGGCTATATATAGTGGGGGGGGGGGGGGGAGGCTATATATAGTGGTGGGGGGGGGGAGGCTATATATACTGGTGGGGGGGGGGGGGAGGCTATATATAGTGGTGGGGGGGGGAGGCTATATATAGTGGGGGGGGGGGGGAGGCTATATATAGTGGTGGGGGGGGAGGCTATATATAGTGGTGGGGGGGGGAGGCTATATATAGTGGTGGGGGGGGGGAGGTATATATAGTGGTGGGGGGGGGGAGGCTATATATAGTGGTGGGGGGGGGGGAGGCTATATATAGTGGTGGGGGGGGGGGAGGCTATATATAGTGGTGGGGGGGGGGAGGCTATATATAGTGGTGGGGGGGGGGAGGCTATATATAGTGGTGGGGGGGGGGAGGCTATATGGGAGGCTATATATAGTGGTGGGGGGGGGGGAGGCTATATAGTGGTGGGGGGGGGGGGGGAGGCTATATATAGTGGTGGGGGGGGGAGGCTATATATAGTGGTGGGGGGGGGAGGCTATATATAGGGTGGGGGGGGGGGGAGGCTATATAGTGGTGGGGGGGGGGGAGGCTATATATAGTGGTGGGGGGGGGGGGAGGCTATATATAGTGGTGGGGGGGGGGGAGGCTATATATAGTGGTGGGGGGGGGGGGAGGCTATATATAGTGGTGGGGGGGGGGGGCGGCTATATATAGTGGTGGGGGGGGGGGGGGGGGGCTATATTTATTGGTCCATTTGTTTATTATTAGTAACGGGGCTGTATTCTTAAGGGGAGGTTTGATTTTATTTGTATTTATATATGTTAATTTATTTATTTATTATTGTTCGAGTTTGGTCCCTAGACCTAAATTAAGCTGAACAAAAAAAAAAAACATTCCCAAGATCCTCCTTGGATATAAATTTGTACATTTTTCGGTAGAAAATTATTCCGGCCGAAGGCCGGTTCCTCCTAAATTACATGCTCGCCAGGAAAGATTCGACACTTGAATGGCACGAAAGGTCTTAATATCGACAAATAAATTAGGCGAAAGGTCTTAAAATCGCCAAACTAATGGTCCGCACGTCTTAAAACTAATGGGGCTAAACTTGGGGAAGGGGGTCTAGAAAAAGACAACCACAGCCCCCCTTAAACCTATCTTACCAGCGCAGAACCCCAGCTACCCGGTATGTCATTATGAAAAATAAAAATAAAACAACAAATAAAGAACAAAGGTAGAGGCAAAGTGAATTAGGCTACGTACCGGTATATAAACAACCCGGGGATATTATCAAGTTCGCATAGTAAAGACAACGCCCTCTCCTCGTGTTTAGCCCCATTAGTTTGGTGATTTTTAGGTGTCGATTTTTTCCTAGCGAGCTATAGCGAGCCTGTAATTTATGAATTATGAGGAACTGGGCTTCGGCCAAGAAATTTTTCTACCGAAAAATGTACTCATCAATATTCTTACTAATGCTTTGAATTCAACCACACATATTTCCGGCGGAATGAAATACAGGCTTTAATGCTTAATGTGTGTGTGTGACTAATTAGTGTATTGACTAATTATGGGGTGGCCCCCAGAGGTATGATGTGCATCCTTGTCATCTACCAACAACCGCACACACCCACTGCCTTGTGGTTTAGTCTAGTAAGACAAAGGCTAGGGGAGCACACCCTGAGAGAACCGCAGACGTTGGGGTCACGTCCTGGCGGTTTCCGACAAACTGGAATCCCGGCAGTCCCCTGCAGTATTGAGCAGGAGCTGGTCGTCTTGGGTCACCCCCTTGCCATCAGCAACACCTGTTCAGTACCAAGATAGTGAAGTTGGAACTGCGCACCTCCCTCGGCACTCTAAACTCTTCTATGCGCAGGTTTTCTCTTCCTGCTTTGCAGGAAGGGAACGTCATCTATGGACTACGATGGACTACCATAAGCATGTGTATGTGAGTGTGACTGTGTGTGTGTGTGTGTGTGTGTGTGACTGTGTGTGTGACTGTGTGTGTGTATGTGACTATGTGTGTGTGACTGTGTATATGTGACTGTGACTGTGTGTGACTGAATGTATGACTTGTGTGTGTGTGAATGTATGACTGTGTGTGTGTATATGTAACTATGTGTGACTGTATGTAACTGTGACTGTGTGTGTGTGTGACTGAATGTATGACTGTTGTGTGTGTGTGAATGTATGACTGTGTGTGTGTGTATATGTAACTATGTGTGACTGTGTGTGTGTGTATTTATGTAACACTGTCTGTGTGAGTGTACTGTGGGTGTGGCCGGTGTTGTGGCTTGTGAGGGTCACGGTTGAGCCACGTAATTTGTAAATTTTTCGGTAGAAAAATGTCTCAACCGAAGGTCGATTTCTCTTAAATTACAAGTTCGCTATCGCTCGCCAGGAAAAAATCGACACCTAAATGGCACGAAAGGTCTTAACATTGACAACGAAATGAGGCAAAAGGTGTTAAAATCACCAAACTAATGGGCCGAGCGTCTTAAAATCTGAAAACTAATGGGGCTAAGCACAAGGGAGAAAGGGGTCCAGACAAACGAGCCATCTCCCCTTAAAAGAGCTTTACCGACGTGCTGTGAAAGCTTAAGGGAGCCCACCTCGCCTTTTTTATCTTTCTCTACCTCTCTCTTTGGCTTATATCCATTCGGCCCCATTCAGCCTACTGTTTTAAAACGTTTACCCTCATCCAGGTGTCAATATTTTCCTGGCGAGCGGTAGCGAGCCACCATATATTTTTTTGTTTTGACAGCAAGGTAAATTTGTACATTTTTCGATAGAAAAATGTCTCCGGCGAAGCCGGATTTTCTATACAATGCTGGCTTGCTATCGCTCGCCAGGAAAATATCGACACCTGGATGGGGATAAACGTCTTAAAACAGTTGGCTGAATGGGGCCGAATGGATACAAGCCAGGGAAGGAGAGAAAAGGACAGAAAGATAAAATCCAAGCCGGTGGCATTCAGGTGTCAATTTTATCCTGGCGAGCGACAGCGAGCCTGTAATTTAAGAGGAACCGGCATTCGGCCGGGACATATTTTCTACCGAAAAATGTACAAATATATCTTGAAAGGGACTCAAGGGGGTGTAATTATAAGCTTGATGGAGGTCTAGGTAACAAACTAAATACCTCCCCTTAAGAGTTTTGGCCTATTTATTTGAAACAGGGTATAGGATTGCATGCATGACTGACTACAAACATTACATGAAAAACGGCAAACTTGTAATACTTAACCCCTTCAGTAATATGGTGTCTTAAGGGGGAGATGTCCACTTGAGGGATTTTTTTCTTGACTCCTTTCTCCCTCATGTTTAGCCCCATTGTTTTTCTAATTTTAAGACGTTTGCCCCCATTATTTTGACTATTTTAAAAACTTTCAACCTATTTCTGTCAATTTTAAAACCTTTCGTGCCATTTAGGTGTCGATTTTATCCTGGCGAGCGATAGCGAGCCTGTAATTTAAGAGGAACCGGCTTTCAGCCGGGACATTTTTCTACCGAAAAATGTACAAATTTATCTTGAAAGGGGCCAAGGGGGTGTAATCTTAAGCTTGATGGATATCTAGGGACCAAACTAAAAACCTCCCCTTAATTTATATTACTGCTAACTCTATCCGATTTTGTGCAGCTTAGAAATGACCTCTATCAGTCAAAAGGGGTTATTAAAGTAGATATCATTTTAACACTTTGAATTCTTGTGACTCTTTCTAAGCTTAATTAAATAGTAAGAATCCAATGGAAGGCGGCGTCATGGTATACGGACAGAGTTTAGGTCTAATCTTTAATTTTTTTTTTTTTTTTTTTTTTTCTTTTTCTTTTTCTTTCATCAGTATAAATTAGTGTAAAACAAAACAAACAAGATATTAGCAATTAAAACAAAGACATATTAGCAATTAAAACAAAGACATATTAGCAATTAAAACAAAAGATATTAGCAATTAAAACAAAGAAATATTAGCAATTAAAACAAAGAAATATTAGTAATTAAAACAAAGAAATATTAGCAATTAAAACAAAGAAATATTAGCAATTAAAACAAAGAAATATTAGTAATTAAAACAAAGAAATATTAGCAATTAAAACAAAGACATATTAGCAATTCAAACAAAGACATATTAGCAATTAAAACAAAGAAATATTAGTAATTAAAACAAAGAAATATTAGCAATTAAAACAAAGAAATATTAGCAATTAAAACAAAGAAATATTAGTAATTAAAACAAAGAAATATTAGCAATTAAAACAAAGAAATATTAGCAATTAAAACAAAGAAATATTAGCAATTAAAACAAACAAAGAAATATTAGCAATTAAAACAAAGAAATATTAGCAATTAAAACAAAGAAATATTAGCAATTAAAACAAACAAGATATTAGCAATTAAAACAAAGAAATATTAGCAATTAAAACAAAGAAATAATCTGCTCTAGCTAGATAGAGTCTGGGGTTCGATTGTCTCACATGGGCTATATATATACAATATACAAAGAAATAGGGCGAAAGGTCTATACATCACCAAACTAATGGAACGAACGTCTTAAAATCTCAAAACTAATATGGTAAACATGAGGGAGAAGGAGGTCCATGAACAACGAACAATATACCCTTAAGGGGAGGTATTCAGTTTGTTCCCTAAACCTCCACCAAGCTTAAAATTACACCCCCTTTGACCCCTTTCAAGATAAATTTGTACATTTTTCGGTAGAAAAATGTCCAGGCCGAAGGCCGGTTCCTCGTAAATTACAGGCTCGCTATCGCTCGCCAGGTAAAGATTGACACCTATATGGCACGAAAGGTCTTAACATTGACATAAATGGGGCGAAAGTTCTTAAAATCGCCAAACTAATGGGGCGAATGTCTTAAAATCTCAAAAGCAATGGGGCTAAACATGAGGGAGAAAGGGGTAAAGAAAAAACTCCCTCAAGTGGAAATCTCCCCTTAACAAGAGTAATCATAATGAATTTAATATAACGCTTTAGGTTATGACTGGGAAATATTGTAAACTAGCCTAGCTATAAGTGGTAGGTTTAGTGGCAGGCAGGTCAATTAATATAAAATAAAGGAACTGCCTCATTTGGGCCGGTAAGCCTTGTACAGATGTTGGTAGCCTTACGTTCTTATAAATATAGACAGTCCCGGGTATATTATATAATTATAGCCTATGTGATTGTGGATATTGTATGTACAATGGGTTAAGGGGAGATTTCCACTTGAGGGATTTTTTTTTGCTGGACCCCTTTTTCCTTCATGTTTAGCCCCATTGCTTTTGAAATTTTAACACGTTCGCCCCATTAGTTTGGCGATTTTAAGAACTTTCGCCCCATTTATGTCAATGTTAAGACCTTTCGTGCCATATAGGTGTCAATCTTTTCCTGGCGAGCTATAGCGAGCCTGTAATTTAAGAGGAACCGGCCTTCGGCCTGGACATTTTTCTACCGAAAAATGTACAAATTTATCTTGAAAGGGGTCAAAGGGGGTGTAATTTTAAGCTTGATGGAGGTTTAGGGAACAAACTGAATACCTCCCCTTAAGGGTATATTGTTCGTTGTTCATGGACCCCCTTCTCCCTCATGTTTACCATATTAGTTTTGCGATGTTAAGACGTTCGTTCCATTAGTTCGGCGATGTATAGAGACCTTTTCGCCCTATTTCTTTGTCAATATTAAGATTGGTCTACCGAAAAATGTACACATTTATCTTGAAAGGGGGTCTAGAAGGTGTTATTTCAAGTTTGATGGAGGTCTAGCGAGGAAACTACAATATATAGAAATACACAGACCAACTAACCAGTACCTAGCCCCTTATTAAGGGGAGATTTCCACTTGAGGGATTTTTTTCTTTACCCCTTTCTCTCTCATGTTTAGCCCCATTGCTATTGAGATTTTAAGATGTTCGCCCCATTAGTTTGGCGATTTTAAGAACTGTCACCCCATTTATGTCACTTTTAAGACCTTTCGTGCCCTTTAGGTGTTGATTTTTCCTGGCGAGCTTTAGCGAGCCTCTAATTTTAGAAGGAATCGGCCTTCGGCCAGGACATTTTACTACCGATAAATGTTCACATTTATCTTGAAAGAGGGTCTAGGGTGGTTTTTTTTTCTAAGCTTGCTGGAGGTCTAGCGAGGAAACTCAAAAATATATAAATAAATAAATATATAGACCAGCACTAGCACCTTATAGTATAGTGTTATCAGTGAAGGGATAGTGTGTTGGGGAAGGGAGGTTGAGTGGTTGATCAAGTTTTAATTATAAACTGAAATGATGTTAGGTAAGAGAGTGGTGTAGTAATGAAGGGGGAGTGTGGTCCATGGTGTATTTCAGGACAGTTCAGACTATAAGGCTTCAAAGGTACATCAATGACAGGAGACCAAAGGGAGCTGGATAAGGAAGGAGAGAAGGAGAAATATATTGTCTTTTACATCATTAATACAAATGTTAAGTATAAGGTACAATTGCCAATCAGGAGAGAGAGAGAGAGAGAGAGAGAGAGAGAGAGAGAGAGAGAGAGAGAGGAGAGAGAGAGAGAGAGAGAGAGAGAGAGCGAGAGAGAGAGAGAGAGAGAGAGAGAGAGAGAGTGAGAGAGAGAGAGAGAGAGAGAGAGAGAGAGAGAGAGAGAGAGAGAGAGAGAGAGAGAGAGAGAGAGAGGAGAGAGAGAGAGAGAGAGAGAGAGAGAGAGAGAGAGAGAGAGAGAGAGAGAGAGAGAGCGAGAGAGAGAGAGAGAGAGAGAGAGAGAGAGATAGAGAGAGAGAGAGAGAGAGAGAGAGAGAGAGAGAGAGAGGGAGAGAGAGAGAGATGGAGAGAGAGAGAGAGAGAGAGAGAGAGAGAGAGAGAGAGAGAGAGAGAGAGAGAGAGGAATAACTAATGCATAACCACTTACATTACCATGCAATCCTATGTTTTTTACTTCCATACATAATATTAGGAATGTGAAAGTGACTTGTGGTTTATCTTACCGGACGGAAACTGATAAGTCACGAAAACAAAAAATAAATATATTTTTTCCAGTACTATCATGTTGGTGTATTGAGTTCCAGAAACACGGTGGTACTAGTTTAGAGAGGGAGGGATAGAGGGAGAGAGAGAGGGAGAGAGAGCATCAAACACACTGAATGAGAGCAATAGAGTGATGGATAGAGAGATAGAGAGCGTTACTAGGATGAATTATTACTCGTAAATCCCCTTGCGGTTTATTCCAAGGAGATATAACATATAATATACTGAAACACGAAATTGCATATTACATGACACTATTCAATGTGCAATATCCTATCTTAGCTGGACCTTCATACTCGGGCTTTGAAACAATAGCCTATTGCTCAATATAGAATATAATAAATTGTAATATATATATATATATATATATATATAGAGGCTATATATATTATGTTTATTATTCCCCCTGGGCCGGAAACGGAACCCAGGATCTAGTTTTAAGAGTTAGTAAAGCGGACTCACTTTGAACAGGGAAGTAACTGCAATCATTGCCTGGTATAATGTAATGAGCCACATTGATGGCATTATGGCTGGATAGTATCATTACAGTTCACTAATATGTACACAATCATTGCCTGGTATAATGTAATGAGCCACATTGATGGCATTATGGCTGGATAGTATCATTACAGTTCACTAATATGTACACAATCATTGCCTGGTATAATGTAATGAGCCACATTGATGGCATTATGGCTGGATAGTATCATTACAGTTCACTAATATGTACACAATCATTGCCTGGTATAATGTAATGAGCCACATTGATGGCATTATGGCTGGATAGTATCATTACAGTTCACTAATATGTACACAATCATTGCCTGGTATAATGTAATGAAGCCACATTGATGGCATTATGGCTGGATAGTATCATTACAGTTCACTAATATGTACACAATCATTGCCTGGTATAATGTAATGAGCCACATTGATGGCATTATGGCTGGATAGTATCATTACAGTTCACTAATATGTACACAATCATTGCCTGGTATAATGTAATGAGCCACATTGATGGCATTATGGCTGGATAGTATCATTACAGTTCACTAATATGTACACAATCATTGCCTGGTATAATGTAATGAGCCACATTGATGGCATTATGGCTGGATAGTATCATTACAGTTCACTAATATGTACACAATCATTGCCTGGTATAATGTAATGAGCCACATTGATGGCATTATGGCTGGATAGTATCATTACAGTCACTAATATGTACACAATCATTGCCTGGTATAATGTAATGAGCCACATTGATGGCATTATGGCTGGATAGTATCATTACAGTTCACTAATATGTACACAATCATTGCCTGGTATAATGTAATGAGCCACATTGATGGCATTATGGCTGGATAGTATCATTACAGTTCACTAATATGTACACAATCATTGCCTGGTATAATGTAATGAGCCACATTGATGGCATTATGGCTGGATAGTATCATTACAGTTCACTAATATGTACACAATCATTGCCTGGTATAATGTAATGAGCCACATTGATGGCATTTATGGCTGGATAGTATCATTACAGTTCACTAATATGTACACAATCATTGCCTGGTATAATGTAATGAGCCACATTGATGGCATTATGGCTGGATAGTATCATTACAGTTCACTAATATGTACACAATCATTGCCTGGTATAATGTAATGAGCCACATTGATGGCATTATGGCTGGATAGTATCATTACAGTTCACTAATATGTACACAATCATTGCCTGGTATAATGTAATGAGCCACATTGATGGCATTATGGCTGGATAGTATCATTACAGTTCACTAATATGTACACAATCATTGCCTGGTATAATGTAATGAGCCACATTGATGGCATTATGGCTGGATAGTATCATTACAGTTCACTAATATGTACACAATCATTGCCTGGTATAATGTAATGAGCCACATTGATGGCATTATGGCTGGATAGTATCATTACAGTTCACTAATATGTACACAATCATTGCCTGGTATAATGTAATGAGCCACATTGATGGCATTATGGCTGGATAGTATCATTACAGTTCACTAATATGTACACAATCATTGCCTGGTATAATGTAATGAGCCACATTGATGGCATTATGGCTGGATAGTATCATTACAGTTCACTAATATGTACACAATCATTGCCTGGTATAATGTAATGAGCCACATTGATGGCATTATGGCTGGATAGTATCATTACAGTTCACTAATATGTACACAATCATTGCCTGGTATAATGTAATGAGCCACATTGATGGCATTATGGCTGGATAGTATCATTACAGTTCACTAATATGTACACAATCATTGCCTGGTATAATGTAATGAGCCACATTGATGGCATTATGGCTGGATAGTATCATTACAGTTCACTAATATGTACACAATCATTGCCTGGTATAATGTAATGAGCCACATTGATGGCATTATGGCTGGATAGTATCATTACAGTTCACTAATATGTACACAATCATTGCCTGGTATAATGTAATGAGCCACATTGATGGCATTATGGCTGGATAGTATCATTACAGTTCACTAATATGTACACAATCATTGCCTGGTATAATGTAATGAGCCACATTGATGGCATTATGGCTGGATAGTATCATTACAGTTCACTAATATGTACACAATCATTGCCTGGTATAATGTAATGAGCCACATTGATGGCATTATGGCTGGATAGTATCATTACAGTTCACTAATATGTACACAATCATTGCCTGGTATAATGTAATGAGCCACATTGATGGCATTATGGCTGGATAGTATCATTACAGTTCACTAATATGTACACAATCATTGCCTGGTATAATGTAATGAGCCACATTGATGGCATTATGGCTGGATAGTATCATTACAGTTCACTAATATGTACACAATCATTGCCTGGTATAATGTAATGAGCCACATTGATGGCATTATGGCTGGATAGTATCATTACAGTTCACTAATATGTACACAATCATTGCCTGGTATAATGTAATGAGCCACATTGATGGCATTATGGCTGGATAGTATCATTACAGTTCACTAATATGTACACAATCATTGCCTGGTATAATGTAATGAGCCACATTGATGGCATTATGGCTGGATAGTATCATTACAGTTCACTAATATGTACACAATCATTGCCTGGTATAATGTAATGAGCCACATTGATGGCATTATGGCTGGATAGTATCATTACAGTTCACTAATATGTACACAATCATTGCCTGGTATAATGTAATGAGCCACATTGATGGCATTATGGCTGGATAGTATCATTACAGTTCACTAATATGTACACAATCATTGCCTGGTATAATGTAATGAGCCACATTGATGGCATTATGGCTGGATAGTATCATTACAGTTCACTAATATGTACACAATCATTGCCTGGTATAATGTAATGAGCCACATTGATGGCATTATGGCTGGATAGTATCATTACAGTTCACTAATATGTACAGTGTTTTTCCTAAATAATATATAGGTGGAAATATAAGTATTTTGATAAAATGTGTTGGCTTGAAGACATTAAGTTTTAAATGGTTAGTAATAACATTTCTAACATAGATTTGTATCATAATTAGTGTGGCCAAAATGGCCACAGACAAACACGGCCACGTGCAAAATGACCCTCCATATTCTAACAGCTTAGCCCATGTCGGCCGCAGACTAAAAAAGTCACAAACCAAAATGACCCACCATATTTTAACAGCTTAGCCCATGTCGGCCGCAGACTAACAAACCAAAATGATCGAGGACTAGGACTATAACGGTAACTCTGCCAATACAAATGATCGAGGACTAGGACTATAACGGTAACTCTGCCAATACAAATGATCGAGGACTAGGACTATAACGGTAACTCTGCCAATACAAATGATCGAGGACTAGGACTATAACGGTAACTCTGCCAATACAAATGATCGAGGACTAGGACTATAACGGTAACTCTGCCAATACAAATGATCGAGGACTAGGACTATAACGGTAACTCTGCCAATACAAATGATCGAGGACTAGGACTATAACGGTAACTCTGCCAATACAAATGATCGAGGACTAGGACTATAACGGTAACTCTGCCAATACAAATGATCGAGGACTAGGACTATAACGGTAACTCTGCCAATACAAATGATCGAGGACTAGGACTATAACGGTAACTCTGCCAATACAAATGATCGAGGACTAGGACTATAACGGTAACTCTGCCAATACAAATCCCACAAACCCGACCACTTCATTTTGCCTATATCAGCTATGGCCTAAATCCACCTCGAACCAAATGGGCCACGGACCAAAACTGGCAGCGGGATGGCCACATTTTATTATGACTTGCTCTGATTTACACGTTTCTGCATGACACTTGTTCTGGTTTGCACGCCTGGTGGATATATGTGCTCTACTAAGTACGGTACTGTACTGTTGTTGCAGGAAGTGGTGATGTTATTTAGTATATACAATATGTTGGTTGGTTGGTTGGGGTGAGTCAGCCAAGGATCAGAACTACACACACCCACACACACCACTCGAGGTTACCACTCTCACTAATACTCACTCACTCACTCACGGTTGGTAGGGAGAGTTACAAGGAGTGACAAGTAATAGTTAGTATATTAAACCCTTCTGTACCAGCCACGTCTCTCTTGCTTCATTCTATCTTTATTTAGATGATTTTGTGCAGTTTAAGAAGTATCTGTGGTAGTAAAAATGGTTAAGCGAAATAGTTCAAAGCCTGATAATTGCTGAAGGTTCTTTTTAAACTGAATACCATCGTCTAATACTAGCCAGAGTAAAGTTAAAAGGACGGGCCGGTACTGAAAGGATTAAAGACTTTGCTGTCCATTCTGGGAAGATACTCTAAAATTTAAATGGAAAGGGAGATTGCAATTTGGCGGGAAGTTTGTCCCATATACAGTACTGTTGGACAGATCTTGTGTGTGTTTGTCCCATATACAGTACTGTTGGACAGATCTTGTGTGTGTTTGTCCCATATACAGTACTGTAGGACAGATCTTGTGTGTGTTTGTCCCATATACAGTACTGTAGGACAGATCTTGTGTGTGTTTGTCCCATATACAGTACTGTAGGACAGATCTTGTGTGTGTTTGTCCCATATACAGTACTGTAGGACAGATCTTGTGTGTGAAAAGGTTTCCACAAATATTAGTGCAGAACATTCTTAATTCAAACTTACAATCGTGTTTGAGAGAGAGAGAGAGAGAGAGAGCTAAATGTGTGTGTGTGTGTGTGTAGGCAATCTCATATGTGTAATTACTAGGTAGTTTGTAAGTTCATAGTCTGGCTTACTCCAGCATCATGATAATTAATAACGCATAATGAGCAGTAAAGGTTTTACAAGTTGATGTCTCATAAATTTGGAGTGCATCCATTTAAATGTTAAGGTCAAGAGTTTTATGATTCGTTGTGTGTGAAAATTTTTCTCTCTCTCTCTCTCTCTCTCTCTCTCTCTCTTATATACCGGTATATACACACAGTATACTGTATATGACGGTAGATTTCTCTGTCCTCAGCTTAAATACTCAGCTATTATAAATATTTTGTAGCGAACTATAGTGTTAATAATGAACAGTTGGCCTTCATAGGATACACAGACATTGTAGGTTCATATTTTGTAGCGAACTATAGTGTTAATATTAACAGTTGGCCTTCATAGGATACACAGACATAGTAGGTTCATATTTTGTAGCGAACTATAGTGTTAATATTAACAGTTGGCCTTCATAGGATACACAGACATTGTAGGTTCATATTTTGTAGCGAACTATAGTGTTAATATTAACAGTTGGCCTTCATAGGATACACAGACATTGTAGGTTCATATTTTGTAGCGAACTATAGTGTTAATATTAACAGTTGGCCTTCATAGGATACACAGACATTGTAGGTTCATATTTTGTAGCGAACTATAGTGTTAATATTAACAGTTGGCCTTCATAGGATACACAGACATTGTAGGTTCATATTTTTGTAGCGAACTATAGTGTTAATATTAACAGTTGGCCTTCATAGGATACACAGACATTGTAGGTTCATATTTTGTAGCGAACTATAGTGTTAATATTAACAGTTGGCCTTCATAGGATACACAGACATTGTAGGTTCATATTTTGTAGCGAACTATAGTGTTAATATTAACAGTTGGCCTTCATAGGATACACAGACATTGTAGGTTCATATTTTGTAGCGAACTATAGTGTTAATATTAACAGTTGGCCTTCATAGGATACACAGACATTGTAGGTTCATATTTTGTAGCGAACTATAGTGTTAATATTACAGTTGGCCTTCATAGGATACACAGACATTGTAGGTTCATATTTGTAGCGAACTATAGTGTTAATATTAACAGTTGGCCTTCATAGGATACACAGACATTGTAGGTTCATATTTTGTAGCGAACTATAGTGTTAATATTAACAGTTGGCCTTCATAGGATACACAGACATTGTAGGTTCATATTTTGTAGCGAACTATAGTGTTAATATTAACAGTTGGCCTTCATAGGATACACAGACATTGTAGGTTCATATTTTGTAGCGAACTATAGTGTTAATATTAACAGTTGGCCTTCATAGGATACACAGACATAGTAGGTTCATATTTTCCATTAAGGGGTAGTACTTGGTTTTTGGTTTATATATACGGTATATTTATTAATGTATTTTTTAAGTTTAGCCGCTAGACCTTTATCACGCTTAAACAAACACCCACCAGACCCCCTTTCAAGATAATGTTGTACATTTTTCGGCAGAAAAATGTCCCGGCCGAAGGCCGACTCCTTCTAAAATTAGAGGCTCGCTATCGCTCGCCAGGAAAAAAAATCGACACCTAAAAGGCACGAAAGGTTTTAATATTGACACAAAAATGAGGCGAAAGGTCTCAAAATTGCAAACTAACGGAACGAACGTCTTAAAACCTCAAAACTAATATGCAAAACATGAGGGGGAAGGGGGTCCCGAAAAAGCGAGTACTACCCCCTTAAGTGTGGATACATCAAGTTGCTCGGGGATTCAGCTTACCGTCAGCTGCCATAAAACCGACTATAGTGATCAATACACAACGTTATGACTGTGTTGGTGGTGGTGTAATGGTTTAGATGCTTGTGTTCTGGGTGTGGTGTCCAGAGTTCGAATCCCGGGAGGACCATAATATGCTCGCGTTAGTTTATTCAAGTGCATTGGGGTTTGTAATGGATGATTAATGTTAAGGGGAGATCTCCACTCGAGGGATTTTTTTCTTGACCCCTTTCTCCCTCATGTTTAGCCCCATTGCTTTTGATATTATAAAAAAGTTTGACCCATTAGTTTAGCGATTTTAAGAACTTTCACCCCATATTAAGACCTTTCGTGCCATTCAGGTGTCAATTTTATCCTGGCGAGCGATAGTGAGCTTGTAATCTAAGAGGAATCGGCCTTCGGCCGGGACATTTTTCTACCGAAAAATGTACAAATTTATCTTGAAAGGGACTCAAGGGGGTGTAATTTTAAGCTTGATGGAGGTCTAGGGAACAAACTAAATACCTCCACTTAAGAACGGGGTTTTATTTAATTATAGTCTAATTTGTTTGTAGCCTGGCGGAAATTTGACTCCCTTAGCAGATGATTTGTTTGATAATTAATGGACGCATAAGAAACTGCTATGTCTCTGTATCATAATTATTAAAGTTAAGTTTTCACAATTAAGGAGGGATGGGTGTATTTATTTGCTTGTTTGTTCATCTTTCTATTATTTTTAAAGTTTCCTCCCTAGACCTCCACCAAACTTAAAAAACATCCATTCGATCCCCGTTCTAGAATGATTTTTACATTTTTCGATAGAAAAATGTGCGGTTCTTCCAAAATTACAGGCTCATTATCGTTCGCCAGGAAAAATATCGACACCTGAATAGCAAGAAAGGTCTTAATATTGACAAAGAAAGGTCTGACAAAGAAAGGGGCGAAAGGTCTAACAAATGGCAAACTAATGGGGTAAACATCTTAAAATCTTAAAACTAATGGGGCTAAACACGACGAAGAAGGGGGTCTAGAGAAACGCCCCATCTCCCCTTAAGACCCCATTTGGATATACACACTTGATGCGGAGTTATTACGATGTCGATAAGTCAGTCTCCGGTCAACTTAAGGGTGGTCACCTGTTTTGGTTCTGTCCTTTTCTATCTTTCTCTGGCTTGTATCCATTTGGCCCCATTCAGCCTACTGTTTTAAGACGTTTATCCCCATCTAGGTGTCGATTTCTTCCTGGCGAGCGATAGCGAGCCAGCATTATATGAAGAAATCCGGCTTCGCCGGAGAAATTTTTCTATCGAAAAATTTACAAATTTAGCCTGCTGTCAAACAAAAATAAAAAATATGCTGGCTCGCTACCGCTCACCAGTAAAAAATTGACACCTGGATGGGGATAAACGTCTTAAAACAGTAGGCTGAATGGGGCAAATGGATACAAGCCAGAGAAAGATAGAAAAGGACAGAACAAAAACAGGTCACCCCCCTTAATAGGAAAAAGTAAAAATATATGTCTCTCCATCATATAATTTTATCCTAATTAATTTCACCCCCCCCCCCCCCATGAAGTTAATGAAAGCCGGTGATCCTCCTGGCATTCCAACCTGGGATACCACATTCATAACTTAACACTGACCATTACACCATCAAGGCAGTTAAAGATTCACATAAATACTAAGTTATGGTAATGAACAGCCTATATCGCTTGAGCATCTTGGTAATAGCCAAGTAAGGTAGTGGACATGACAATTTACCGTTAGTTGTAAAAGAAAGGTGACTATCGAGTACGACTATCTATTGTCATGACCTGCGTGTCTTCTAGATTACTTAGGTCCTTTTACTGATTGATGTGGCTTTATTAACTAATCCGATTTGTGTGTGTCTGTGTGTGGGTGTGTGTGTGGGTGTGTCTGTGTGTGTGTGTAGGGGAGGTGTGGTGGAGTGGTCATGCCACTGGATTGGTAATCCAATGGACCAGGGTTCAAATCCCGATATGTCAATGGGAAGATATTATTGGGATTGAATTTGTGCTGTACCTAGTATCAGTGCATTACCACAAAGCCCACCGAAATGCCAAAAAAAATACCCTCATTGTTCCCTGATTAAATAACACTGTATGAATATTCCCATATTCAAAATATGTTACAGGGGGACAATGCCTAGTGAGTTCACTGCTCAATAGGTGGCATTCTGAGAGTGAGGGTCTGAGTCTGGAGGGTGAGACGGTGAAGCACTTGGGCGAAGCAACCGGCCGCTTCAGAGATGGAGCTGCTTCGAGCCATGATGGATGCTTCACATGTCTCACTCCCCAGACTGGAACAAGACCTCACGGGCTTCACCGTGTTGAGCGGTGGAATGTACAGGCTCTCAGCCTATGCCCGAGAGGGAGTAGTTGGAATATAGAAAAAAAAAAAAAAAAAAAAAAGTGTGTGTGTGTGTGTGTGTGTGTGTGTGTGTGTGGGTGTATACGTGACTATATCCTCATCTTTTAGCTTAAGACAACCACTGATTGGTGGGAGCAATACTTTTAAATTACAATTTATTAAGTTTTCCTTAGAATACATGGAATCTTTTCCTTGCTACTAGTCTTACATTTTTAGTTATTTTTTCCATTGGTTTTGGGCAGTATTTACCACTGGTCCTATATATATTGCAACTTCTTAATGGCTACATATAACTAATTACTGCACGCATACCTTTGGCTATGGTATACATGCACTCCCAAACATACTATAATACACACCTTAATACATCAGGTGTGTCAGAGAGTTTGACCGCACCTGGGAACTATGGAGCCTTATAGATGTATGCAATATGTGTATAGTGTGCCAGAGAGAGAGAGAGAGAGAGAGAGAGAGAGAGAGAGAGAGAGAGAGAGAGAGAGAGAGAGAGAGGGAGAGAGAGTTGGAGTTGTACGTACGGTATCGTGACTTGACCAACACACCTTCGTTATCAGTTGTTTCCATTAAGGGAGCCCACCTCGCTTTATTTCTCTTTCTCTCCCTCTCTCTTTGGCTTGTATCAATTGGGCCCCATTCAGCCTACTGTTATAAGACGTTTACCCCCATCCAGGTGTCAATATTTTCCTGGCGAGCGGTACCGAGCCAGTATATATATATTTTTGTTTTGACAGCAAGTTAAATTTGTACATTTTTCGATAGAAAAATGTCTCCGGCGAAGCCGGATTTCTCCATACAATGCTGGCTCGCTATCGCTCGCCAGGAAGATATCGACACCTGGATGGGGATAAACGTCTTAAAACAGTTGGCTGAATGGGGCCGAATGGATACAAGCCAGGGAAAGAGAGAAAAGGAGAGAAAGAACAAGAAACCCGGTGACCCCCCCTAAATGCTTTGCCGCTCACTCACTTGCAAACTGCTCAACCATTTTCTCGCGCAACGTAATTAATAAGATTGGGTTAGTATCCTGGTTTGTTGTTTTGTACTGTACATGCCTATTTGTTTGTTTCAAGATATGTACGGTACCATATTTATCAATCAGCCTTGGTCGGCAATCCATCTATGGGAGTAAACCTTGCACAATTCCTTACTGCTCAACTAAGGGTGAAGCAGGTTGATGGATGGACTAGCCACCCACCACTATTTAAAATAAATAATCGTTTTCACGGGACCAGGGCCGCTTGGGGTCGTTTTATGTATGGCCACCCTCATAAAGGGGAGTAAGGTGTCTGGCAATAGATAGATAGGAAAAACCACGATGGGAATTAGTAACATTCTTATTTTAATACCATTACCCCTTGTCTAGTTGACTATATTAGTTTTAGACTTTATGATTCCCTTACAGTATTTCATTATAATTTCAAATATATTAGCTGCGGCATTTCATGATTATTAAAAGCTCTCACATATTTATTTGTATTATAGTCACATGCATGTACCGTGTTCAATGGGTAAGTTAGCCTGGGCATCCTTTTCTCCCACTACAATTATCTTCATCCAACTTACTATAGTCTATTTTTGTCCAGCTGAGGGTAAATTGCCATGTTACTATCTTGGTTACTCAGCTATAAGGTATATTTTGTAGCGAAATATGCTGTTAATTATGAAAACTTGGCATTAATACGACACACAGCCATAGTAGTTTCATATATTTCCATTAAGTATCGAGAAATCAGCTAATAAGAGATTCAATTTATGATCAGCTGGAAAAAAATAGAGTATAGACCATTTCGATTCCATTGGTATGGGTAAGGGAGGGGGTGAGGGGGGGAGGGGGGGGTCTTTGACAGGTGGTCGTTGTTGTGAATCGTGCTCTTGTTCATTCAGTTTTCCCGCACCCTGGCCCAGCTTTCACTCGCTCTAGTTCTTTCCTCGCTCACTCTCAGTTATGCTCGCTCTCAATTCACAGTCGGTCGTTTCGCAGGGCCGTTTGTGTTGTACTCACTCTCTTCCCTTGTTCATTCTCTCTCCCTTTCTCATATTTAGGACTGGGATGACATAGACCTGCTCACAATGTTTAGCTTACGTCAACCCCTTCCATCAGGCGACTGTTTCTTTACTTTATACCAAATGATTGTACTCAGGTTAGGAAGGCCCTCTGTGCATCCAATGGTTACTGAATAATCTCAATTAAGGGGAGACTGGCCGTTTGTTTGGTCTATTAATTCATTTATTCATATATTTTTTTAGTTTCCTCCCTAGACCTCCATTAAGCTTAGAAAAACACCCTCTAGACCCCCCTTTCAAGATAAATTTGCACATTTTTCGGTAGAAAAATTTCCCGGCCGTAGGCCGATTCCTCTTAAAATTGCAGGCTAGCTATCGCTCGCCAGGAAAAGATCGACACCTAAATGGCACGAAAGGTCTTAAAATTGACAACGAAATGGGGCGAAAGGTGTTAAAATCGCCAAACTAATGGGCAGAACGTCTTATAATCTCAAAACTAGTGGGGCTAAACATTAGGGAGAAGGGAGTCCAGAAAATCGGTCTGTCTCCCCTTAACCCTCAAACTCGGATAAGTCGCTCACAAGTGGAATAATAATATATTTAGAGGTTTTAAGATAACACTTATTATTAATTGGCTACTTGCGAGTTTCAGGCTATAAGGAAGTTGGAGTTTTTGACATTGGTATTTACCAGAATTACCAGCTCAAATGCGGTTGTAGTCCCTTGATAAATACATACAACTAAATGCAACATATATAAATACATACAACTAAATTCAACATATATAAATACATACAACTAAATTCAACATATATAAATACATACAACTAAATTCAACATATATAAATACATACAACTAAATTCAACATATATAAATACATACAACTAAATTCAACATATATAAATACATACAACTAAATTCAACATATATAAATACATACAACTAAATTCAACATATATAAATACATACAACTAAATTCAACATATATAAATACATACAACTAAATTCAACATATATAAATACATACAACTAAATTCAACATATATAAATACATACAACTAAATTCAACATATATAAATACATACAACTAAATTCAACATATATAAATACATACAACTAAATTCAACATATATAAATACATACAACTAAATTCAACATACTTTTCATCCATTAGACATCTGATTTATTATTGTATTGATGTTCAATACCGATGTTTACGACACCAACTTCCTTATAGCCGGAAACTCGCAAGTGGTCAATTGGTGTCACCTTGATTGAGAGTGAATTAAGGGGAGGTCTCCACTTGAGGGATTTTTTTCTTGACCCCTTTCTCCCTCATGTTTAGCCCCATTGCTTTTGATATTATAAAACGTTTGCCCCATTAGTTTAGCGATTTTAAGAACTTTAACCCCATATTAAGACCTTTCGTGCCATTCAGGTGTCGATTTTATCCTGGCGAGCGATAGCGAGCCTGTAATTTAAGAGGAACCGGCCTTTGGCCGGGAAATTTTTCTACCGAAAAATGTAAAAATTTATCTTGAAAGGGGGTCAAGGGGGTGACATTTTTAGATTGCTGGAAGAGTAGGAAACAAACTAGAAACCTGCCCCTAACCCTTGTGAATGAGATCAAAGGGTTACCTCGTCCATGCCTCAAGTGTGGGTTAGGGGGAGATGGGCCATTTTTATGGAACCCTTTCTCCCTCGTGTTTAGCCCCATTAGTTTTAAGATGTTTGCCCCATTAGTTTGTCGATTTTAAGACCTTTCACCTAATTTCTTTGTCAATAATAAGACCTTTTGTGTTATTTTGGTGTTGATATCCCTGGCGAGCGATAGCGAGCCTGTTATTTTGGAGGAATCGGCCTTTGGCCGGGAAAATGTACAAATTAATCTAGAAGGGGGATCTAATAAATGTGTGTGTTTTTTTTTAAAGTTTGATGGAGGTCTAGGGAGGAAACTAGAAAAATAATGAATAAATGAACAAATCGACCAAAAAGTGAACCATCTCCCCTTAAGGAACCTACTGATCAGTATTTAGGGCTTTCAGACAAATCCTTGAACATAATTATGCATAACAAATCCTGTTATTATTAATATGTCCTTGATAAGGTCAATCTTGCGATTATCCTAAGTTGGTCTGATTCAGATTTTATTCAGTTTAAAAAGGGGCTCCAGCAATTAACATGCTTCGAACTATCTCACTTAACCCTTTTTGCTACCAAATATCCTTCTTTCTTCAACTGCACAAAACCGTCTAAATATAATTTTAATAGTTTTGCGACATGACCCAGCCAGGGCTTGAACTCAGGCCAGTAATGCAGCACTTCAACACCTTTACTACTAGACCACCGAGGAGCTTAAAAGTAATGGCTTGATTTGAAATAAATTCCATCCACCACCGCCCGCTCTAACTCGTGGCCACGTAGCTTGATGCCATACATACATACACCTCACACACAAACACTAGTAACTAAGTACTAGAGTAGGATACTTGTCATCTGGGGCATAATAAACAAGTAGAACCTAAAGAAATTTAATATTTTTGTGGCATAACCCAGCTAGGGCTTGAACCCAGGCCAGTAATGCAGCACTCCAACACCTAGACCACCGAGGAGCTTAAAAGTAATGGCTTCATTTGGAAGCAATTCCATCCACCACCACCCGCTCCGACTCATGGTCACGTAGCTTGATGCCTAAAGGGGGTATTACACTAGGCCAATTTTCGCCTTTCTACCGCAAACATGCAGATAACGCCCTTCTCCGGCACACATATCACCGTTTGACGGAGCTAGGATGCAGCACGCACTGGATGGGAAGCAACGTCAGATCAGTCTTTGGATGGAGGTAAATTGTCAGCCTCAATACGGTATAGAACAATACAATACTAGAAATGTAATGAAAATACTAAGCATTACATAATTGGCCACATGAAAAGGTGGATGGAATCAAATATTTATTAAGCAAATGCGTATTCTAGATTATCTTTCTGGTTATAGCCCTATTTGAGACAATATAGTTTCTGCGTCGAACTGTATCGTTACGTATTGAGACTGGTAAACGCACGCCTGATTTATAGAGGACACAGGAGATGGTCTGGGCGGCCCGCATTTATTCTCAATTATATCTCAAGTATAAGAATTCAAAATATATATTTTACTACAAAATTATGTGTTTTGATTGTGAGAAAGGCTGTGGATAGGCATAAAGTAGGTGAATTAATGCTAAACTAGCTACACCACTTGCAGCTAAATAACCACGGATCCTACACCACGGCGCTTGAGATGAATTGAAAACCTCCGAAAAGTTCAAAATGTTTCCTCAGATTGGTTCCAAATAATTAAAATAAAACGCTAACGTATAGATTGAGTCATATTGCAATATAGTTGTCGATATTCATCCATATTACTCTACATTATAGGTGAAGCAGCACACTATAACGATATTCATCCATATTACTCTACATTATAGGTGAAGCAGCACACTATAACGATCACATAGTGCCGCGGAAACAACTATGGGAGCTTTCAGGATGTATTTATTGCAAAAAACTTCCTCGTAGCTACTTATATAAGCTTCAAACGCAAAACATAGCAACCTTAGCTTATAGATTGGGTCCTATTACACTAAATTAGTGTATACCAATCCATATTACTATAAATTTTCGGTTAAACACCACAATATAACAATCACTTCCTGCCGTGGTAAAGCCAGTGGGTAAAGCCTATACCGGTACGTGTGTGCTAGGAGCTGCCTGTGCTACCGGCTGAAAACGGAGATCGAAGGGCGATAATTTGTGATACCCGCTTTACACACAAACACTAGCAACTCCCTTATTTCTACCACAGATCCTTCTTCAACTGCAAAAAATCGTCTAAATATAGCTAGCATGAAATTAAATAGACGTTGCCGGTACAGTAGGATTTGTTAATTGGGAGGATAGTCTTGGTTCGAGGGCGTTATTTTGGTTTACCTGTGAACATGGGTATTATGCTATCGTTTGTGGAGATGACTGGTGATTTGTCTGGTTGTTTGAAGGTTGTCTAGTAAGTTTGTTGTTCGTGTTCATGTGTGAGAGACAATTGTGTGTGTTATGTTAATGTGTACAGTAGGTGCGGTATATGTGTATGTGCGGTATATGGTGTAGGTGTGGTATATGTGTATGTACGGTATGTGTATGTGTATGTGCGGTATATGTGTATGTGCGGTATATGGTGTAGGTGTGGTATATGTGTATGTACGGTATGTGTATGTGTATGTGCGGTAAATGTGTATGTACGGTATATGTGTATGTACGGTATGTGTATGTGCGGTATACTGTATGTGTATATGCGGTAAATGTGTATGTACGGTATATGTGTATGTACGGTATGTGTATGTGCGGTATACTGTGCGTGTATGTGCGGTATATGTGTATGTACGATACCGGTATATGTGTAGGTGTGGTATATGTGTATGTACGGTATGTGTATGTGCGGTATATGTGTATGTACGGTACCGGTATATGTGTAGGTGTGGTATATGTGTATGTACGGTACCGGTATATGTGTATGTACGGTATGTGTATGTACGGTATATGTGTATGTACGGTACCGGTATATGTGTATGTACGGTATATGTGTATGTACGATACCGGTATATGTGTAGGTGTGGTATATGTGTATGTATGGTATATGTGTATGTACGATACCGGTATATGTGTAGGTGTGGTATATGTGTATGTGCGGTATATGTGTATGTACGGTACCGGTATATGTGTAGGTGTGGTATATGTGTATGTACGGTATGTGTATGTGCGGTATATGTGTATGTACGATACCGGTATATGTGTAGGTGTGGTATATGTGTATGTACGGTATGTGTATGTGCGGTATATGTGTATGTGCGGTATATGTGTATGTGCGGTATATGTGTATGTACGATACCGGTATATGTGTAGGTGTGGTATATGTGTATGTACGGTATGTGTATGTGCGGTATATGTGTATGTACGGTATATGTGTATGTACGGTACCGGTATATGTGTAGGTGTGGTATATGTGTATGTACGGTATGTGTATGTGTGGTATATGTGTATGTACGGTACCGGTATATGTGTAGGTGTGGTATATGTGAATGTACGGTATGTGTATGTGCAGTATATGTGTATGTACATGTACGGTATATGTGTATGTAAGGTACCGGTATTTGTGTATGTGTGATATATGTGTATGTACGGTATATGTGTATGTACGGTACCGGTATATGTGTAGGTGTGGTGTATGTGTATGTACGGTATGTGTATGTGCAGTATATGTGTATGTACGGTTGTACGGTACCGGTATATGTGTAGGTGTGATATATGTGTATGTACGGTATATGTGTATGTACGGTACCGGTATATGTGTAGGTGTGGTATATGTGTATGTACGGTATGTGTATGTGCGGTATATGTGTATGTACGGTATATGTGTATGTACGGTACCGGTATATGTGTAGGTGTGGTATATGTGTATGTGCGGTATATGTGTGTGTACGGTATATGTGTATGTACGGTACCGGTATATGTGTAGGTGTGGTATATGTGTATGTACGGTATGTGTATGTGCGGTATATGTGTATGTGCGGTATATGTGTATGTACGGTATATGTGTATGTACGGTACCGGTATATGTGTAGGTGTGGTATATGTGTATGTACAGTATGTGTATGTGCGGTATATGTGTATGTACGGTACCGGTATATGTGTATGTACGGTATATGTGTATGTACGGTACCGGTATATGTGTAGGTGTGGTATATGTGTATGTACAGTATGTGTATGTGCGGTATATGTGTATGTACGGTACCGGTATATGTGTATGTACGGTATATGTGTATGTACGGTACCGGTATATGTGTAGGTGTGGTATATGTGTATGTGCGGTAGGTATATGTGTATGTACGGTACCGGTATATGTGTAGGTGTGGTATATTTGTTTATCAACCTTAAAAATAACATTCTCAAGATCCCCTTCGATATTAATGTGTACATTTTTCGGTAGAAAAATTTCCTGGCCGACGGCCGGTTTCTCCAAGCTCACTCTCGCTCTTCAAGAAAATGTCGACACCTAGATGGCTCCAAAGGTCTTGATATTGAAAGAGAAATGGGACGAAAGGGCTTAACATCGACAAACTAATGGGGCGAACGTCTTAAAATCTCAAAAACTACTGGGGCAAACCGTGATGTAGAAGGGGGTCCAGAAAAATGAACTACCAGCCCGTCATTCAAAGGGTGACGCTGTGTGCCGGTAGTGTTGAGTAATGATATGGAGTAGTTTCATGCACAGAGGCTTTGTTTATGGTGCTGCGTATGTTGGTAACTATGATGTTATGGTTTGTGGGGATGATGTTGATGACTTTGGGTTGTGTGGTAATTGTGTTGACGTTTATGTTTGTGTGGTAATTGTGTTGACGTTTATGTTTGTGTGGTAATTGTGTTGACGTTTATGTTTGTGTGGTAATTGTGTTGACGTTTATGTTTGTGTGGTAATTGTGTTGACGTTTATGTTTGTGTGGTAATTGTGTTGACGTTTATGTTTGTGTGGTAATTGTGTTGACGTTTATGTTTGTGTGGTAATTGTGTTGACGTTTATGTTTGTGTGGTAATTGTGTTGACGTTTATGTTTGTGTGGTAATTGTGTTGACGTTTATGTTTGTGTGGTAATTGTGTTGACGTTTATGTTTGTGTGGTAATTGTGTTGACGTTTATGTTTGTGTGGTAATTGTGTTGACGTTTATGTTTGTGTGGTAATTGTGTTGACGTTTATGTTTGTGTGGTAATTGTGTTGACGTTTATGTTATTATGTGAGTGGCAATAGTGTTTTTTATGTTATTATACTGTATGGGTAAAGATATTATGTAAGATTCTTTAGTTAACCATTTCTGTACTGATCATGTCTTTCTAAATCTATATTGGTTACAATTAGACGATTTTGTTCCGATTAGGTATATTGTCAAGAGGTTTAACACTGCCTGCAGTAACTATTTCAGAACGAGGATAACTTTTCTCTAACATTAAGTTTTTCTATTAACCCCTTCTGTTCCGGCGACGTCCTTTTGATTATATTCTATGTTTAGACGATTTTGTGAAGCTTACTAAGGATCTGTGGTAGTAAAAAGGGTTAAGTGAGATAGTTGGAAGCCTGTTAATAGCTGGAGGCCCCTTTTAAACTGAGTAAAATCGTCTTATAGAGTAGCCAGAAAAAGATAAAAGGACTTTCAGTCAGATAACGCGATTTTGTTTAGGCTACTTAATTAAGTTACCTCCAGACGATTTAATTAAATTTATGAGAAACCGTTGGAGTTATAAAGTTAATAGAAACAAGTTAGTATTGTAATTCCTAGTGTTTCTTCTTAAGCTGAAAAGTGTAAAGATATAGACATAAAACTGTGATTTAAGGGGAGGTATTTAGTGTGTTCGCTAGACCTCCATCAAGCTTAAAATTACACTCCCTTGAGCCCCTTTCAAGATAAATTTGTACATTTTTCGGTAGAAAAATGTCCAGGCCGAAGGCCGGTTCCTCTTAAATTACAGGCTCGCTATCGCTCGCCAGGATAAAATCGACACCTGAATTGCACGAAAGGTCTTAATATGGGGTGAAAGTTCTTAAAATCGCTAAACTAATGGGGCAAACGTTTTATAATATCAAAAGCAATGGGGCTAAACATGAGGGAGAAAGGAGTCAAGAAAAAAAATATCTCTCCAGTGGAAATCTCCCCTTAAGGAAAACCCCATACGTAGTTGAATGTGTTGTGGTGTATGATGGTAGGGATTAGTCATGGTAAGGATGATTTACTTGTACAGAGCTGGTGGTGTTGTTTATTATGAACCATGGATGTGCTACCATGGTGTGTGGTGATGGCATTGGTCACTTGGTGGTGTGTGAAGCCAGTGTAGTAATTGTGTTAAGGGGAGGTTTTTAGTTAGTTCCCTAGACTTCCATCAATCTTAAAATTACACACCCTAGACCCCCTTTCAAGATAAATGTGTAAATTTGTCGGTAGAAAAATGTCCAGGCCGAAGGCCGATTCCTCTTAAATTACAGGCTCGCTATCGCTCGCCAGGAAAAAATCGACAGCTAAATGGAACGAAAGGTCTTAAAATTGACAGAAATGGGGCGAAAGTTACCAGGATTAAAGGTAAAAATGCGTCATGGTGCTGAAGGAGTTAAGGACCTGTGGGAGTGTAAGGTTTAAGTGAGATAGTTTTTATCATTTTCATACGGTGAGGAGGTGGAAGTGGTGATTGTTGGTAGTGGTGGTAATAGTGATGGTGGTTGTGGTGTGGTGTTGATAGTAATGGGTGAGGTGGTGGTTGTGGTGGTGGTAGTGGTGGTGGTGGTAATGGTAGTGGTGGTGGTGGTAATGGTACTGGTGGTGATGGTAGTAGTGGTGGTGATGGTAGTGGTGGTGTGGTAGTGGTGGTGATGGTAGTAGTAGTGGTGATGGTAGTAGTGGTGGTGATGGTAGTAGTGGTGGTGATGGTAGTGGTGGTGGTGATGGTAGTGGTGGTGGTGGTAGTGGTGGTGATGGTAGTATTGGTGGTGGTAGTGGTGGTGGTGGTGGTGGTGGTGGTAGTGGTGGTGATAGTAGTGGTGGTGACGGGAGTGGTGGTGGTGGTAGTAGTGGTGGTGACGGGAGTGGTGGTGGTGGTGGTAGTAGTGGTGGGGGTGACGGTAGAGGTAGTGGGGGTAGTAGTGGTGGTAGTAGTGGTGGTGACGGGATTGGTGGTGATAGTGGTGGTGATGGTAGTAGTGGTGGTGGTGGGGGTGACGGTAGAGGTAGTGGTGGTGACGAGAGTGGTGGTGGTGGTTGTGGTAGTGGTGGTCGTGGTGGTAGTGGTGGTGGTGGGGATGACGGTAGAGGTAGTGGTGGTGGTGGTGGGGGTGTCGGTAGAGGTAGTGGTGGTAATAGTGGTGGTGACGGGAGTGGTGGTGGTGGTGGTAGTAGTGGTGGTGACGGGAGTGGTGGTGGTGGTGGTAGTAGTGGTGGTGGTGGGAGTGGTGGTGGTGGTGGGAGGAGTGGTGGTGGTGGTAGTAGTGGTGGTGACGGGAGTGGTGGTGGTGGTGGTAGTAGTGGTGGTGATGGGAGTGGTGGTGGAGATAGTAGTGGTGGTGACGGGAGTGGGGTGGTGGTGGTAGTAGTGGTGGGGGAGGGGTGGTGGTGGTGGTGGTGGTGGTGGTAGTAGTGGTGGTGACGGGAGTGGTGGTGGTGGTGGTAGTAGTGGTGGTGACGGGAGTGGTGGTGGTGGTGGTAGTAGTGGTGGTGATGGGAGTGGTGGTGGTGGTGGTAGTAGTGGTGGTGACGGGAGTGGTGGTGGGAGTAGTGGTGGTGACGGGAGTGGTGGTGGTGGTGGTAGTAGTGGTGGTGACGGGAGTGGTGGTGGTGGTGGTGTAGTAGTGGTGGTGACGGGAGTGGTGGTGGTGGTGGTAGTAGTGGTGGTGACGGGAGTGGTGGTGGTGTGGTAGTAGTGGTGGTGACGGGAGTGGTGGTGGTGGTGGTAGTAGTGGTGGTGACGGGAGTGGTGGTGGTAGTGGTAGTAGTGGTGGTGGCGGGAGTGGTGGTGGGTAGTAGTGGTGGTGACGGGAGTGGGTGGTGGGTGGTAGTAGTGGTGGTTGGGTTGGTGGTGGTAGTAGTGGTGGTGACGGGAGTGGTGGTGGTGGTGGTAGTAGTGGTGGTGACGGGAGTGGTGGTGGTGGTGGTAGTAGTGGTGGTGACGGGAGTGGTGGTGGTAGTAGTGGTGGTGACGGGAGTGGTGGTGGTGGTGGTAGTAGTGGTGGTGACGGCAGTGGTGGTGGGTGGTAGTAGTGGTGGTGACGGGAGTGGTGGTGGTGGTGGTAGTAGTGGTGGTGACGGGAGTGGTGTGGTGGTGGTGGTAGTAGTGGTGGTGACGGGAGTGGTGGTGGTAGTAGTGGTGGTGACGGGAGTGGTGGTGGTGGTGGTAGTAGTGGTGGTGACGGGAGTGGTGGTGGTGGTGGTAGTAGTGGTGGTGACGGGAGTGGTGGTGGTGGTGGTAGTAGTGGTGGTGACAGGAGTGGTGGTGGTAGTAGTGGTGGTGACGGGAGTGGTGGTGGTGGTGGTAGTAGTGGTGGTGACGGGAGTGGTGGTGGTGGTGGTAGTAGTGGTGGTGACGGGAGTGGTGGTGGTGGTGGTAGTAGTGGTGGTGACGGGAGTGGTGGTGGTAGTAGTGGTGGTGACGGGAGTGGTGGTTGTGGTGGTAGTAGTGGTGGTGACGGGAGTGGTGGTGGTGGTGGTAGTAGTGGTGGTGACGGGAGTGGTGGTGGTGGTGGTAGTAGTGGTGGTGACGGGAGTGGTGGTGGTGGTGGTAGTAGTGGTGGTGACGGGAGTGGTGGTGGTGGTGGTAGTAGTGGTGGTGACGGGAGTGGTGGTGGTGGTGGTAGTAGTGGTGGTGACGGTAGTAGTGGTGGTGACGGGAGTGGTGGTGGTGGTGGTAGTAGTGGTGGTGACGGGAGTGGTGGTGGTGGTAGTAGTGGTGGTGACGGGAGTGGTGGTGGTGGTGGTAGTAGTGGTGGTGACGGGAGTGGTGGTGGTGGTGGTAGTAGTGGTGGTGACGGGAGTGGTGGTGGTAGTAGTGGTGGGGGCGGGAGTGGTGGTGGTGGTGGTGGTAGTAGTGGTGGTGTCGAGGGTGGTGGTGGTGGTGGTGGTAGTAGTGGTGGTGACGGGAGTGGTGGTGGTGGTGGTAGTAGTGGTGGTGACGGGAGTGGTGGTGGTGGTGGTAGTAGTGGTGGTGACGGGAGTGGTGGTGGTGGTGGTAGTAGTGGTGGTGACGGGAGTGGTGGTGGTGGTGGTAGTAGTGGTGGTGACGGGAGTGGTGGTGGTGGTGGTAGTAGTGGTGGTGACGGGAGTGGTGGTGGTGGTAGTAGTAGTGGTGGTGAGGGTGATGATGGTAGTGGTAGTAGTGGTGGTGAGGGTGATGATGGTAGTGGTAGTAGTAGTGGTGACGGGAGTGGTGGTGGTGGTGGTAGTAGTGGTGGTGACGGGAGTGGTGGTGGTGGTGGTAGTAGTGGTGGTGAAGGGAGTGGTGGTGGTGGTGGTAGTAGTGGTGGTGACGGGAGTGGTGGTGGTAGTGGTAGTAGTGGTGGTGACGGGAGTGGTGGTGGTGGTGGTAGTAGTGGTGGTGACGGGAGTGGTGGTGGTAGTAGTGGTGGTGACGGGAGTGGTGGTGGTGGTGGTAGTAGTGGTGGTGACGGGAGTGGTGGTGGTGGTGGTAGTAGTGGTGGTGATGGGAGTGGTGGTGGTAGTAGTGGTGGTGACGGGAGTGGTGGTGGTGGTGGTGGTAGTAGTGGTGGTGACGGGAGTGGTGGTGGTGGTGGTAGTAGTGGTGGTGACGGGAGTGGTGGTGGTGGTGGTAGTAGTGGTGGTGACGGGAGTGGTGGTGGTGGTGGTAGTAGTGGTGGTGACGGGAGTGGTGGTGGTGGTGACGGGAGTGGTGGTGGTGGTGGTAGTAGTGGTGGTGACGGGAGTGGTGGTGGTGGTGGTAGTAGTGGTGGTGACGGGAGTGGTGGTGGTAGTAGTGGTGGTGACGGGAGTGGTGGTGGTGGTGGTAGTAGTGGTGGTGATGGGAGTGGTGGTGGTGGTGGTAGTAGTGGTGGTGACGGGAGTGGTGGTGGTAGTAGTGGTGGTGACGGGAGTGGTGGTGGTGGTGGTAGTAGTGGTGGTGACGGGAGGGGTGGTGGTGGTGGTAGTAGTGGTGGTGACGGGAGTGGTGGTGGTGGTGGTAGTAGTGGTGGTGATGGGAGTGGTGGTGGTGGTGGTAGTAGTGGTGGTGACGGGAGTGGTGGTGGTGGTGGTAGTAGTGGTGGTGACGGGAGTGGTGGTGGTGGTGGTAGTAGTGGTGGTGATGGAGTGGTGGTGGTGGTGGTGTAGTAGTGGTGGTGACGGGAGTGGTGGTGGTGGTAGTAGTGGTGGTGACGGGAGTGGTGGTGGTGGTGGTAGTAGTGGTGGTGACGGGAGTGGTGGTGGTGGTGGTAGTAGTGGTGGTGACGGGAGTGGTGGTGGTGGTGGTAGTAGTGGTGGTGACGGGAGTGGTGGTGGTGGTGGTAGTAGTGGTGGTGACGGGAGTGGTGGTGGTGGTGGTAGTAGTGGTGGTGACGGGAGTGGTGGTGGTAGTGGTAGTAGTGGTGGTGACGGGAGTGGTGGTGGGTAGTAGTGGTGGTGACGGGAGTGGTGGTGGTGGTGGTAGTAGTGGTGGTGACGGGAGTGGTGGTGGTAGTAGTGGTGGTGACGGGAGTGGTGGTGGTGGTGGTAGTAGTGGTGGTGACGGGAGTGGTGGTGGTGGTGGTAGTAGTGGTGGTGACGGGAGTGGTGGTGGTAGTAGTGGTGGTGACGGGAGTGGTGGTGGTGGTGGTAGTAGTGGTGGTGACGGGAGTGGTGGTGGTGGTAGTAGTGGTGGTGACGGGAGTGGTGGTGGTGGTGGTAGTAGTGGTGGTGGCGGGAGTGGTGGTGGTGGTGGTGGTAGTAGTGGTGGTGACGGGAGTGGTGGTGGTAGTAGTGGTGGTGACGGGAGTGGTGGTGGTGGTGGTAGTAGTGGTGGTGACGGGAGTGGTGGTGGTAGTAGTGGTGGTGACGGGAGTGGTGGTGGTGGTGGTAGTAGTGGTGGTGACGGGAGTGGTGGTGGTGGTGGTAGTAGTGGTGGTGACGGGAGTGGTGGTGGTGGTGGTAGTAGTGGTGGTGACGGGAATGGTGGTGGTGGTGGTAGTAGTGGTGGTGACGGGAGTGGTGGTGGTGGTGGTGGTAATAGTGGTGGTGACGGGAGTGGTGGTGGTGGTGGTGGTAATAGTGGTGGTGACGGGAGTGGTGGTGGTGGTGGTAGTAGTGGTGGTGACGGGAGTGGTGGTGGTGGTGGTAATAGTGGTGGTGACGGGAGTGGTGGTGGTGGTGGTAATAGTGGTGGTGACGGGAGTGGTGGTGGTGGTGGTGGTAGTAGTGGTGGTGACGGGAGTGGTGGTGGTGGTGGTAGTAGTGGTGGTGACGGGAGTGGTGGTGGTGGTGACGGGAGTGGTGGTGGTGGTGGTAATAGTGGTGGTGACGGGAGTGGTGGTGGTGGTGGTAATAGTGGTGGTGACGGGAGTGGTGGTGGTGGTGGTGGTAGTAGTGGTGGTGACGGGAGTGGTGGTGGTAGTAGTATACTCTATTTTTCCAGCTGATGATGAATTGAATCTATTAGTAGCTGATTTATCGATATTTAACGGAAATATATGAAACTACTATGGCTGTGTCGTATTAATGCCAAGTTTTCATAATTAACATCATATTTCGCTACAAAATCTACCTTATAGCTGAGCAACAAAGATAGAAATATGACAACTTACCCTCAGCTGGAAAAAATAGACTAGTGGTGGTGGGGGTGAGGGAAGAAGTAGTGGTGGTGGTTTGGGTGGTAGTGGTGGTGACGGGAGTGGTGGTGGTGGTGTAGTAAGTAATGTAGGTGGCTGTGTAAGGTAGAGTGGTTGCATCACAGTACGGCACGAACACACGGATAGGAATTCCGTATATATACAGTAAACATATATATATATATATATATATATATATATATATATATATATATATACCGGTATATATATATATATATATATACCGGTATATATATATACAGTATATTTATAAACATATATATACGGTATATATATATATATATATATATATATATATATATATATATATATATATATTGGTTTATCATACCCTTACCATCTCACTTCTGCCATTTGTTGCCACATATTTATCTTTACAGCAAGCTACTAAGTTTTAGCCACTTGCATTGCCGATACATGTTTACTTCCTCTAAACAGGCGCAGCCTGTACTCCTTAAGTTAACGTATGGTTCTTAATCGACTGGGATGGCTAAGACTAGAACAGAGTAGACAAATATGGTGTACTAGCAGGGGTACCCGGCGTTGCCCGGGTTTAAATTCTACTACCATAATCACCATCATCAATCACTACTACCACAATCATCACAATACTACTACTACCATAATCACCGGCCTCGACCTCCCTGTGCCTCATTAAACGGCGACCTCGATTTCGGCCGCTAAATGACCTCCGATTTTGGATCTGACCTCATCCGTACCCCCATTTTGGGGGGCTGCGAACAACTTTCGGTCCATACACCTTTTCGATCGGAGGCCTCCTTCTGCCCCAAACGGCCATTTTTTTCATTTTTTTTTCAATTGTTTTTCAATTTCGGCCTCGAAACGACCTCCGATCGTGGCCTCTCCCCCTCTATGACCTGACCCAGGTCAATTGACACCCACATGCAAAGTTTCAGCTCCCCAGGTCCAAAACTGCGGCCGCCTATTAAGAACAGACACACACACACACAGACAATCGCAAATATTATATAGATAAGGTTTTATTAACTACCGGTACTGTAAGTTACAACTAGCGTGGCAATATACTGTATACATAGCAGAAAAGAATGTAATTAATTTAATTATTGACTAATTTACATATACTGAATAACTGAAAGTGATGAATAATGAGAGTGGTACAAGTGAATATATATTATATGAACAAGCCAATAGAACGGTAAAACCTGTGAAATATAATAAGGTGATATGGAATGGGGAAATGGGAGGGAAGCTAGTTAAGTATTATTCTGTATAAGTAGCATTGTGTTTTACTAAGGCTTCTACGTTAAGCAAATATATGCAAACCAATAATCACACTAACGAAGTCGTTCACAAGAACTAGACCATAATATATTAGGTTAAGGGGAGCAATGGGTGAGTGTGTATTGTATAAGTTTGTATAAGTGAGTGTGTATTGTATTAGGTTAAGGGGAGCAATGGGTGAGTGTGTATTGTATAAGTTTGTATAAGTGAGTGTGTATTGTATTAGGTTAAGGGGAGCAATGGGTGAGTGTGTATTGTATTAGGTTAAGGGGAGCAATGGGTGAGTGTGTATTGTATAAGTTTGACTTTGAAAAGAAGAACAAAACCAATGCCGAGACCTTGTACTACAACTTAATATTTTTTCGGGGGTCGCAGGTATGAATATGCCCGGGACTGAAGAGGAACGCCGGGAGCTGTAATTCTGCTTCTGGCGAGTCACTTTGGTAGAGTATTTACGTACCCCTTCGAAAGGTCCTAATGAGGAACACTGTGAGTGCATGGTGGTGGCAGCGAGCACACTATCTTACCCGTATCTGGCATGGGCCTTATGATCATCGGTTTGACAAACGCTTCGAGACTGAAACGACTCGAGTGTGATCTTGTTGTGTCAGGATACCTAGATACCTGGGCGTGTCTGTGTGAATTTGTCCCACCCGTAGGATACCTACAATAGTGGGCATGTCATGATACCTAGACAAGACCATGACAGCATACATAGTCATGGGTTTTGACGACAGGATTACCTAGTAGAGTGAGCTTGGCTTGGTGATGGTAGACTGATGAGTGCTGGTTCAGCTGATTATGTACAGTATGTCCTGATTCCGTTCTTCCTGGGGGTTCTGAAGTTGAGGGCATGAAAGTCTTCCTGTTCCCTCACATGTGACCTGACTTTGTGTCCTTTTCGTTCTGGAGAATCAGGTAGAGGTGAAATGAGTGGCAGCAATATATGTAAGATCAGCTGGGTATTCCTCTGGGAGCCGGAAGGCAGAACGAGCGAAGTAATGAGTAGTGGCTGGGGGCGGAACTTGTGACATCAGCCGCTTCACAGAGGATGCTGCTTGTCGGGGATACTGAGTTGTTTTCCGTGGTGTTGTTTGTGTTGAGATGATGACTGCGGAGGCAGGCGTGCTGGGGCCTCTCTTGAGGTTGAATTGGGCATAATACTCAGACTACTGTATGTAGGATTAGGTTAGATAAGTTTTGTTTTGTTGAGGTTAGGTTAGGTAGGGCTTGATGCGGTTAGGTAAGGTTTGGTTTGGTAAGTTTAAATAAGGTTAGGCAAGCTTATTTAGGTGAGTCTAGGTTGATATGTCAGTACTATAAATGTAGGTGTACGAACTGTCCATTTCGATTGCCTAGGTTCATTGGTTCCTGGGTTCCTTGGTTCCTTCTGTTTGTACGATTGAAGAGAGCCTTGTCGTCCAGGGCCGTGAGTCGACCGGAACTAAGGAGGAAGCACTGGAGAGGAAAGAGGAGGTGGAGGAAATTAAAAGATGAAGTAGATGGTATCATGGTGCTAAATAGAGCACAAACCCAAGTTTAGTGCGCGGCGAGGGGAGGGTGGCGTTGTTTGTAGGGGGCATTTTGTATTAATTTATTTATTTTTATTTAATGGGCATTGGAGGAAATGTAGTTAACGAGGCTCATTGCAAAATAATGGGACAGTGTGTATAATCGTCTTCTCGGGGTCCTTGAACCAGGCAATTGATACTAACACACACACACACACACACACATACACACACACACACACACACACACACACACACACACACACACACAGACAGACAGACAGACAGTCAGTCAGACAGACAGACAGACAGACGCACTCACTGGGGTTAGAAACGCTATCTAGCAGATACCGGAAACTCCACTGAAGTTCGGTCAGAACCTTATCACCAACCCCAGGCACCTCAACTTACTACCCCCCTCAGGAGTGCTATCCGGCATAATAACACCATCACCCCTTATACGTGCGAGAACCACAAGATATCAAGCAAGTTCCATCCCCTATATTGTGAACCTAATCAACCAACAATAAGACAAGTCACAAACAATCACTAGTGTGCGACTAATCATATATTACATTTTTCCATATCTAGTGTCAAACCCACCAACACATTGGGAAGGGAGTGTCACACTAGCTCTGTTTCTGTCTACTTTCACTGGCAGCTGTAGTTAGACAACCTCATATTTCAAGTTACCTACAAACGTAAGACACAACACAATCTACCGAAGGTCAAGTCTCCGCTCCTTACGCGAATTAGCCTAAAAACAATACAGGATAGATATAAATACATGAATAAGCAATTTAAAAGCATTATTACATATGTAATACATTATATAATTATTAATTGAATAAATAAATATTCTCCTGAAAACTGCCGGAAAACGCGCTCTTGTAAACACCAGCTTTCTATAATACAGTAGCTCAGAACATTTTGAAAACGATACCTCATCAGTTTGGTCTACCCTACAAAAGTACCATATTTCCAGTGAACATGGCACAGAAACCGACTATAAAAACTACCTTAGACAAACGGTAATACGAGATATGTCCGCTCTCTCCTAGATAAACAGTAAACATAGTCAGTAAATCATCTCACAAGCTTTCAGAGAACCCTTTTAAAATTTACTATTATCTCAACTCTTAAATCATCGGCAAACCAAGTACATAATATTTAACTGATCAAATAATTCTTTTGTAAACTCTTGCTTTGGTCCTTATTATAAGTTAATATAAGTTAGAGTTAAGGAACAAACTGTTCCTCTGTACTTATTGCAATTACCAATAAATCGTTTTATTATTATTATTATTATTAGTATTATTTGTATTATTAATATTAATATTATAATTATTACACACACACACACACACACACACACACACACACACACACAGCGTCAAAAGCCGTCTCTCCTTTTAAGACAATAAGTATGAAAGGTAATGTTGCTTGAGTCAAGGAAGGAATTTAAGATACAGTAGTTATGAAATCTATTGGGATTTAATTTGGAAATAATGCAAAGGATGAGGGACTAAAAAGCAAAGTATTGTATATGCATTAAATCTATGTGAGAGGAGGCCATAAGTCTAAACTGGTAAAAGAGTTCAACCTTTCCATTTTAAGGTTACGTTTTCATGAGGTTTTACAATAATTCCGTAAATATGCCGTTAGTACTATTGGTCTTGCCATATACAATAGTTTGGCCAGGTATTATCGTCTGCTGAAGGAAGGAAGGATAACAACATTGTCAAGCCGTTTGGAGAATCTAACCTGCTAGAATCTATGAACACTTGAGCGACATTCCCTTGGCCCTGGTTAGTAAGTAGGTAGAGAGAGGGTTGGTAGAGAGGGGAATGTGAGAGAGGAAGTATGGAGCAGTGGGAATGTAGAAAGTGGTCCAGGTCAACCGTGTATAAGGGAAAAAAGGAATTGTTGTGGGTTTGTTCTCTTGGGTTTCCATTGTAGGATTAACCCTTGCAGTATTCAAGGACGACTGTTCATTCTATTAAGGGGGCAGGTGTTGATTATTTGTTTAGTTACTTAATTAATATATTAGTTTCCTTCCTAGGCCTCCATTAAGGTTTAACAAAAAAAAAAAATCCCCCTTCGAGATTGTGAAAATTTGGAGTGAACGTCTTAAAATTTCAAAATTTATGGGGCTAAACATGAGTGAGAAGAGGGTCTACACTAATCAGAAATCATAATCAGAAAGCAAAGAGTATTCATAAACGGTAAGGCATCTAAATGGACCAATGTAAGTAGCGGGGTACCCCAGGGATCGGTACTAGGACCAATTCTCTTTCTAATTTACATCAACGACATAGATGAGGGTCTCACCTGTACAATCTCAAAATTTGCTGACGATACAAAAATTGCAAATAGCGTACTCTCAAAAGAACAAGTTGACGATGTGCAACACAATCTAGATAAATTGTCACATTGGGCCCAAATTTGGCAAATGAGTTTCAATGCGGATAAATGTAAAGTACTACATATCGGATACCTAAATGAGAAAGCAAACTATTCGATGAATGGCACTCAGCTTAAGAATGTAAACAGATAAACAGATCTGGGAGTAACAATATCGAGTAACCTAAAACCGAGTCAACAATGTTCAGAAGTTGTTAAGAAGGCAAACAAAATAATTGGCTTTATAGGCAGGTCATTTGAGCATAAATCCAAAGACGTTATCCTAACCCTTTACAATTCCTTAGTCCGCCCTCTTCTGGAATACTGCGTTCAATGCTGGTGCCCTTATTACCAAAAAGACATAAACAAGCTAGAACGAGTTCAACGTAGAGTTACCAAAATGATACCTAGCCTTAAGGACAAACCATACGAAGAGCGTCTTAGAGAATTAAATCTATTTCCTTTAACCCAGTGCAGATTAAGAGGTGATTTAATTCAAGTGTTCAAAATCATCAAAGGCATCGACAATATGAACTGTAGTAAGTACTTCACTACCAACCAATCTAATTACACGCGGGGAAACGGTTGCAAAATTATTGGTAAATCTTTTAACTCACACGAATCTAAGAATTTCTTCTTCAATCGAGTTGTCAACTTGTGGAATGGGCTTCTCCGAGACGTTATAGACTGCAGCACCGTTGATTCATTTAAACTCCGTCTAGACAAATATCTTGCATCAAACCCGCGACTTACTGCGTTTGTAAATGAATAACTTTATGTTATCCTCCTCTCAGTTACTAACCCATATGTCCCCTACTAACTTCATAGTCCTGCCACGGACATTAGTTCCAGGGCAGTAGTTCCCTTTCCAATGTTCCCTTACCCACTCTAAACCACTGTTTGGACACTTGATCCTCAGTGTTTTGGAGGACAAGCAGCCTAGAAGGGTCACTAGACCTGTTGTTGCTTGATTTCCTTTGTACTCCTTTGTACACTCTAGAAGAACGACATTCCTCCCCTTGAACGCTTTTAGGCAGTTGATAAGGACCGTGTGGGAGTTGAGCCATTCAGTGGCAGGGGACGTCCTTTTCAGCCTATTCTGGCAACTATTAGACAATTTTATTCAGCTTAGGAAGGACATCTACCCATTAAAAAAAAAAAAAGGCGACAGACCATATCCATGAATCCGTTTAGCTCCCACACATTCTTCCAAAGCTTAAGAAAATCGTCTAAATGTACCTGAAATCAGATAAGAAAGAAGCCACAATAAAATATACAAATGCTTCATAATATTGAGTGGGTTAAATAGTTACCCGAATTTCCTTCAGATATGTTGTGACTTTACAAGCCAGTGTATGTGTAGGTAATTAATAGGTGTGTAGTGAATTATAGGTAGTCGCTTGTTCTGGACCCCCTTCTCCCTCATGTGTAGCCCCATTAGTTATGAGATTTTAAGACGTTCATTCACTAGTTTGGCGATTTTGAGACCAGTCGCTCCATTTCTTTGTCAATAATAAGACCTTTCGTGCCATTTAGGTGTTATTTTTCCCTGGCGAGCGATAGCGAGCCTGTATTTTTTTGGAAGATCCGGCATTTTTCTACCGAAAAATTTAAAAATGTATCTTGAAAGTATCTTGAATGTATCTAAAGGGTGTTATATTTAAGCTTGATGGAGGTCTAGCGAGGAAACTCAAAATTAAATATATAAATGTATAAGTAGGCCCAAACCACAAGCACACTACCCCCTGAAGGCCAAACATGAATGACAAGAGAGACTTAAATGCATGAGATTATATAATAGGAATGTTGGTGGCGAGCGGCATTGTGGGGAAGGCTGTGGTTATGTTGGTGGCGAGCGGCATTGTGGGGAAGGCTGTGGTTATGTTGGTGGCGAGCGGCATTGTGGGGAAGGCTGTGGTTATGTTGGTGGCGAGCGGCATTGTGGGGAAGGCTGTGGTTATGTTGGTGGCGAGCGGCATTGTGGGGAAGGCTGTGGTTATGTTGGTGGCGAGCGGCATTGTGGGGAAGGCTGTGGTTATGTTGGTGGCGAGCGGCATTGTGGGGAAGGCTGTGGTTATGTTGGTGGCGAGCGGCATTGTGGGGAAGGCTGTGGTTATGTTGGTGGCGAGCGGCATTGTGGGGAAGGCTGTGGTTATGTTGGTGGCGAGCGGCATTGTGGGGAAGGCTGTGGTTATGTTGGTGGCGAGCGGCATTGTGGGGAAGGCTGTGGTTATGTTGGAGGGATGTGTGGAGAATGTGGATGGTGTTAAGAGGGGTCAACGTTTTGTTTTATCTTTTTCTCCTTTTCTCTCTTTCCCTGGCTTGTATCCATTCGGCCCCATTCAGCCAACTGTTTTAAGACGTTTAACCCCATCCAGGTGTCGATATCTTCCTGGCGAGCGATAGCGAGTCAGCATTATATGGAGAAATCCGGCTATGCCGGAAAAAAATTTCTATCGATTTTTTTTACAAATTTAGCTTGCTGTCAAACCAAAAATATATATATGCTGGCTCGCTACCGCTCGCCAGGAAAATATTGACACCTGGATGGGGGTACACGTCTTGCAACAGTAGGCTGAATGGGGCCGAATGGATACAAGCCAAAGAGAGAGGGAGAGCAAAAGGAAAAAGCGAGGTCTATAGTCTATTCGCTGTAAGTAGGCGAGAAATCATGACCTCTACCCTGTGTAACTCAAAAATGACTACAGTAATCGAGCTAATATTTCTACCATTTGGGAAGAGTCAGTCAAGGAATAGATGTGGAAATTTGCAGCCAATATGCTCCAGCTCTTTTTGTGTTACAGAGGATAGAGTTAATTATTTCTCGCCTATTTACAGCGAATAGACTATAGCATGGTTAGCTCACACTTACCGTAGGATGAATTATAACCTATTTACAGCGAATAGACTATAGCATGGTTAGCTCACACTTACCGTAGGATGAATTATAACCTATTTACAGCGAATAGACTATAGCATGGTTAGCTCACACTTACCGTAGGATGAATTATAACCTATTTACAGCGAATAGACTATAGCATGGTTAGCTCACACTTACCGTAGGATGAATTATAACCTATTTACAGCGAATAGACTATAGCATGGTTAGCTCACACTTACCGTAGGATGAATTATAACCTATTTACAGCGAATAGACTATAGCATGGTTAGCTCACACTTACCGTAGGATGAATTATAACCTATTTACAGCGAATAGACTATAGCATGGTTAGCTCACACTTACCGTAGGATGAATTATAACCTATTTACAGCGAATAGACTATAGCATGGTTAGCTCACACTTACCGTAGGATGAATTATAACCTATTTACAGCGAATAGACTATAGCATGGTTAGCTCACACTTACCGTAGGATGAATTATAACCTATTTACAGCGAATAGACTATAGCATGGTTAGCTCACACTTACCGTAGGATGAATTATAACCTATTTACAGCGAATAGACTATAGCATGGTTAGCTCACACTTACCGTAGGATGAATTATAACCTATTTACAGCGAATAGACTATAGCATGGTTAGCTCACACTTACCGTAGGATGAATTATAACCTATTTACAGCGAATAGACTATAGCATGGTTAGCTCACACTTACTATTATTTTTTAACAGCGGTTATATGCAACAAATACGTCTTAGAAATTGCATTTTAATTGAATTCGATAATTTCATTATCGCATAACTTCCATCCTCATAATTGAGTTTTGAATGCATATATTTTTTATAATATTTTATTTGATGATTTTATCCTGACTATCAGAAGCTAATATTGTAAATAGTTTGTATATATGAAATAATTTTCAATGTTTAATACATTTTGATTTAACTTTACTATAATTTGTATTGGATTATGTAATGTGTGTGTTTTGTACTGTGTACTGTACATATGTATTGCGAAATAAAGGAATTGATTGATTGATTGATTGACTTACCGTAGGATGAATTATAACCTATTAACATAAGAACATAAGAAAATGGGAGTCTGCAGAAAGCCGATTGGCCTAAGCAAGGCAGATCCCTGTCCCACACAACCCCAAATCAATTACAAAGCCCAATTATAGGCTCAACACTCTAATACCCTGAGGATCATCCTACCAAAACGGTTAGAGATTAACGCAGGATTATGGGGGTCTGCAGAGCGCTGATTGGCCCAACCCGGCTGATCCCCCTTCACACCCAACCCTTCTCGTCCATATGCTTATCCAATTTTATCTTAAAGCTCCCTACAGTTTTAGATCCCACTATAGCACTTGGTAGTCCATTCCACCCATCTACAACTCTGTTACCAAACCAATATTTGCCTATATCTTTTCTGAAACGAAATTTATCTAATTTGAAACCATTGGTACGAGTTCTTTCGCTATCACTGAGCTTTAGTACATTTGTCATGTCCCCTTTGTTAATCCCACTAACCCACTTGAACACCTCTATCATATCCCCTCTAACTCTGCGTCTCTCTAACGAATGTAAACCTAATTTCTTCAACCTTTCTTCATACGGAAGATTTCTAATATTATGGATCATTTTTGTCATTCTACGCTGTACTCTCTCCAATGAATCTATGTCCATTCTGTAATAAGGACACCAAAATTGGACAGCATAATCCATATGGGGTCTCACTAATGACAAGTAAAGTTTTAAGATAACATCAGCAGTTCTGTTACTCACACTCCTAGAGATGAACCCGAGAATCCTGTTTGCCTTATTACGAACGCCTATACACTGTTTTCTAGGCTTCAAATCATTGCTAACAAACACACCTAGATCTTTCTCGCAGTCTGAATTTTCTAATTCTAAATTAGCTAGTTTATATTTAACATTTGTTTGCATCTTCCCTATCTTTAATACCTTGCATTTGTCAATGTTAAACTTCATCTGCCAATTTACTGACCATTCATGTAAGGTATCTAGATCCCTTTGGAGGCACTCTATATCGCTATCTGAATCAATTGATCTCCCCATTTTAGTATCGTCTGCGAATTTACTTATCCTACTAGTTATACCTAAATCTAGGTCATTTATGTATATAAGAAACAACAGGGGACCTAATACCGATCCCTGGGGGACACCACTTTTGACTGCTCCCCACTCTGACTTGGTACCATTTATGCTGACTCTCTGTTTCCTACCAATTAGCCATGACCTAATCCATCCCAACAACGCCCCACCTATTCCATGTGCCTCAACCTTTCTCATCAATCTCTCATGAGGGACTCTGTCGAAAGCTTTACTGAAATCTAAATATATAATATCGTATGCCTTGTCATTATCTACTGCTTCATATACCTCTGAGAAAAAACTAAGCAAATTAGTAAGGCAAGAACGTCCCTGTGTGAATCCATGCTGAGAAGAATTGATTAAGTTAAATGTTTCTAAGTGGTTTCTCATTTTCCTAGCAATAATTGACTCTAGTAGCTTTCCTATGATTGAAGTGAGACTAATGGGACGGTAATTGGATGCTATTGATTTATCACCTTTTTTGAAAATCGGAACTACATTTGCAAGCTTCCAAGCTTCTGGAACTATACCTGTTTCTAATGAATTGTTAAAAAGAAATGTTAATGGGTAACTTAACTCATCTCTGCATTCTTTTAATACTCTGGCATATACCTCATCGGGACCAGGCGATTTCTGAGGTTTCAGTCTGTCAATTTCCTTAAGCACATCATTTCTACTTATAGTAACCGTACTTAACCTATTTTCTATACTATCTCTATACACCTTACGGACTTCTGGAATCTGTGCCAAATTTTCATTTGTGAAAACGGATAGAAACTGACTATTTAATGTACTGCACATTTCTAAATCACTTTCTGTCATTTCTCCTATCGAAGTTTTAAGGGGGCCTATTTTATCTCTAACTTTAGATTTATATAGCTGGTAAAAAGCCTTAGGGTTATTTTTTGAGTCATTGGCTATCCTGATTTCATAATTTCTTTTGTCTGTCCTTATACATTTTTTAACCTCTCTTGATAGATTCTGATAGTAAGCAAGTAGGTGAATTTCGCCTTTCTTTATTTTTCGATATATTCCTCTCTTTTTTCCTAGAAGGTCTAATAGTCTATTATTCATCCATTTGGGTTGGTTCTGTGTTGATCTAAATTTTCTTTTGGGGATATATTTATTTTGCGCATTGTGGAGTGAAGAAATAAAATTATTATATGTAGCTGTCAAATTATCCTGAGTTAAGACAGGTATCTGAGAGAGAGTATGTTCATTAGCGCACCTGGGTCCACATAATAGTTTAACCATAGGATCGACTCTTAAGGCTCGTCTTAATCCACCATAATTGGCTTTTCTGGCTTTTCTATTTACAGCGAATAGACTATAGCATGGTTAGCTCACACTTACCGTAGGATGAATTATAACCTATTTACAGCGAATAGACTATAGCATGGTTAGCTCACACTTACCGTAGGATGAATTATAACCTATTTACAGCGAATAGACTATAGCATGGTTAGCTCACACTTACCGTAGGATGAATTATAACCTATTTACAGCGAATAGACTATAGCATGGTTAGCTCACACTTACCGTAGGATGAATTATAACCTATTTACAGCGAATAGACTATAGCATGGTTAGCTCACACTTACCGTAGGATGAATTATAACCTATTTACAGCGAATAGACTATAGCATGGTTAGCTCACACTTACCGTAGGATGAATTATAATCTATTTGATTTAAGGTGGGGGTGACCTGTTTTTGTTCTGTCCTTTTCTATCTTTCTCTGGCTTGTATCCATTTGGCCCCATTCAGCCTACTGTTTTAAGACGTTTATCCCCATCCAAGTGTCAATTTTTTACTGGTGAGCGGTAGCGAGCCAGCATATTTTTTATTTTTGTTTAACAGCAGGCTAAATTTGTAAATTTTTCGATAGAAAAATTTCTCCGGCGAAGCCGGATTTCTTCATATAATGCTGGCTAGCTATCGCTCGCCAGGAATAAATCGACACCTAGATGGGGATAAACGTCTTAAAATAGTTGGCTGAATGGGGCCGAATGGATACAAGCCAGAGAAAGAGAGAAAAGTACAGAAATAACAAAAAGCAGGTCACCCCCCTTACAAGGAAGGCACGGGTACAACAAGGGTAAACATAACGGTTTTATGTTACTGTTTTTTCTGTTACTGTTTTTTCTGTTACTGTTTTTTTCTGTTACTGTTTGTTCTGTTACTGTTTTTTTCTGTGGCCGACAAATAACGGGACTACCTTTTACAATAACGAATGGAAAGGTTGAGGGGGTGAGATCTGGATATATATATATATATATATATATATATATATATATAGGCCTTATTACAGTTTAGTAGTATACATATAGCTAAAAGGATTGCAGAGAGTGTGTAGAAAGAAAACTGTATATTATACACCATTAGTAAAAGATAAACAAATGGATAACAGATTTATAAAATATAATCCCAAAGGTGATATCACAAAGAAAGGATAATAGAGAACTTTCGAATATATAATTATAATTGTGTGACAAGGAATCAAAACTGAATTGATGATGAGAGAGAGAGAGAGAGAAGGAAAACCACAAAAAAGATTGACGAGGTATAGAAAAAGTGAGAGGAAGGTAACGGGGGGGGGGGGGGCGGTAGTGGTAGTGGAGGGGGGAGGGGGGTCTGGCCTTGGTCACGGACAGGCGCTCACGGGAAAACGCGTACACACAATGACACACACACACGTACACAACCAAACACACACATGCGCCTATAGTGTAGACGGGTCTTTAAAAATGTAGGGTGTTGTGGAACAATTGAATTAACTACTGGTACTACATGCTTGGTAATGTAATTACTTGGAATTATGTTATAGAAATACTACTATGGGCTTATGGGTGTGGTGTGTTTGTGTATCTTAGTGTGTGTCTGTATGTATGTAAGTGTGTGTGTGTGTGTGTGTGTGTATGTATGTATGTATGTATGTATGTGTGTGTGTGTGTGTGTGTGTGTGTGTGTGTGTGTGTATTGTGTGTGTGTGTGTGTGTGTATTGTGTGTGTGTGTGACTGTGTTTGTGTGTATATATACAGGACTTATCAGCCACTAACATCCGCTGTAGTTCCGGAAAGTGTGGTTCTATATTTACCCTTCTATCTGTAAGCCTTAACTCTAGCGTTCATTGTTGACGGGTGACTTGCACCACTTATCGGTACCTATAGACCTATTAACCCTTTATGTATTTGAGGACGCTTTGTTAACTTTATTCTGGTTATCTTTAGAACATTTTAGAGCCTTTATAAAGAATATATGGGAGTTGAATGGTGTATTATGTTAGTTTGTTGTACCCCGTTGGTTTCAAAGGGCCCTCCCTAAACTATAAAAGCGTGTAACGATTGCCAGAATATAAGGAAAACAACACACCATAATACTGAAAGGGTTAAGACCCACCGACACCGACTAAATAAATTATTAAGTTAAACGTTAATAACATATATACCGGTACATGTACAATACAGTATATGCCTCTTACAGCTGACTATGTATTACGTTAACTAATGCAATAGATAACATTATTTATAACCCGTTGTTATGACAAGAACATTACGACATAATGGACGGATGAGCAATGATAATGCAATGTTGATCTGGTTGCCCACCTACGTACGCCCTGTAACTACTCTCTCCCCAACTCTGGTATCTCATCATATATCCATTCTATCCAAAGTCTACTGTACTTATCCATTAACCTGTGTTCATATCTATCTATCTCTATTCCATCTACTCTAGCCTTATGTGTACCCCACCACGTCCATTTACTATCCCCAACATACCTAGCCTACCCACTAGTTCTTGATCTATACCTCCATTCCAACCTCTATCTATATATTGCATTTTAAGTTGGCGCCATTAATACATGCTCAACTGACCATCACTATCCCCTCTAACTACCACTCCTGAACTATCTCAACTCTCTGACACCTAATATATTTTTAACTATATTAATCCGCACTCCCTAATTCTGGTCCTACCTCGCCTTTCCATCCTCTATCTATCCATCTATCTATTTATATTAATGTCTGTTTAATTCCCCATCACCTATCCCAAACCTAGACCGATTCTGCCAAAATGTCTAAGCCATTCTCTAACTCTTGTTCTATCCTTCCACTCCACCTATAACACCAGTACTATCCTTCCACTCTACCTATAACACCAGTACTATCCTTCCACTCCACCTATAACACCAGTACTATCCTTCCACTCCACCTATAACACCAGTACTATCCTTCCACTCCACCTATAACACCAGTACTATCCTTCCACTCTACCTATAACACCAGTACTATCCTTCCACTCTACCTATAACACCAGTACTATCCTTCCACTCCACCTATAACACCAGTACTATCCTTCCACTCTACCTATAACACCAGTACTATCCTTCCACTCCACCTATAACACCAGTACTATCCTTCCACTCTACCTATAACACCAGTACTATCCTTCCACTCTACCTATAACACCAGTACTATCCTTCCACTCCACCTATAACACCAGTACTATCCTTCCACTCTACCTATAACACCAGTACTATCCTTCCACTCCACCTATAACACCAGTACTATCCTTCCACTCTACCTATAACACCAGTACTATCCTTCCACTCTACCTATAACACCAGTACTATCCTTCCACTCCACCTATAACACCAGTACTATCCTTCCACTCTACCTATAACACCAGTACTATCCTTCCACTCCACCTATAACACCAGTACTATCCTTCCACTCTACCTATAACACCAGTACTATCCTTCCACTCCACCTATAACACCAGTACTATCCTTCCACTCCACCTATAACACCAGTACTATCCTTCCACTCCACCTATAACACCAGTACTATCCTTCCACTCCACCTATAACACCAGTACTATCCTTCCACTCCACCTATAACACCAGTGCTATCCTTCCACTCTACCTATAACACCAGTACTATCCTTTCATTCCACCTATAACATCAATACTATCCTTCCACTCCACCTATAACACCAGTACTATCCTTCCACTCTACCTATAACACCAGTACTATCCTTCCACTCCACCTATAACACCAGTGCTATCCTTTCATTCCACCTATAACACCAGTACTATCCTTCCACTCCACCTATAACACCAGTGCTATCCTTTCATTCCACCTATAACATCAATACTATCCTTCCACTCCACCTATAACACCAGTACTATCCTTCCACTCCACCTATAACATAAATACTATCCTTCCATTCCACCTATAACACCAGTACTATCCTTTCATTCCACCTATAACATCAGTACTATCCTTCCACTCCACCTATAACACCAGCACTATCCTTCCACTTCACCTATAACACCAATACTATCCTTCCACTTCCACTCCACCTATAACATCAATACTATACTTCCACTCCACCTATAACACCAGCACTATCCTTCCACTTCACCTATAACACCAGTACTATCCTTCCACTTCACCTATAACACCAATACTATCCTTCCACTCCACCTATAACACCAATACTATCCTTCCACTCCACCTATAACACCAGTACTATCCTTCCACTCCACCTATAACACCAATACTATCCTTGCACTCCACCTATAACACCAGTACTATCCTTCCACTCCACCTATAACACCAATACTATCCTTCCACTCCACCTATAACACCAGTACTATCCTTCCACTCCACCTAAAACACCAGTACTATCCTTCCACTTCACTCTCTATTCCCACAATGGTTCATCAGTGTTCATATTGCTCCATTCAGCCATTGTACCAATTTGGCTCTCCAGTCTTCGTCAAAATCAATTATCGATTTGTGTATGTCTGGCCTTCCTTTCTACCCTTATCGGGCTTGTCCTGCACTGTAATTATTAGTACCGTAGTTCCCCTTTTGTTTACTATTAATTTTAACCAATTATAATATATATATATAGGCCTATATACAGTATACTGATGTAAACATCGACACTTACTTCCAAACCCCATCATCTTCTATTCCTGTAGCTCAGCACATACTCCAATATCTATCACTTTATTTCCCTATCCTCTACCCCACCATCTTTTTCCATATACTCACCCTCTCCATATCCTCATTCCCAAACGCTCCACAGTTCCACACCCTCTTCTATAACCATCATCCTGTCTTTCCATTCCCTTCACCTACCCTGCCCACTCCAAATCCACCCCTCCCCCACAGCACTCCCCATCACCCCTCAGCACCCCCACCTACACATCCCTTTCTATAACATATCTCCCTATCCCTCCATATCTCTAACCCTCCCTCCCCCACACTCGTAATGCCTCCCCCCCCCCCCCCATGGAGCCTGGTGAAGCAAGGTGTGGTTGCCGTCTGTCGTGTGCAATACCTACATGTGCAACCAACCTGTGGCTCCCCTATAGCAATAACCAACTCTCGCACACCATAATGATCTACCGCTCTCATTGGTTTAACACTACCTCACCCGACTGCCTGTGGATTATTAAGATATTTTTTTTTATATTACTATTGTGGATTTTGCTTGCTTTTGCCATTTTCCAGCAATGTGTTTTCGTTTGTCTCCTAGACTAACAAAACGCCATCCCATCCTTCCTTGAAGTTTAAAAAATGCTCACGCAGACCTCATTGAAGCTAAATGTGTACATTTTACGATAGAAAAAATGCAGAGGTATGCGCTCTACTGAGTGCCTCTCTACTATCTTAACGTTGTATCAACACGATAACTATACAGGTATAGTTATGATACGTAAACACGAACAGTTGTTTATATGTCTCAAAATAGCGAATTAAACTAAATGTATGCATGCCAACGCGCACAGTAGTTGGGCATACTGTAGAGATATATTAGGGCGTAGAGTTAGGACCAGATATTTCCACAAACCACAAACTTTGGTCACAACTGTATTTAACACAACTGATGCACATTACAACTTGACACCAACATGATTATCAAATAACGCATCAACCCGTGCCACTATGACTCAAGTTGATTAAGTTGTGTTTATTAACATACTCATGCATCCATGCTATAATATATATCATAGACAAACAATACACAATTAAGCACTGTAGATCATTGTGTTAGATAATTAGTTTTATGTATATTCAAAAGACAAATCCCCCCCCCTCTCTCTCTCTCTCTCATACACACACAAACACACAGTACCGGTACCACTTTAAATAATTACTTCAACAAATGTATACTATCATCTCCATCTTACCGAAATGTAACGCCCTTGTACACGCATGTTACGCCACCATGTATGTGTGTGTGTGTGTGTGTGCAGTAGTAGACAAATTAAGCTGATACAAGAGGTTTGGAGGTACGGTATAATGCTTTTGTGGATGTATAACTCGAAGATGAAAGAAAGAGCTTACCGTACCTAATTGCGGTAATGTAAGAAATGGGTAAAAAGTTTATTTATTGGTTTATATATTTATATATTTATTTAGTTCCATCCATAGATCTCCATCAAGCTTTAACTAACTTCCCCAAGACCCTTTTTTCAGTAGAAAATTTTTCAGTAGAAAATTGTCCAGGCCAAAGGCCGGTTCCTCCTATATTACAGGCTCGCTATCGCTCGCCAAGAAATACTCGACAGCTAAATGGCATGAAACATCTTGATATTGACAAAGAAATGGGGTGAAAGGCTTTAAAATATAAATAGTATAAGAGCAAACGTCTTACAATTTCAAAACGAATGGGGGTTAAACATGAGGGAGAAGGGGGACCAGAAAAAGTCCCAATGCCTTAACCATTACACCATTGCTTAAGTGTTGGTGGTGGGGGAAATGAAGCCAGCAGCTCTCCCCACCACATGTGTCGGTTATATCGGTCTGCAATTAGGTAGTAATAGGTAGGTTGGTTGGTTGGTAGGTAGGTAGGTAGGTAGGTAGGTAGGTAGGTAGGTCAGCATAAATGGTACGAAGTCAGAATGGGGAGCAGTCAAAAGTGGTGTCCCCCAGGGATCTGTATTAGGTCCTCTGTTGTTTGTTATATACATAAATGACCTTGATTTAGGTATAACTAGTAGGATAAGTAAATTTGCAGACGATACCAAAATGGGGAGAACAATTGATTCAGATAGAGATATAGAGTGCCTCCAAAGGGATCTAGATACCTTACACGAATGGTCAGTAAATTGGCAGATGAAGTTTAACATTGACAAATGCAAGGTATTAAAGATAGGGAAGATGCATACAAATGTTAAATATAAACTAGCTAATGTGGAATTAGAAAACTCGAATTGTGAGAAAGATCTAGGTGTGTTTGTTAGCAATGATTTGAAGCCTAGACAACAGTGTATAAGCGTTCGAAACAAGGCAAACAGGATTCTCGGGTTCATCTCAAGGAGTGTGAGTAACAGAACTGCTGATGTTATCTTAAAACTTTACTTGTCATTAGTGAGACCCCATATGGATTATGCTGTTCAATTTTGGTGTCCTTATTACAGAATGGACATAGATTCATTGGAGAGAGTACAACGTAGAATGACAAAAATGATCCATAATATTAGAAATCTTCCGTATAAAGAAAGGTTGAAGAAATTAGGCTTACATTCGTTAGAGAGACGCAGAGTTAGAGGGGATATGATAGAGGTGTTCAAGTGGTTTAGTGGGATTAACAAAGGGGACATGACAAATGTACTAAAGCTCAGTGATAGCGAAAGAACTCGTACCAATGGTTTCAAATTAGATAAATTTCGTTTCAGAAAAGATATAGGCAAATATTGGTTTGGTAACAGAGTTGTAGATGGGTGGAATGGACTACCAAGTGCTATAGTGGGATTAAAAACGGTAGGGAGCTTTAAGATAAAATTGGATAAGCATATGGACGAGAAGGGTTGGGTGTGAAGGGGGATCAGCCGGGTTGGGCCAATCAGCGCTCTGCAGACCCCCATAATCCTGCGTTAATCTCTAACCGTTTTGGTAGGATGATCCTCAGGGTATTAGAGTGTTGAGCCTATAATTGGGCTTTGTAATTGGGGTTGTGTGGGACAGGGATCTGCCTTGCTTAGGCCAATCGGCTTTCTGCAGACTCCCATTTTCTTATGTTCTTATGTTCTTATGTTTGTTTGTAGGTAGGTTGGTAGTAATAAGTAGCTAGGTTGGTAGGTAGTAATAGGTAGGTTGGTAGGTAGTAATAGGTAGGTTGATAGGTAGGTGGGTTGGTTGATAGGTAGGTAGTAATAGGTAGGTAGGTAGTAATAGGTAGGTTGGTAGGTAGGTAGGTAGTAATAGGTAGGTTGGTAGGTAGTAATAGGTTGGTAGGTAGGTAGTAATAAGTAGCTAGGTTGGTAGGTAGTAATAGGTAGGTTGATAGGTAGGTAGGTTGGTTGATAGGTAGGTAGTAATAGGTAGGTTGGTAGGTAGGTTGGTTGGTAGGTAGGTAGGTTGTAATAGGTAGGTTGATAGGTAGGTTGGTAGGTAGTAATAAGTAGGTAGGTTGGTAGGTAGATAGTAATAGGTAGGTTGGTAGGTAGGTAAGTAGGTAGGGTGGTTAGTAGGTAGGTAGTAATAGGTAGGTTAGTAAGTAGTATTAGGTAGGTAGGTTGGTTGGTAGGTAGTAATAGGTAGGTAGTAATAGGTTGGTTAGTAGGTAGGTAGTAATAGGTAGGTTGATAGGTAGGTAGGTTAGTAAGTAGTATTAGGTAGGTAGGTTGGTTGGTAGGTAGTAATAGGTAGGCTGGTAGGTAGTAATAGGTTGGTTAGTAGGTAGGTAGTAATAGGTAGGTTGATAGGTAGGTAGTAATAGGTAGGTTAGTAAGTAGTATTAGGTAGGTAGGTTGGTTGGTAGGTAGTAATAGGTAGGTTGGTTGGTTAGTAGGTAGGTAGTAATAGGTAGGTTGATAGGTAGGTAGTAATAGGTAGGTTAGTAAGTAGTATTAAGTAGGTAGGTTGGTTGGTAGGTAGTAATAGGTAGGTTGGTAGGTAGTAATAGGTAGGTTGATAGGTAGGTAGGTTGGTTGATAGGTAGGTAGTAATAGGTAGGTAGGTAGTAATAGGTAGGTTGGTAGGTAGGTAGTAATAGGTAGGTTGGTAGGTAGGTAGTAATAGGTAGGTTGGTAGGTAGTAATAGGTTGGTAGGTAGTAATAAGTAGCTAGGTTGGTAGGTAGTAATAGGTAGGTTGGTAGGTAGTAATAGGTAGGTTGATAGGTAGGTAGGTTGGTTGATAGGTAGGTTGGTAGGTAGGTTGGTTGGTAGGTAGGTAGGTTGGTAGGTAGGTAGGTAGTAATAGGTAGATTGGTAGGTAGTAATAGGTTGGTAGGTAGTAATAGGTAGGTTGGTAGGTTGTAATAGGTAGGTTGGTAGGTAGATAGTAATAGGTAGGTAGGTAAGTAGGTAGGTTGGTTAGTAGGTAGGTAGTTAGAATGGTAGGTTAGTCAGTAGATTGGTAGGTAGGTTGGTTAGTAGGTAAGTAATAGGTTGGTTAGTAGGTAGGTTGATAGGTAGGTAGTAATAGGTAGGTTAGTAAGTAGTATTAGGTAGGTAGGTTGGTTGGTAGGTAGTAATGGGTAGGCTGGTAGGTAGTAATAGGTTGGTTAGTAGGTAGGTAGTGATAGGTAGGTAGTAATAGGTAGGTTAGTAAGTAGTATTAGGTAGGTAGGTTGGTTGGTAGGTAGTAATAGGTAGGTTGGTAGGTAGTAATAGGTTGGTTAGTAGATAGGTAGTAATAGGTAGGTTGATAGGTAGGTAGTAATAGGTAGGTTGATAGGTAGGTAGTAATAGGTAGGTTAGTAAGTAGTATTAAGTAGGTAGGTTGGTTGGTAGGTAGTAATAGGTAGGTTGGTAGGTAGTAATAGGTAGGTAGTAATAGGTAGGTTGATAGGTAGGTATTAATAGGTAGGTTGATAGGTAGGTAGTAATAGGTAGGTTAGTAAGTAGTATTAGGTAGGTAGGTTGGTTGGTAGGTAGTAATAGGTAGGCTGGTAGGTAGTAATAGGTAGGCTGGTAGGTAGTAATAGGTTGGTTGGTAGGTAGTAATGGGTAGGTAGGTTGGTTGATAGGTAGTAATAGGTAGGCTGGTAGGTAGTAATAGGTTGGTTGGTAGGTACTAATAGGTAGGTAGGTTGGTTGATAGGTAGTAATAGGTAGGCTGGTAGGTAGTAATAGGTTGGTTGGTAGGTAGTAATAGGTAGGTAGGTTGGTTGGTAGGTAGTAATAGGTAGGCTGGTAGGTAGTAATAGGTTGGTTGGTAGGTAGTAATAGGTAGGTAGGTTGGTTGGTAGGTAGTAATAGGTAGGCTGGTAGGTAGTAATAGGTTGGTTGGTAGGTAGTAATAGGTAGGCTGGTAGGTAGTAATAGGTTGGTTGGTAGGTAGTAATGGGTAGGTAGGTTGGTTGGTAGGTAGTAATAGGTAGGCTGGTAGGTAGTAATAGGTTGGTTGGTAGGTAGTAATAGGTAGGCTGGTAGGTAGTAATAGGTAGGTTGGTAGGTAGTAATAGGTTGGTTGATAGGTAGGTAGTAATAGGTTGGTTGGTAGGTAGTAATAGGTAGGTAGGTTGGTTGATAGGTAGGCTGGTAGGTAGTAATAGGTTGGTTGGTAGGTAGTAATAGGTTGGTTGGTAGGTAGTAATAGGTAGGCTGGTAGGTAGTAATAGGTTGGTTGGTAGGTAGTAATAGGTAGGTAGGTTGGTTGATAGGTAGGCTGGTAGGTAGTAATAGGTTGGTTGGTAGGTAGTAATAGGTAGGTTGGTAGGTAGTAATAGGTAGGTAGGTTGGTTGATAGGTAGGCTGGTAGGTAGTAATAGGTTGGTTGGTAGGTAGTAATAGGTAGGTTGGTAGGCAGTAATAGGTAGGTAGGTTGGTAGGCAGTAATAGGTAGGTAGGTTGGTAGCGTTAGATTGGGGTATGAATGTTTCTCATGTCGTTCATAGCCTGTCGTACTTTGTTTTATTTACTTTGTTTTAATTATTATCCTTTAGTTGCATAATAAATCGTAGGCAGTGTCCACCATCCTTTAACTGTCTTCGTGGTGCGATGCATAAGGTGTTGATTTTCGGTGTGAGCATCCTGGGTTCGAATCCATGGACTGCCACATGTGTTTGTAAATTTCATTAATCGATTTTAGGAGTATAGTTGGTTGTTGGAAGGAACATAATATTTGATATTGGTTCAGGAGTAATTTATCGAGAGGACTTCCCTAGTGGTTAAGGCCCCATTAATTATTCTTTCCATTCACATATGCATAGCCTACGTGAGTTGCAGTTGGGATGTGTGTACATGCTTAGATTGATATGCAAGATTCGAAGTTGCATAATAAATCGTAGGCAGTGTCCACCATCCTTTAACTGTCTTCGTGGTGCGATGCATAAGGTGTTGATTTTCGGTGTGAGCATCCTGGGTTCGAATCCACGGACTGCCACATGTGTTTGTAAATTTCATTAATCGATTTTAGGAGTATAGTTGGTTGTTGGAAGGAACATAATAATTTAATATTTTGACTGCCTTCCTAAACTTAATACAATTGTCTAATAATAGCCTGCATGTAATAAAAGTATGCTTCCTGGTATACTGAAAGCGTTAGTAATGTTAACTCCTTCTTTACCGAAATGTCTTTTTAGTTTTATTCTAGCTATATTTATACGATTTTGTGCAGTTAAAGAAGGATCTGTGGTAGTAAAAAGGTTTAAGTGAGATAGTTCGAAGCTATTTAATTGCTGGTTACCCATTTTAAACTTAATACAATCGTCTAATAGTTGCCAGAATAGAATGCAAAGGTTGTCGCTGGTACAGAAGGGGTTAATCTTTTCAGGTCATTCGTTTTCAGAAAAAATTAACAGACACAAGGCTTTATTCTTATCTATGACGCCTGTTGAGTACTAGTCATTACTTACAATCTCTAATTGACAGGTCTCGAGGAAAATTGATAGTCGTAAGATATTGATCTTATCTATTATGCCTTTCAGTACAGCTGGCACGAGGTTCATCGCGTGGGCTTTCAAGATATGACGGTCATAAGTGGATTTGATGTATGTTGTATGAGGCGGAACATTGTATCCAGACTCCAATCTTGGAGGAACTGTGAGAGTCGTCATTGTTTTGAGTTGGTAACATACAACTATGGACAAAAACCGTAAAATCAACGATGTTTACAAAGTTGATATTGTTATATACGGTCTTCTACTGTTAAGTTTATGGAGTTTTTTGCAGTACTTGAGAAACAACTCTTGGAATATATAACGTTCGTCAGTTCGAAATAACACTTTTGCACGCAATTTTGACAGTACAAAGAGTTAATACACGTTTTCCACGTGTATTATACTTAGTTGAATCTGTCATTTACGAAGAGAAATTTTCTATTCGTAAATGCCCTATTCCTATATATTAGAATCACCAATAGGATCAGTGTGAAACGTCTATCTACTCTGGAATGTCGAAATTGGTTGCGAAAATGACATTTTGGACTGACTAGGTATATACAGTATATTCCGTCTAGGGATCAGAGTCCTGGATATTGTCTTGCCTATATATATATATATTATATATACTGGTACATGATTGTTTTCAATTTTATCCTTTCTAATTTAATGATTATTTCTTTGTACCACTTTCATTGTTTGTGTTATCGTTCTCAGTTTTGTTTTACTCAGTATGTTTTCTATGTTAATTTAATTTGTATAATTTTAAACTCGCTGTATGTTTTCTGTTCATCTACACACTCTCTCTCTCTCTCGCTCTGTTATATATGCACTTTGTTTGTCATGGGGTTTGTTCCGCATCCATCCCCCCTCTCCCCAGTTGTCGGCATCAAAGTTGTAAATAGAGGTCAGGCCGCGGCAACCGACACCCTCCGGAAATATTCACCCCCGGAACGGAAAAAAAGTACAATAGTTTTGTTTTCGTTTTATTCTGGCTACTATTAGACGATTTTGTTGGTTTTACATATAAGCTGTGGGAGTCAGGGGATTGATTGGGTTTTTATGTTTATACCTTCCTTTGATATAAACCCCAGGCAGCCCTTATGGAATCCCTGGAGTGAGCATTGGATATTTTTTTTTTTTTTTATTTTTTTTTTTTTTTACGCCGCTCCGACTGATTACTGGTTCTGGTACAAAGAGAAGCTTCCAAGTTTCCTGGTAACGTCCACTGAAAGAGTTAGGAGGTGTTTCCATTTAACACTTTTTGGTCCCACGTCTTGGAGGTTATCATATTATATTTTATTATTTTTGAGGAGTTTGCTTTCCTTTGCCATTTTTTAGCAATGTCATTTAGTTTGTCCCATAGGCTAGGAATTGTCATCAATACCATTTTAAGTACGTTAGACTGAAACACGAGGGACGGGTTCCGGTCTCAGGTACAGTACTTAAAATAGTATTGATGAAAATTCCTAATGCAATATAAGCAGGACCATTTTAATTGGAAGGTATTAACGGCTTCAATACGATGACGCTCTTTTTATTATATTCTGGCTAACACTATATTTTAATCAGCTTAGGAAAGACATTTCATTGACAAAATATTGTAATTATCTGTAGTACCGGTAAGTCCTTTGCGTCGTCGAAATTATGAGGTTACCAGTTTTGTTGTATTCTGGTTAAGACTAAACGGTTTAATAAAAGAAACAACACATCCGTCGTAGCCAAAGGGTTAAAGGTAAAGTTGATATATTATGCTGTAAGTTTATGTACGTTCCACAGATAATCCAATTGTCATAATATATATATATATACTGTATATATATATATATATATATATATATATATATATATATATATATATACAGTATGAGAGAGAGAGAGAGAGAGAGAGATAGAGAGAGAGACCTGAAGACAGAACCAATGTTGTTTAGGCTATCGGTCTTCAATCTAACAGATAACCTGCTCGTGAGACAGTCTCCCTTTATTAGGAAATATACAGTACATATGCTAAACATTATGAAAACAAAATAAACGTGAAGTAACTAGAAGATAACATAATAGTGATGAAGAAACAAGGAAAATATAAAGAATTACAATTAAAGTTAAATACCGGTATTAATTAGAATGTGATAGCGTAATACTTTCCATAAAAATACATTATTAATACTCTTTGGAAAAAAAAGTACATGAACATTCTACTAATGTTTATACAATTTATGTAATAGTTGTTTACATTATTATTATTATTATTATTATTATTATTATTATTTGTTTTTTCTTGTTTTATTATTATCAAAACTATTATTATTAGTAGTGGTATTGCTATTAGGTACTGTGCATTTAAAATGAAAATACATATACACTTACATAAGTTGTATATATTATTTACTAGTTATTATTAAGACCAATATCATTACCGTACTTTTTACTAGGCACGGCACATACATGTGAAAACAGTATAGCTAATATTTGTAAAGGTAGTTACTAAAGGTAGCATTAACCTACCCGGCAATAATCCAACTATACTGGGAAGTCCGGCGTGTGGTAATCGATCAAGTACGTCAAAACCAATCAACCATAATGAGCTCTATATAACCACGGTAGATAAGGCACCATTGCCAGTCTAATACAAACACTTACAACCGACATTATAATACGATACGAGCTTTTTAAAATGAGCGTTAATTATTCCATACGACGATGTTTACTTCCATATTATCCTGGCTACCAATTTATGCAGCTAGGGAATTAACTGTGGAGGTGAATAAGTTGGTGTGGATAATGTTTGCCCCTTTACTCACCACATGTTATTCCTGTACTGGGTAATATCGTCTAGTGTTAGCCAAAATGAAACATAAATGCCACCTTCGTATTATATGGGCTACCTGTTGATTCACCTTACCTGTTGGCTACCTTCCTACCTGTTGATTCACCTTACCTGTTGGTTACCTTCCTACCTGTTGATTCACCTTACCTGTTGGTTACCTTCCTACCTGTTGATTCACCTTACCTGTTGGCTACCTTCCTACCTGTTGATTCACCTTACCTGTTGGTTACCTTCCTACCTGTTGATTCACCTTACCTGTTGGTTACCTTCCTACCTGTTGATTCACCTTACCTGTTGGCTACCTTCCTACCTGTTGATTCACCTTACCTGTTGGTTACCTTCCTACCTGTTGATTCCCCTTACCTGTTGGTTACCTTCCTACCTGTTGATTCCCCTTACCTGTTGGTTCCCTTCCTACCTGTTGATTCACCTTACCTGTTGGTTACCTTCCTACCTGTTGATTCCCCTTACCTGTTGGTTACCTTCCTACCTGTTGATTCACCTTTACCTGTTGGTTACCTTCCTACCTGTTGATTCACCTTTACCTGTTGATTACCTTCCTACCTGTTGATTCCCCTTACCTGTTCATGGCTGGCGTCCTTTAGCTGTATCTAAGCTGAGGGTGGTCTGGCTGGAGTCACTGATTTGCAATTGTAAAAAGTTTCACCCCATTAGTTTGGCGATTGATCGGCTTTGGCTGAGACATAATTATTTGTTTATCGAAAAATTTACAAATGTAGCTTGATTGGGGATCAGGGGGATTTTTTATTGTAGTTTGAAGGGGATTGGGGGTGGGGAATGGGGTTAGCTTGATGGGCATTTAGGGAGCAAACAAAAATGGTCGAACATTGACAAAAAAAGTAATAAAATAAATATACAATGAATGAATAAAATATATATAGTGTAATCCTCAATGTTAACTTATATATAGTGTAATCCTCAACGTTAACTTGAAAACATCACCACAAACCTCCCACCCCCCCACCCCACCCCACACCAGCTAGTGTTAACTATTGATGCCTCGCGTCCTCTAGTCACCAAAGTCTATTCTCCAACCTTTCTTTTCACTTTATTCCTACATAAGCCTATATAGGTTCAAATATGCCATGTATTTCCACATATATTTCATAGCTGTACCTTACCATGGCTTTGTTCCTTTTTACGTCTAAATTTTATCTCTGTATATTTGTTTACATAATTATGATTGTTCATCTCTGTACACATATTAGCTAGTATATGTTGTTACCGTGTGACGATACTTTGGGTCTGTTTTAAGCTTCTCTGTATAATGTTTTACCGTTACCTTGTCACTTTTTTACAATTATCTTCCTTTCACACAGTATTTCCATTCATATTTTGCATTCATATTATCACTATACATAACTTTCTATCTGTTCTAGTATTTACTTGTATCGGTATGAATTGTTGTACAGTCACTCATATACACTTGTTGACCCTCCATGTTCTTCTTGGTGCAATTAAAACTATCTTGATTGATTTTTGGATGGAATTGACTTTTTCAATAAATAGCATATATAGTTTTATAGATGATGTATAGAAAATGATATTCATACATTCGTTTCCAGCGATATACTTCCTTAATTAGTAATAGGTGAGGTCCACGAATTTTTATGATTGACGGTACTTTCTTCCGCGTTACAATCCTCGTTTGGTTACACCTCAACAGATTTCTCAACTTCCTTTTTTTTTTTTTTTTTTTTTTTTTTTTTTTTTTTTTTTTTTAAATCCTCTATCGCCTGACACCTCCCGACCTCGTAGAAACACTTTATTTGTTGAGGCATCTACACACGGTATACTTCCCATTTATATCTCTACCAGGTTCACTCTGGGACATATTGTATCGTCGCCTTTCAAAGCTATCCCGAACTGAATCGAATCTTCTCATTTATTCTCTGCCGAATATTTACATTTCAGAGGTTCGTTTTGCTGTTCGAGGGTTCTTATTGGGTCAGGATTTGTAGCTTGGAGTGTACCAATACAGTACAGTAAACAACATAAAAGGCAACGCGCCCATTTGAATGAGTATCGAATGCAGATGAAACAATGGAATACTTTATTATATCCCAGAGGCTTCAGAACTTCACTTTAAAGGTTCAAATATTCGAATTGGTGGCGGGTTACATGCCTAGATTATATTAGTCATACAAGTTGGTCTTTCTTCTATAAAATTTCCTTCATGCAAGGGTTTTTTCTAACTCATTTCCAGTATGAGCTTTGCCAGAGGGAATGGAGGGTGTGGAGAGAGGCTTTTGCTTGACTGACCTTTTCCTCCACTGCCTTAATCTATGGAAAGTACAGTAATCATTTACCTGTAGATTTTAAGGCTGGATCATCTGGCTTGGACATACCATATAATAGATCACGTTTGACTATCCTGTAACGTGCTGTGTTGCGTAGCTAATGGGGCTAAGCATGAGGGAAAAGGGGGTCCCAAAAAAACTAATCCGCCTTATAAGGTTAGAAATGGAGTGTGCGAGGTGATGGGATAATTGAGATAAATATGACAACTTTTATTACATTACGTGTGTTTTTTTTTTTTTTTTTTTTTTTGGAGCTGCATAAAATCGTGTAATAATAGTGAAGAAGCCCGTAATCGTATACTGAAAGGGTTAATATGTGTTGTTTTGTGTGTTGTTTGTTGTGTTGTATTTTGAGTAATGTCATGGATAGGTCAGGTTAAGCTTGGTCTTAGGTTAGATTAATGATAGGTTAAGCTCTTAATTGCCTAGATTAATGGTTATGTAGATTAGGTTAACTGATAGCTGAACCTATTTAGGGAGCAGGGGGCTAAGAATCCTCCTTCCCTTGTATAATTCTCCTACTCCACGAGGCAGAGAAACGGGCGAGGGAACGCGAAAGTGGTCCCGGAACCTGAGAATAGGAACTTGAAATGTTTCTGTTCGGGCTCTGTCTTGTATCCGCCACCCCCAGCAATGGGGTATGTGCCTGAGTATACTGTATAAATACATACATACATACATACATACATACATACATACATACATACTGTACCAGTACATACAGGATGAGCTTAGTTGTCGGCGATGGAAGAAAAAATCAATAAAACGAAGAATGTGATTTACAACTGTTGGAGAAAAAGGGAAAAGAAGCGTAAAGAAAATCAGTGATAATTATATTAAAGGAAATATTATGAGCACGACACAAATTGTAATGGCAATAGTTATAAAGTCATAAAACCTAGGAAAGTGCCGTTGTAAAGGCCAAAATCTTTCCGACCTACAACTGAACTGGTATTTTTATCTTGTTTTCCCTACAGGTGTTAGAGGTGTCGGTGTTTATCCTTTGGTGTTTTCCCTACAGGTGTTAGAGGTGTCGGTGTTTATCCTACAGGTGTTAGAGGTGTCGGTGTTTATCCTTTGGTGTTTTCCCTACAGGTGTTAGAGGTGTCGGTGTTTATCCTACAGGTGTTAGAGGTGTCGGTGTTTATCCTTTGGTGTTTTCCCTACAGGTGTTAGAGGTGTCGGTGTTTATCCTACAGGTGTTAGAGGTGTCGGTGTTTATCCCTACAGGTGTTAGAGGTGTCGGTGTTTATCCTACAGGTGTTAGAGGTGTCGGTGTTTATCCCTACAGGTGTTAGAGGTGTCAGTGTTTATCCTACAGGTGTTAGAGGTGTCAGTGTTTATCCTTTGTATGTCTGAACACATCCGCATTCCCTCCTAACTACATGTGAAGGGGAGGAAGACCGTTTTTCTGGACCCCCTTCTCCCTAATGTTTAGCCCCACTAGTTTGGAGATTATAAGACGTTCGGCCCAATAGTTTGGCGATTTTAACACCTTTCGCCCCATTTCGTTGTAAATTATAAGATCTTTCGTGCCATTTAGGTGTCAATTATTTCCTGGCGAGCGCTAGCGAGCCTGCAATTTTTAGAGGAAACGGCCTTCGACCGGATCATTTGTCTACCGAAAAATTTACAAATTGATCTTGAAGGGGGGTCTAAGGGGTGTTTTTCTAAGCTTGATGGAGGTCTAGGGAGGAAACTAAACAAATATATGAATACATTAATTAATAGACCAAACAAACGGTCAGTCCCCCCTTAAATAGTATATGACCCTTGGTATATGTCACGGGGCGTCACTTCTTCCTTTGTTTCGTACTGGCATTCTCTGTACATCCAAGAGCGGAGAGAGGAACACGCATATATTCCATTCACCGCATGCTGTTGTTCTCCATCCCTATAACAACTGGGTTTAAGGGGGCCCACCTACCTTTTGTATCTCTTTCTCTCCCTCTCTCTCTTTGGCTTGTATTCATTCGGCCCCATTCAGCCTACTGTTTTAAGACGTTTACCCCCATCCAGGTGTCAATATTTTCCTGGCGAGTGGTATCGAGCTAGCATATATATTATTTTGTTTTGACAGCAAGCTAAATTTGTAAATTTTTCGATAGAAACATTTCTCCGGCGAAGCCGGATTTCTCCATACAATGTTGGCTCGCTATCGCTCGCCAGGAAGATATCGACACCTGGATGGGGATAAACGTCTTAAAACAGTTGGCTGAATGGGGCCGAATGGATACAAGCCAAGGAAAGAGAGAAAAGGAGGGAAAATAAACAAAAAAACGGTGACCCCCCTTAAACTATTGCGGTCTGGAAGTTAATGAGATTGTAATGATAGGAAGTGAGTGTTTAGGTAGATGTGGTTGTGGGTATAAATGTATTGCTGGAAACAGAGCTACCGGTACTGTGAGTGTAATATAATGGTCGCTAACAGATGCTTTAGGACCACAGGGAAACATTCCATAAAGTGGTATAGACCACTTGCGAGTTTTGGTCTATACAGAAGTTGGAGCCGTGAACATCGATATTTAACAGAATTACCAGCTAAAATACGGTTGTAGTTAATTTATACCGGTATATACCTAAAATCCAATGCAACATACTCTTTAGCCATCAAAAACCTACAGTATTATTGCATTTCTGTATACTATCGTCGTCTACAGCTCCAACTTCCTTATAGCCTGAAACTCGCAAGTGGTCAATTGCAGCAAGTTAAACTAAACATTTACAATACAAATATTTGTTAAACAATAGTTCGCTGATAATGTTGTTCATAATTTATGCAACGTTAATTTATTATCGTTTTTACTTGACAATGTTCATGTGTTTCTAATATCCCGTAACAGTCTGTTTTTTCAGCTGACGGTAAATTGCCATGTTTCCATCTTGTTTATTCCTCTATTTCCAAGATAATAAGCGAAATAGGGTGATAATTACGAACACTTGGCAATGATATGACGCGGAGGGTGACCGGTCACTTCAACCAGTAGACTATTTCAACCAGTAGCTCTCAACTAGTACCAAATCAACCAATACGGTTAGGTTAGGTTAGTACTATATTTTGGGACTGGATTGGTTGGTCTGGGTTAATTTGGCACTGGTTGATAGCTACTGGTTGAAATGGTCTACTGGTTGAAATGGTCTACTGGTTGAAGTGACATGGAACCGACGCGGAGACAAACTATTTTCGTATTTTGTCTTCATGTGCCGAGAATTCAGCTGGTAATAGATTGAATTTACCGCCAGCTGCAATTAAACCGACTATCGTACTATATGTTTCACGTTGTCCAGAGTTAAGGGGAGACAGACCGTTTAAACCGACTATCGTACTATATGTTTCACGTTGTCCAGAGTTAAGGGGAATCAGGCCGTTTAAACCGACTATCGTACTATATGTTTCACGTTGTCCAGAGTTAAGGGGAGACAGACCGTTTAAACCGACTATCGTACTATATGTTTCACGTTGTCCAGAGTTAAGGGGAGACAGGCCGTTTAAACCGACTATCGTACTATATGTTTCACGTTGTCCAGAGTTAAGGGGAGACAGGCCGTTTAAACCGACTATCGTACTATATGTTTCACGTTGTCCAGAGTTAAGGGGAGACAGACCGTTTAAACCGACTATCGTACTATATGTTTCACGTTGTCCAGAGTTAAGGGGAGACAGACCGTTTAAACCGACTATCGTACTATATGTTTCACGTTGTCCAGAGTTAAGGGGAGACAGACCGTTTAAAACCGACTATCGTACTATATGTTTCACGTTGTCCAGAGTTAAGGGGAGACAGGCGTTTAAACCGACTATCGTACTATATGTTTCACGTTGTCCAGAGTTAAGGGGAGACAGACCGTTTAAACCGACTATCGTACTATATGTTTCACGTTGTCCAGAGTTAAGGGGAGACAGGCCGTTTAAACCGACTATCGTACTATATGTTTCACGTTGTCCAGAATTAAGGGGAATCAGGCCGTTTAAACCGACTATCGTACTATATGTTTCACGTTGTCCAGAGTTAAGGGGAGACAGACCGTTTAAACCGACTATCGTACTATATGTTTCACGTTGTCCAGAGTTAAGGGGAGACAGGCCGTTTAAACCGACTATCGTACTATATGTTTCACGTTGTCCAGAGTTAAGGGGAGACAGACCGTTTAAACCGACTATCGTACTATATGTTTCACGTTGTCCAGAGTTAAGGGGAGACAGACCGTTTAAACCGACTATCGTACTATATGTTTCACGTTGTCCAGAGTTAAGGGGAGACAGACCGTTTAAACCGACTATCGTACTATATGTTTCACGTTGTCCAGAGTTAAGGGGAATCAGGCCGTTTAAACCGACTATCGTACTATATGTTTCACGTTGTCCAGAGTTAAGGGGAGACAGACCGTTTAAACCGACTATCGTACTATATGTTTCACGTTGTCCAGAGTTAAGGGGAGACAGGCCGTTTAAACCGACTATCGTACTATATGTTTCACGTTGTCCAGAGTTAAGGGGAATCAGGCCGTTTAAACCGACTATCGTACTATATGTTTCACGTTGTCCAGAGTTAAGGGGAGACAGACCGTTTAAACCGACTATCGTACTATATGTTTCACGTTGTCCAGAGTTAAGGGGAGACAGGCCGTTTAAACCGACTATCGTACTATATGTTCACGTTGTCCAGAGTTAAGGGGAGACAGACCGTTTAAACCGACTATCGTACTATATGTTTCACGTTGTCCAAGTTAAGGGGAGACAGACCGTTTAAACCGACTATCGTACTATATGTTTCACGTTGTCCAGAGTTAAGGGGAGACAGGCCGTTTAAAAAACCGACTATCGTACTATATGTTACGTTGTCAGGCGTTTAAACCGACTATCGTACTATATGTTTCACGTTGTCCAGAGTTAAGGGGAGACAGACCGTTTAAACCGACTATCGTACTATATGTTTCACGTTGTCCAGAGTTAAGGGGAGACAGGCCGTTTAAACCGACTATCGTACTATATGTTTCACGTTGTCCAGAGTTAAGGGGAATCAGGCCGTTTAAACCGACTATCGTACTATATGTTTCACGTTGTCCAGAGTTAAGGGGAGACAGACCGTTTAAACCGACTATCGTACTATATGTTTCACGTTGTCCAGAGTTAAGGGGAGACAGGCCGTTTAAACCGACTATCGTACTATATGTTTCACGTTGTCCAGAGTTAAGGGGAGACAGACCGTTTAAACCGACTATCGTACTATATGTTTCACGTTGTCCAGAGTTAAGGGGAGACAGACCGTTTAAACCGACTATCGTACTATATGTTTCACGTTGTCCAGAGTTAAGGGGAGACAGACCGTTTTTCTGGATCTTCTTTTCCCTCATGTGTAGCCCCACTAGTTTTTGAGATTTTAAGACGTTCGGCCCATTACTTTGGCGATTTTAATATCTTTAGCTCCATTTCGTTGTCAATTTCAAGACCTATCGTGCCATTTAGGTGTCGATTTTTTCCTGGCGAGCGATAGCGAGCCTGTAATTATAAGAAGAACCTGCCTTCAGCCGGGACATTTTTCTATCGACAAATTTACAAATTTATCATGAGGAGGTGTCTAGGGGGTGTTTTTTTTTTAAAGTTTGAGGGAGGTCTAGCGAGGAAACTAAAAAATAATTAAATACATACATTAAAACATACATTAATACATACATTAATACATACATTAATACATACATTAATACATACATTAATACATACATTAATACATACATTAATACATACATTAATACATACATTAATACATACATTAATACATACATTAATACATACATTAATACATACATTAATAGACTAATAAAACAGCCCGTCTCCCCTTAATGTCCCGATAGTTTACCTACACCATCATCAAGGTTCTCGAGCACTATTAACCCTTTCTGGATCCAATTACGCATTTATCTTATGTTTTATAGCTAGTATTAGACGATTGTATTGAGGTTAGGAATTGTTCTGGCTCTGTCTTGAGTCGGTCACCCCCCCCAAAAAAAAAAAGAAAAGAAAAGAAAAGGAGGGAAAACACGGAAAAAATATGAAAAAGTGGGGATTGGGCCTGAGTATATAGATAGATAGATAGATAGATAGGAAGGGTATATACAGTAGTACCGGTAGTCAAAAGGTTAAGGGGAGGTATTTAGTTTGTTCCCTAGACCTCCATCAAGCTTAAAATTACACCCCCTTGAGTCCCTTTCAAGATAAATTTGTTCCTTTTTTCGGTAGAAAAATGTCCCGGCCGAAGGCCGCTTCCTCTTAAATTACAGGCTCGCTATCGCTCGCCAGGATAAAATCGACACCTGAATTGCACAAAAGGTCTTTCTATGGGGTGAAAGTTCTTAAAATCACTAAACTAATGGGGCAAACGTTTTATAATATCAAAAGCAATGGGGCTAAACATGAGGGAGAAAGGGGTCAAGAAAAAATCCCTCAAGTGGAGATCTCCCCGTAATGAAGACTTATTTTACCCTTGTAATTCCCACAGATCCCCTCCTAAACTATAAAATCGTCTAATTATAGCCAGAATAAATTGTCAAAAAAGAAAGGGTTAATGTTGGCTGTGCACAAGTGTTCCTCATTGTTTTGTATACTCAAGACAGGTAATATTACTGGTGTATGATATAATGTAAGAGAGGTGGTAGATATATATTACTGGTGTATGATATAATGTAAGAGAGGTGGTAGATATATATTACTGGTGTATGATATAATGTAAGAGGTGGTAGATATATATTACTGGTGTATGATATAATGTAAGAGAGGTGGTAGATATATATTACTGGTGTATGATATAATGTAAGAGAGGTGGTAGATATATATTACTGGTGTATGATATAATGTAAGAGAGGTGGTAGATATATATTACTGGTGTATGATATAATGTAAGAGAGGTGGTAGATATATATTACTGGTGTATGATATAATGTAAGAGGTGGTAGATATATATTACTGGTGTATGATATAATGTAAGAGAGGTGGTAGATATATATTACTGGTGTATGATATAATGTAAGAGAGGTGGTAGATATATATTACTGGTGTATGATATAATGTAAGAGAGGTGGTAGATATATATTACTGGTGTATGATATAATGTAAGAGAGGTGGTAGATATATATTACTGGTGTATGATATAATGTAAGAGAGGTGGTAGATATATATTACTGGTGTATGATATAATGTAAGAGAGGTGGTAGATATATATTACTGGTGTATGATAATGTAAGAGAGGTGGTAGATATATATTACTGGTGTATGATATAATGTAAGAGAGGTGGTAGATATATATTACTGGTGTATGATATAATGTAAGAGAGGTGGTAGATATATATTACTGGTGTATGATATAATGTAAGAGAGGTGGTAGATATATATTACTGGTGTATGATATAATGTAAGAGAGGTGGTAGATATATATTACTGGTGTATGATATAATGTAAGAGAGGTGGTAGATATATATTACTGGTGTATGATATAATGTAAGAGAGGTGGTAGATATATTACTGGTGTATGATATATGTAAGAGAGGTGGTAGATATATATTACTGGTGTATGATAAAGTAAGAGAGGTGGTAGATATATTACTGGTGTATGATATAATGTAAGAGGTGGTAGATATATACTGGTGTATGATATAATGTAAGAGAGGTGGTAGATATATATTACTGGTGTATGATATGTAAGAGGTGGTAGATATATATTACTGGTGTATGATATAATGTAAAGAGGTGGTAGATATATTACTGGTGTTGATATAATGTAAGAGAGGTGGTAGATATATATTACTGGTGTATGATATAATGTAAGAGAGGTGGTAGATATATATTACTGGTGTATATTATAATGTAAGAGAGGTGGTAGATATATATTACTGGTGTATGATATAATGTAAGAGAGGTGGTAGATATATATTACTGGTGTATGATATAATGTAAGAGAGGTGGTAGATATATATTACTGGTGTATGATATAATGTAAGAGAGGTGGTAGATATATATTACTGGTGTATGATATAATGTAAGAGAGGTGGTAGATATATATTACTGGTGTATGATATAATGTAAGAGAGGTGGTAGATATATATTACTGGTGTAGCCTATATTATAATTACCTCCACGTGTGTTACTTTATATGCAATTATTTATGTATCTAATCCTGTATGTTTATTTGGCTTAGGGTTTCTAACTTGTATGTTGTTGTTATTTATCAACAGTTTATATTGAATATGTTTGTAGTAATGGCATTATTTATCAACACGATTTTGAAGTAGTTTTGCATCTCCACTAACTCAACTTTGTCTCTCCTTTGAACAGGTGAGTCAGTGAAGCAGGGTGATATGGCAGCGAGAACGATTAAGTGTTGTGAGTATCGGTATGTTTGCACAGCACACAAATTAAACTTGTTATTATTATTTTCTTTAGTTTCCGCCCAAGAAACCATCAAGCTTAAACAATATCCCCAAGATCCCCCATCGAAATAAATATGTACATTTTTCAGTAGAACAGTGTGGCGGCCGAAGGCCGGTTCCTCCTAAATTGCAGGCTCGCTATCACTCACCAGGAAAAAAATCGACTCCTTAATGGAACATGTCTTAAAATCGCCAAACTAATGGAGCGAACGTCTTAAAATGTCAAAACTAATGGGGATAAGCATGAGGGAGATGGGGGTCCAGAAAAGAACAAACCTCCCCTTAAACCAGTAATTGCTGACAGTCCTTTCACTAAAGGCTGATTTACACCAACACTTTTTACAGCAGCATTATTTTTTTCGGCAACTCAGATCTGGCAACTACTGAAATGTTGGCCTACTTTTATAAGATACCAGTCAAGTGTGGTAATCCGCTTTTATACACTGTTCTAAATAATTAGGCTAAAAATCTTGAATATTAACCTCTATAACTTGCGAACGACTAGAGTAATCGAGCTAATATTCCTACCATTTGGGAAGGGTTCGGCCAGGAAATAGGTGTGGATATCTACAGCCTTTTTGCTCTAGCCTTTTTCCAGTTATAGAGGTTAGGGTTAACGATTTTTGGCCTACCTATTTGGAACAGGGTATAAACTAGCTGTTGGTGCCAGTGACAGATAATCTCAAAATCTTAAAATCTTAAAAGAATAAAGTTACGGTTCAAAACTTGCCGAAAAAACTCTGGTAAATCATTGATGCTCGTGGGAGTTTGGGAGTAATATTGTGTTTATAACACCAGGTTGACTGATTGGCTTGTGTTATCTCTGTGTGACCTTGGTGTTGTTGACTTGTAGTGAGTGCTGACTAATCCCCCTCAAGCAAATCCATTATCTCGGATAGTGCTAGTGATAAAGGGACAATGGGGGTGTGGGGAGGAGAGGAGAGGAGAGGGTTGGCTGTTTGGGATTCTGTCCGAGCAAGGCTGTTTGTGTCTGGTTTTAGTATACTGTATGTCATAGTAAAAGGAGAATATTTGCTCGAGTTTCACAATGTTTGTAGTTTATATTATATTATTATATATTATTTATTATGTTGTGTTCCTTTTTTTTTAGGTGCCTCCCCCCCCCCCCCCCCTTAGAGGAGAACAGAGTGTTGTGATTCTGTAGGAGCTGGCAAGGCTGTTTGTGTAGGTTATATTATAATATACTAGCAGGGGTACCCGGCGTTGCCCGGGTAATCACCATAATCACCATCACTACTACCACCACTACTACTACCATAATCACCATCATCAATCACTACTACCACAATCATCACAATACTACTACTACCATAATCACCGGCCTCGACCTCCCTGTGCCTCATTAAACGGCGACCTCGATTTCGGCTGCTAAATGACCTCCGATTTTGGATCTGACCTCATCCGTACCCCCATTTTTGGGGGCTGCGAACAACTTTCGTTCCATACACCTTTTCGATCGGAGGCATCCTTCTGCCCCAAACGGCAATTTTTTTCATTTTTTTCTCAAAAACATTTCAATTTCGGCCTCGAAACGACCTCCGATCGTGGCCTCGCCCCCTCTATGACCTGACCCAGGTCAATTGACACCCACATGCAAAGTTTCAGCTCCCCAGGTCCAAAACTGCGGCCGCCTATTAGAACACACACACACACACACAGACAGACAATCGAAAATATTATATAGATGTCATAGTAAAAGAAATATTTGTCTGAGTTTCACGGTGTTTATGTGGGTAGAGGAGCGTAGAGTGTTGTGTTTCTTTTGGTTATAGCAAGGCTGTTTGTATGTTTTATAATAGTGTGTTATGGGAAGATGAAGGCATAATGTCTGAGTTTCCCAATGTTTATGTGGTGTAGAGGAGAGGGAAATGTTGTGTTGATGTTGATGCTGGCAAGGCTGTTTGTGTCTGTTTTAAGGGAGGATGGGCGTATTAATTTGTTCATTTATTTATCTTTTTTATCATTTGTTGTTAGATTCCTCCCTAGACCTCCATCAAACTTTAAAAATCATCCATTAGATCCCCCTTCTAGATTAATTTGTACATATGTCGGTAGAAAAATGTCCCGGCCAAAGGACGGTTCTTCCAAAATTACAGTCTCACTATTGTTCGTCAGCAAAAAAATCGACACCTAAATAGCAGGAGAGAGGGGACCAGATAAACGACCCATCTCCCCTTAACTGTTGTTGTTCCTGTTGATGCTTTCAAGGCTGTTCCTGGCTGTTGTTTAAGGCCAGATTTCCACTTGAGGGATTTTTGTCTGGACTCCTTTCCCCCTCATGTTTAGCCGCATTGCTTTTGAGATTTTAAGACGTTCCCCCCATTTGTTTGGAGATTTTTAGAATGTTCGCCCCATTTCTGTCAATGTTAAGACCTTTCGTGCCATTTAGGTGTCGATTTTTCCTGGCGAGCGATAGGCCCCGGGACATTTTTCTACCGAAAAATGTACAAATTTATATTGAAAGTGAGTCTAAGGGGGGGGGGGGGGGGTAGTTTTAAGCTTGGTGGACCCGGTCTATGGAACAAACTGAAAAGCTCCCCTTTGATTCATATTAATCAAAATATGTTAGTCTAAATATATTCATATGGAAATTAAATAATACATCACCGTACTTAATGGTCATTATATTAATAATAATAATAATAATTATTATTATTATTATTAGTAATAGTAATAGTAGTAAAAAAAAATCATTAATAGGAAAGCGATAAATGTACAGTATATACATTTTATATATATATATATATATATATATATATATATATATATATATATATATATATATATATATATATATATATATATATATATATATATATGTATATATATATATACATACGTGGCAGTAAAGCGTGAATGTTAGACACATAAATTTGAATAGATAAAACAATAAGCAGCCTCTGAAGGAAAGGATGAGAATGACAAGTGAAAGTGACTGCTGTACAAGATGGCTAGATAACAAGGACAGAGATAAAAACTGTGATGATTGTGAAAGAGAGAGAGAGAGTGAGAGAGAGAGAGATGGCAGACGCATAGGACACTGGCAATATTTACACTAACCTCACGTGAGACTGATGTGCTTGCATGCCTGTGTGTGTGTGTGTGTGTGTGTGTGTGTGTGTGTGTGTGTGTGTGTGTGTGTGTGTGTGTCCGTGTGAGTGAGGGTGGGTGTGGGTGTGTGTGCGTTTCTTCTTTGACCTTGTGTACAGAGCATATATTGGTATTTTATATTTAAATATCTTATCGCAGTTCTCCCTTATCAAGTACTTGGAAATTCTAGTGACTAAGTTGTTTTTGGTACGAGTGTTAACATAAGTAATATTGAACATAAGTAATAGGGTGGACATTTTCCACCCCCACCTACCTACCTACCTACTTATCTACCTACCTACCTACTTATCTACCTACCTACTTATCTACCTACCTACCTACCTACTTACCTACCTACCTACCTACTTATCTACCTACCTACCTACTTACCTACCTACCTACTTAGCTACCTACCTACCTACTTACCTACCTACCTACTTAGCTACCTAGTTATCTACCTACCTACCTATCTACCTACTTAGCTACCTATCAACCTACTTAACTACCTACCTACCTACCAACCTACCTACCTACCTACCTACTTAGCTACCTACCTACCTACCTACTTATCTACCTACCTACCTACTTATCTACCTACCTACCTACCTACCTACCTACCTACTTATCTACCTACCTACTTAGCTACCTACCTACCTACCTACTTATCTACCTACCTACCTACTTATCTACCTACCTACCTACTTATCTACCTACCTACCTACTTATCTACCTACCTACCTACTTATCTACCTACCTACTTATCTACCTACCTACTTATCTACCTACCTACCTACTTATCTACCTACCTACCTACCTACCTACTTATCTACCTACTTATCTACCTACCTACCTACCTACCTACCTACCTACCTACCTACCTACCTACCTACTTAGCTACCTACCTACCTACTACTACTACCTACTATCTATCTACCTACTACTACTTATCTACCTACTTTACCTACCTACCTACCTACCGACCTACCTACCGACCTACCTACCGACCTACCTACTCCTACCAACCTACCTACCTAGTACCTACTTATCTACCTACCTACCTACCTACCTACCTACTTATCTACCTACTTACCTACCTACCTACCTACCTACCTACCTACCTACTTACTTATCTACCTACCTACCTACCAGCACACAGAGACAGAATATCAGTCATTCTTTAGTTTCCCGTGATAAGCCAGTAGGGAAACGTTAACTGTCGACTTATTTAATCATGTTTCTAAGCATCATTCATATTACTAAATTCGAATATATAATTTGGCAAATATGTGTATAATGCTTGTAACAACTGTCCACTCTTAGACAATGATAGCGTTCACTCGTGGGTTAGGCTTGGAAGAGGTCCATTATTAATTAACCTCTTTATAACGTTGATTTCATATTAATTGGGGTGGTGGTGTAACACTAAAACACTTTATTGAGATTAGTACGGACCTCTAGGCATCAAGGGGATAACAAAAATCTCAAGAAACCCTTTGCCTCCCACAGACATTTTGTAATATAAATTCAATCGCATAATGCTGGCCAGAATATAATGAAGAAAATGAAGCGTAATAATGCTGAAAAGGTTAAAGTTATATTAAATGAGTATTTGTGTGTCTGTCATGTGTGTGGTACATCACGTGATGTTGGTCTATGACTGTACCGCAGCCAATATTGACTTATGTGAGGACTTCCCATGTGTGTATGGTAAGGGAGGAGGAGGGAGGGGACGGGTGGGTGGTGGTGGGAGAGAGAGGAAGGGGAGAATGGTGGGAGGGGTGGGTGGGGAGAGAGAGAGGAAGGGGAGGATGATGGATAGAGGGTGGGTGGGGAGAGAGAGGAAGGGGAGGAGGGTGGGTAGTGGGGTGCTTGGAGAGAGAGGAAGGGGAGGATGGTGGATAGAGGGGTTGGTGGTGAGAGAGAGAGTAAGGGGAGGATGATGGATACAGGGGTGGGTGGGGAGAGAGAGGAAGGGGAGGATGGTGGATAGAGGGGTGGGTGGGGAGAGAGAGCGGAAGGGGAGGTTGGTGGATAGTGGGGTGGGTGGGAGAGAGAGAGGAGGGGGAGGAGGGTGGGTAGAGGGGTGGGGGGGGAGAGAGAGGAAGGGAAGGATGGTGGGTAGTGGGGTGGGTGGGGAGAGAGAGAGGAAGGGGAGGATGGTGGATAGTGGGGTGGGTGGGGAGAGAGAGAGGAAGGGGAGGATGGTGGATAGAGGGGTGGGTGGGGAGAGAGAGCGGAAGGGGAGGATGGTGGATAGAGGGGTGGGTGGGGAGATAGAGAGGAAGGGGAGATGGTGGATAGTGGGTGGGTGGGGAGAGAGAGAGGGAGGGAGGATGGTGGGTAGTGGGGTGGGTGGGGAGAGAGAGGAAGGGAAGGATGGTGGGTAGTGGGGTGGGTGGGGAGAGGGAGAGAGGAGGATGGTGGTAGAGGGGTGGGTGGGGAGAGAGAGGAAGGGAAGGATGGTGGGTGGGGAGAGAGAGAGGAAGGGAAGGATGGTGGGTAGTGGGGTGGGTGGGGAGAGAGAGGAAGGGAAGGATGGTGGGTAGTGGGGTGGGTGGGGAGAGAGAGGAAGGGAAGGATGGTGGGTAGTGGGGTAGGTGGGGAGAGAGAGGAAAGGGAGGATGGTGGGTAGTGTGGGGGGGTGGGGAGAGAGAGGAAGGGGAGGATGGTGGGTAGTCGGGTGGGTGGGGAGAGAGAGGAAGGGGAGGATGGTGGATAGAGGGGTGGGTTGGGGAGATAGAGGAAGGAGAGGATGGTGGGTAGTGGGGTGGGTGGGGAGAGAGAGGAAAGGGAGGATGGTGGGTAGTGGGGTGGGTGGGGAGAGAGAGGAAGGGGAGGATGGTGGGTAGTGGAGTGGGTGGGGAGAGAGAGGAAGGGGAGGATGGTGGGTTAGGGAGAGAGAAGAAGGGGAGGATGGTGGGTAGTGGGGGTGGGTGGGGAGATAGAGAGGAAGGGGAGGATGGTGGGTAGTGGGTGGGTGGGGAGAGGAACGGGAGGATGGTGGATAGAGGGGTGGGTGGGGAGATAGAGGAAGGAGAGGATGGTGGGTAGTGGGGTGGGTGGTTGGAGAGAGAGGAAGGGGAGGATGGTGGGTAGTGGAGAGGAAAGGGAGGATGGTGGGTAGTGGGGTTGGTGGGGAGAGAGAGGAAGGGGAGGATGGTGGGTAGTGGAGTGGGTGGGGAGAGAGAGGAAGGGGAGGATGGTGGGTAGGGAGAGAGAAGAAGGGGAGGATGGGGTAGGGGGGTGGGTGGGAGAGAGGAAGGGGAGGAGGGTGGGTAGTGGGTGGGGGGGGAGAGGAAGAGGAGGATGGTGGATAGAGGGGTGGGTGGGGAGATAGAGGAAGGAGAGGATGGTGGGTAGTGGGGTGGGTGGTTGGAGAGAGAAGGGGAGGATGGTGGGTAGGGGGTGGTTGGGGAGAGAGAGAGAGAAGGGGAGGATGGGGGGTAGGGTGGAGAGAGGAGGGGGAGGAGGGTGGGTGGTGGGGTGGGTGGTTGGAGAGAGAGGAAGGGGAGGAGGGCGGGTAGTGGGGTGGGTTGGAGAGAGAGGAAGGGGAGGATGGTGGGTAGTGGGGTGGGTGGGGAGAGAGAGAGGAAGGGGAGGATGGTGGGTAGTGGGGTGGGTAGTGGGGTGGGTGGTGGAGAGAGGAAGGGGAGGATGGTGGGTAGTGGGGTGGGGGGTGGAGAGAGAGGAAGGGGGGGGTGGTGGGTGGTGGGGTGGGTGGTTGGAGAGAGAGGAAGGGGAGGATGGTGGGTAGTGGGGTGGGTGGGGAGGATGGTCAACAGAAGGGAGGGGGAAAACTGATAGGCAGAGAAGGGAGGATGAATGTGGGGGGGGGAGGGGGGTTGAATTGTGAAAGAGGGAAGGAAAGATGCTGAGCAGAGAAGTGGAAGAGTTGTAAGGGGAAGAGAGAGAATGTTCGGTGAAGTGGAGAGAGAGAGAGAGAGAGAGAGAGAGAGAGAGAGAGAGAGAGAGAGAGAGAGAGAGAGAGAGAGAGAGAGAGAGAGAGAGAGAGAGAGAGAGAGAGACTGCTGGGGGGATAGGGTATATGGGGAGAGATAGGGTTAATCTGGTGTAGAAAGAGTGTGTGCCATGGGTGAAGAGAGGAGTGACTGCTGAGGAGAGATGAAAGAGGGATGGGATTGGTTATGGATGGTGAGCAACGTGAAGGGCTAATAAGGGAGTGTTTGTGTGTGTGTGTGTGGAGCGGGGGGGGGGGGGGGGCAGAATGATGGGAAAAGTACTCGAATAAAGGGGAGGCAAAATCCAGTGTGGGTTTGGAGGGGAGTGGGAGTAGGGGTGTGGGATTGAGTGAGATTGTTTGGCGTAAGGAGGGGAGGGGGGAGGAGGGAGTGTTTTTTTTTTGGGGGGGGGGGGGGGGTAGTTGAGGAAGTGGGGAGCATGGTGGGGAGGAATAAAATATATTATGAGGTGTGTTAACTCCTTGACGATTATGACGTGTTTTGACAGTTTATTCTGGCTATTATTAGATGATTGTATTCAGTTTAGGACAAAATTGTGGGAGCTACAGGGACATTTGAGATAGTTTTGACCCCTTTGATTCCCAGAGATCCTTCTTAAATTGTATAAAATCGTCTAATGATAAACAGAATATAGCGTATTAACGTGCACTCAAAATATTGAAAAAGTTAGAAGGACATTCGTAGAGAGGGTATTAAATGCGTGGAGAGTTTTCTTTGTGTTAATGGTTAATACTTTAAAATGGTTACACTGATATGGTATGAAGCAAAGGTAGTTAATAGGGAGATAAAGAAGAGTGGGTTTGTTAGGAAGTGGCTTGCAGAGAGTGGAGATACATACTCGAGTGTACAGATGAAGATGACACGATAACACGAAGGTCACATTATGGTAAGCACGGGATATATTTAGCCATATTTCTTAACTCGATCGCATTAAAACAGGTGTATCAGTGAACTCATTCAGCTAGACCACCACACAGATCACTATTAGCCACACTCGACATTAGTAAAGCCTTTGATGCCATCCCCCGCCACAACCTAACAAACAAAATCTACAACACAAACATGCACAACAACACAAAACGGTGGCTGGCCAACTTCCTAGCAGGCAGATGTGCACACGTATCCTTTGCCGGTCAGTCATCTAAAATCAGAAACTTTCCAAACGGAGTCCCACAAGGATCCGTCCTATCGCCCGCACTCTTCAATCTGTACATGCACGATATAACTACACCAATACGCCCCAAATAAACTTAGCCTCCTATGCAGATGACATAACACTCACATGCACACACCATGACCCAAGAAGAGCAACAGATCTCCTTCAACCCTATCTCAACACACTACATGGCTGGTGCACTACAAACAGACTTAATCTAGCCCCAGCCAAATCCACCGCAACCCTGCTCACAAGTTGGACAGGAGAACACGAATACATCCCTCAACTCACCATAAACAACACACCCCTAACACATACACACACACCCAAAATCCTAGGAGTAACATATGATACTCATATGACATTCAAACAGCACACCACAAACATTAAAAAGAAACTGACACCCAGACTTAACGCCCTCAGGTCACTTGCTCACACAAAATTTGGACACAACAAAGAAACTACCACCACAGTATATAAACAATACATAAGATCAGTGATGGAATACGCAAGCCCAGCCTGGGCTTCTAACCTAGCTGAAACACATCATAAGACCTTACAGACTATTCAAAACAAAGCCCTGAAGATCATTACAGGCTGCAGAGCTATTGCACCCACAGATCACCTACATCAAGAACCAAAATCCTCAAAGTCAAAGACCATCTGGACATGAGAGGCACTCAATTCCTGGCAGCAGCCTCCACGAACCAAGACCACCCACTAAACTACATGGCAACACACCCACAGACACCAAGAAATATCAAAACAACACCCAGCACACGGTATCACACACAATTATTGTCCTCTCTCCCTCCCTGCCCACCCCGAACCAACTTCCAGAAGCACATCCATACTCATATCTCTCACCGATCCATCCACTCACTCACAGACAACACGCAGCTGCATGCACGACCTCCCGAAATCCATCCTTCCGAATCCTCCCTTCCTCGCGAGGACAGAGTCCACCTAGCCAGGCTGAGATGCGGACACCATCCAGCTCTCCTGAGCTATCAGAAGAGACTGGATGACTCCGTTGTCGACACCTGCCCGGGATGTAACACAGCACCCCATACCATTAAACACATCATAGAAGACTGCATTTCACACAACCACTTACGCCAACAACACAATCTACACTCAATGAGAGCTCTGTGGGAAAGCCCGATCGTGGCCATGGCCTTTCTCAGGGACTCGGGGCTGTTCGGCCAGGCAGCTTAGGGAACAACAACAACAACAACAACAACAACTCATTCTCTTTTGCCATTAATTAAATATGTGAAATGAATGTTTCTTGTATTTAATGAATGTTTCATGTATTTAATGAATGATTCTTGTATTTAATGAATGATTCTTGTATGTAATGAATGTTTCTTGTATTTAATGAATGTTTCTTGTATTTAATGAATGTTTCTTGTATTTAATGAATGTTTCTTGTATTTAATGAATGTGTCTTGTATTTAATGAATGATTCTTGTATTTAATTAATGTTTCTTGTATTTAATGAATGTTTCTTGTATTTAATGAATGTTTCTTGTATTTAATGAATGTTTCTTGTATTTAATGAATGTTTCTTGTATTTAATGAATGTTTCTTGTATTTAATGAATGTTTCTTGTATTTAATTAATGTTTCTTGTATTTAATGAATGTTTCTTGTATTTAATGAATGTGTCTTGTATTTAATGAATGATTCTTGTATTTAATTAATGTTTCTTGTATTTAATGAATGTTTCTTGTATTTAATGAATGTTTCTTGTATTTAATTAATGTTTCTTGTATTTCATTAATGTTTCTTGTATTTAATGAATGTTTCTTGTATTTAATGAATGTTTCTTGTATTTAATGAATGTTTCTTTTATTTAATGAATGTTTCTTGTATTTTTCAACGTTGTTCAGTACCTTGCCTTTCATTAAGTATTTGAAAAGGAAAAGGAAAATAGTAAAGAATATCAAAGAACCTGGAAGTTGGGGCATATTCTGTATATAAAGGTTTATCCTTGTATTTGTAAAACTAGAAACCTCATATAGTAATACTCTTAGCATGGTTAAGTTAATAAGTTGAAATATGATGTTATCCTCAAGAAAATGGGCCACCAAAACTGATACTAGTTACAATCCCTTAAGGGGGTGACCTGCTTTTTGTTATTTCTGTCCTTTTCTCTCTTTCTCTGGCTTGTATCCATTCGGCCCCATTCAGCCAACTATTTTAAGACTTTTATCCCCATCTAGGTGTCGATTTCTTCCTGGCGAGCGATAGCGAGCCAGCATTATATGAAGAAATCCGGCTTCGCCGGAGACATTTATCTATCGAAAAATGTACAAATTTAGCCTGCTGTCAAACAAAAATAAAAAATATGCTGGCTCGCTACCGCTCACCATTAAAAAATTGACACCTGGATGGGGATAAACGTCTTAAAACAGTAGGCTGAATGGGGCCAAATGGATACAAGCCACAGAAAGAGAGAAAAGGACAGAAATAACAGAAAGCAGGTCACCCCCCTTAAAGGAAGACAAACAGGAATACCCAACTCAATCAATTATAGTCCACCATCATCTCTATGTGCAGTCCACATATATATTATCTGCATCGGTATTGGCGAATGTGTATTATGGTTACGGATATATTATGTGAGTGTTGGGAGGTTAATGACACCAGTGGCACCAATATGGCGGAGGTTGGTTGGTCTCTTGGTATAATAGGGTCTCTAGTTCACACCGGCGTTTTGTTTGTTCTGGGCATCTGTATGTAATCTATAGCTTCTTAAGGGGAGATTTCCACTTGAGGGAGTTTTTTCTTGACTCCTTTCTCCCTCATGTTTAGCCCCATTGCTTTTCTAATTTTAAGACGTTCGACCCATTATTTTGACGATTTTAAGAACTTTTGACCCATTTCTGTCAATTTTAAGACCTTTCGTGCCATTTAGGTGTCGATTTTATCCTGGCGAGCGATAGCGAGCCTGTAATATAAGAGGAACCGGCTTTCAGCCGGGAAAATTTTCTACCGAAAAATGTACAAATTTATCTTGAAAGAGGGTCAAGGGGGTGACATTTTAAGATTGCTGGAGGAGTAGAAACAAACTAAAAACCTCCCCTTAATTCAACTAGTATAAGACTACAGCTAACTATTATAATGTACCTTCAGTCTAGTTACCGATTATAATACATAACTTAAGGGGGACTTGGTAGAGCGCATACCTCCGCATACGATGGCTGGTTCTGTACCATAAATATTGTAATGCCCTCGAAAATATCCCGCAACCCCAATAATGTACTACCCGAGTTGACGTCAGGTATAGTGTAAAATAGTCGTTGATGGGAAGTCCAATAAACTCATCACGTGAAACACCACGAGACTATCACCTGGTTCTTACAAATCGGACTAAGGTTACTATACTTGTGTACGTCTGTGGTAGTACAGTGGGTTAGCGCGCGGGCCTGGTTGACCTATGGGGGTCATGGTCACTAACCAGGGTTCGAACCCCACCCAAGGCATCTCAAAACCTGTGGGTTTTTAGGAGGGTTAAACTCCCTTCAGAGGTTCGAGCCCCGCGCCAGGCCCCAGGAAAGGTTGACCCTAATGCTGGGGTCACACATTCACGTATATGCTCCCGTATGCTCCCGTACAAAGGTTTATTGGTAGTTGGCAACCGAATATGTAAAACGTAAGGGCTTAGTACGCAAAACGTAAATGAAATTGTGTCTAGTCATGGGGGTTGGTATGCATGGCGGGAGTAGCCACGCTGGTCGGGGAGGTGGTTGGTGCAGCCAAGGCCGCCCGGTATGTTTTGGATTTCAAATCAGATACGGGGCTCGCGCTCACGTATGTCAAAAGTCGGGAAATCCTACGTCTGACTGGGCGATCGGCTACGTCTGACGGGAGCAGCCCCGTAAGACGTAGCAGCTCGCCCGGTCAAACGTAAGCTGCTCCCGTAAATCGTAAAATATTCCCGTCAAACGGGACTGTTAACGTTAGTCCGGGCGCATCTGGCAGCACCGCCGCACTGCGTGTTGGCGGGAAGACGCGGCAACATTGTACGGGGGGTATATAAGGACCAGCGGGGGACACTCCCGTCACACCTCTCACCACACCGGAGCAGCAAACAACAAGCCAACCCTGCCACCTGCTTGCCACCCTCTGCACCCTGCCCTGCTCTGCTTGCCACCCTCTGCACCCTGCCCTGCCCTGCTTGCCACCCTCTGCACCCTGCCCTGCCCTGCTTGCCACCCTCTGCACCCTGCCCTGCCCTGTACCATGCATAAGAAAGGCGTGAAGAAGGCCAGGAAGGCTTCCCCTGCCACCTCGACGTCTGCCACCTCACCGCCTGCCACCTCTCCTTTTGACCCCTCTCAGCCTGGCCCCTCCAACTCTGACCCCTCGCAGCCTGACCCCTCCAACTCACCGCCTGCCCTCTCGACGCCTGATGAAGATGAAGTTGTTATCGACCTCGGCCCCGCTAGTGGAGAGCTCGAGGTTGAAGTGGATGAGAGTGAGGAAGACGAGGAGGAAGAAGAAGAACCTGCACCTTCCAACAGCGTACAGGCCCCACCAAAGAAACGGCGCCAGAAGAAGACTAACATCATACTGACAGAGGAGACTGAGCGTATGCTGGCTGATTGGATTGAGCTGGATGCGCCTTTCATTTATGACAAGGGTGACCCCAGGCACGAAAACAAAGAGCATATCGAGGCTGTATGGGCGGAGAAGGCTGCGACCATGGACCCACCAATGACCGCCTTCGATTTAAAGACGTGGTGGGAATCTCTCCGCTCCAGGTTCGGCCGGCTCAGCAAGTTGAAGAGTGGTGATGGGGCCAAACGACTGACGGAGAGGGAAAAGTGGATCCTCAACATGTTCCACTTCATGAAGCCACACATCGTCCGTCAAAAGAAGCCCCGGTCACTTGGTATGCCTGAGGTACGTTGATATTTGTTATGTTTTCAAACCCTTTCACAGTGACAGTGTCAGTTTTTGTTTTTTTCGTAATTATTTTGCTTATAATGATGCTATTATTGTGTTCAATTTATCGTGTTAACTTCAAATTTTTGTTGGCAACCTCCTTCCATTCAGCAGGTGATTGTGGCGTCTTGATCTCCTGATCTCCGTAGACAGAAATGATGGCCTGGCAGGTGTCTGGAACAATTTGGCTGATGGTGTTGTGGGCAACACGAAAGTTGTATTGCAGGCTCTTATAGGAATCACCCGTAGCGAGGAAACGTAGGGTGATGGCCACCCGCAGACCAGGAGGAATGGGGTTCCGCCAGAACGTAGGTTTCCTCTGAATGAGGGGGGTGACACGTTCCACTATCTCATCAAATAGTTGTTTGTCTACCTGGGTGAAGTTTTTGTACAGTTGTGGACATTCTGTGGCCAACTCTTGCATCAGCTTCTCATAATGGCCATGTTCAGGCCTTCGTTGTAGATATGGCCACACCCACACTGTCCTCTTGCTCCTTTCCTTCTTCTTCTCTTGTTCATCTTCATGGATGTAGTTTGCTATTGCAAGCAGTTCTAACATTTCTATGTAGGAAATGATCCATTTAATGGAGCCGAGTGTTATGCCTGTTCTCCGGTTTGATTAGGGAGTTCACCATCTTGAACTCCTCCAGCATGTATTCCGTGATGTTCTTCATAGTGCCGAGTCAGGAGTGGGAATGGGAACGTTGTGGCCAGCCCTGCCCTTTTGTAGTTCCCAGATTCTAACCCAGACCTACGTGGTTGACAAAGACTGTCTTTGTCTGTGTTTGGACAGATGGGGTGTGCCTACGATTGTCCGGAAACGGTCCACGTAAGTCCTACAAACTCCCAAGACGTATGGCCTCAGCTACGCAGCTCTTGTGGGGGCGTGGCCATGGGCGTGGCCTGTGTTGCCGCAAATCGGGCAGCCCAGGCGGACTAACGGGGACATGCTTACGCAAGTCGCAAGCACGTACGTAGTTCCATATGACTACATTACATCTGACGTAACACTGGCCCCGTCACGGTACGTCTGTCGGGAAGTGCAATAGTCGTGGTCTATACGGGCATACACGGCCGGACTACGCCCGTCAGAACACAAAATTGGCGATCACGCCTGACGGGAGCTGTCGGGAGTGATATACGTGAATGTGTGACCCCAGCATAAGTGGGCCTGGGGAGTTATCAGGACAGAAAAATTCCCTTCACACCCAGCATTTCAAATATCATAACCTAAATTTTCTTCTGGATCTGGGTTCCAGGATAGATCCAGATCGCTTGCTAAATGTAATCACTTCTTCCTTGGCGAATCTCCTATCTGCCCAACAAATTGAGTGAAAATCGGTGTATAACTTTGTGAAATATTTTTTTTACAGGCAAGCAAACAAACAAACGGAAAAGAACACATAACCTCTTTCCATCTTCGTTTGCGGAGGCAATGGCTTCCAAAATGAAGCTAGAATGAAGTCTCCGATCGACAGTCTACTTAAAAAAAAGAAAAAAAAAGGAGGTATTATAGAGATAATATGCCTCAATATTGAATAAGGTTCTGGGACGTCATATCTTACTGTGGTTTACTGTTACGGATATTGTTGAGTGTGTAGCTGATATACTGTATAAGAGGATGGGAAGGTTAAGGAGTGATAAGAGGATAGGGTATCGTCACTTTTACTTGGCCACGGGTCAGGAGAAAGTCCAACTGATAACATGGGGGGGGGGGGGTTGCGGAATTATTGATTGTCATATGCGAGGGGGTGAGGGGGCTTTTGGATTTCCCCCGTTTCTCTCTATTAGTTTGAATAATTTAAGACATTTCAACCCATTTGTTTAGCGATAATAAGACGCTTCACCCCATTCAGGTGAAATTTGTATTCTGGGCGAGCGATAGCGAGCCTGTAACTTAAAAGAAATCTGCCTTCGGATATTTGTCTATGGAAAAATGTACACATTTAGCTTGAAGAGGGTTTCGGAGAGCATGTTATAGTTTGAAGGCAGTCTGGGAAGGCGTTTTTGTTAGCCTGGGGGACAAACTAAAATAGCGGTACATTGCTCTAAAATGACAAAATCAAGCAAAATCCTCACTAATAATTGAACAAAATAACATAATAACCCACAACACGTGGGATCATCTAGTGTTAATGATTGTGACATACAAAGATTGTGTCAGAGTTTGGGAATGAGGTCATTAGATGATTATTAGATAATTTTGGATATTTTGTGTCAATGATAGTGAGCTTTTTTCAACCTGACTGACGAAAACTAGGCTGCTTTTGTTCAACCTTGTTGAAAATAATTGAATATGTTAAATAGAATTAATTTTAAATTAATTATAGTTATAATTTGTTTTTGTAACTGCAAGTATTACCGCCGCTAGCAACGTTCACATGACACCAATTTACGAGAAAGTCGGGTTAGCATCACTGTCACTCTATATACTGTACAGTCGTGATTTAAGTGCTAGCGGTTGAGAAAAGTATATATATATATATATATATTGGTATATGAATATGGGAAGTCGGAGCGTTGGTTGATATATACTGTACTCAATTTGATTCCTTGAGGTCATGAATAAAACCGTCTAACGTTAGTCAGAGTAAGGTGAAAAAAATGTTACCGCCTACTGAAAGGGTTAATGATGTTATTGCCGATTGAAAGTTGCCGGAATATGGAGCCGTGTAAACCCACTCTGAGAAGTGTATTAATAAGTTGACATGTTGATGCCACCATACACTACTACCAATATACCTACATGGCTCCCTACATGCAGGACCTTCACATGGTTTCATACCCTACCTACATGTTGAAGCCACCATACACTACTACCAATATACCTACATGCAGGACCTTCACATGGTTTCATACCCTACCTACACTCTTATCGTTTTTTTGTTCTGTGTGTATGAAAAAGACATAAGGCAAACTGCCTGTAACGAGTGTCTCCCCCAAAGCGTGGACCCTTCCAAACTAATACCTCACCCCCCACCCCCGACACCCTTAACAAAATAATAATAATAATAATAATAATAAACCAAAAACTAAAATTAAAAAACGTCCCCCAGACCACCTTCAACCTAATATAAAAGGCCCCCAGACTCCCTTCAAGCTAAATGTGTATATTTTTCGATAGAACAATTTCCCGGCCAAACGCTGCTTTCGTAAGTCACAGGCTCGCTATCGCGTGTCAGTAGTTATCAACACTTAAGTGGCGAAACGTCTTATAACCGCCAGACTATAGGGGCAAAACGTCTGTAAATCGCTTAAGTAACTGGGTGAAACATGGGGGAAGCTAAAAATGAACATCCTTAATATAATATAGAGTTAAGAAGTGTATTAATAAGTTGATATGTTAACCACTATACTGTACACTCCCAATATACCTGACTATACTGTACACTCCCAATATACCTGACTATACTGTACACTCCCAATATACCTGACTATACTGTAATGACTGACACCCCCTTCATTCATACCTGGCACCACACATCAGGCCCTGCAGTCAACCTTACTCAACGATACCTTGGAATATCTCGCTCACACACACACACATACAACCACACACACACACAACCACACAACCATCACACACACACACACAACCATCACACACACAAACAACCACACACACACAAACAACCACACACACACAAACAACCACACACGCACACAACCACACACACAACCACGCACACACGCACACACACAACCACACGCACACACACACACACCCACCCACCCACCCACCCCCACACACAAATAATATTGATCTCGTCAAACAGTTCTTATGCAACTGTGCTTTGGTCCTTATTATAAGATAATACTAGCAGGGGTACCCGGCGTTGCCTGGGTTTAAATTCTACTACCATAATCACCATCATCACAATACTACTACTACCATAATCACCGGCCTCGACCTCCCTGTGCCTCATTAAACGGCGACCTCGATTTCGGCCGCTAAATGACCTCCGATTTTGGATCTGACCTCATCCGTACTCCCATTTTGGGGGGCTGATAACAACTTTCGTTCCATACACCTTTTCGATCAGAGGCCTCCTTCTGCCCCAAACGGCAATTTTTTTTAATTTCGGCCTCGAAACTACCTCCGATCGTGGCCTCGCCCCCTCTATGACCTGGCCCAGGTCAATTGACACCCACATGCAAAGTTTCAGCTCCCCCAGTTCCAAAACTGCGGCCAACTATTAAGAACACGCAGACAGACAAACAGACACACAAACTGATTTAATAATATAGATATCAGTTAGAGTTACGTAAGCTAAAAACTGTTCCTCTGTACATTTTCAGCCTACGGCTGCAATTATCAATAAACCGTTTATTATTATTATACAACCAAACACACACACACACACACACACACACAGCCCGTAGCCTAGTAGGTAGAGCTCTCGTCTCACACACGAGGGGTCGGGGGTTCAATCCCCGGCCGGGCGGAGACAAATTGGGCTTGTCTCCTTTCATGTGTTAGCCTCAGTTCACCTAGCTGTAAATAGGTACCTGGAATAAGTGGACGACGTTGTGACGTCCCATCTGGGGTTGGCAAAAATGGTACAAGGCGAGATGGGTATCATATGGTTCACCTAAGCTGATGGCTACCTAAGCCTTCGGGCGAGACGGTACCGTCTATAGTGAGAATGGTACCATACAGATCCACCCTAAGCCTTCGTTTCCGATGTCGCCAATTGGCTAAAAATACAGACTACACACACATCCACAGCCATTCCAACGATACATATAACACCTACACATATAGGAGGCGGGAAATAACGAGCATGCTCACTCCCGCAATACAACTAGAGTAAGTACAACTAGAGTAAGTACACACACACACACACACACACATTATTACCCTGGCTCCCTGGTGTCTCAAAGTCCCAACACATCTTTTTATTTACCATACTCGTCCCATCATTGACTGGATTATTTTTTCTTTTCCTTTGGGTCCGTTTTTGCCTTGCCTCAAAATATGCTGTTATATCTCTCTCTCTCTCTCGTGTTTGCTCTAGTATTTCAAATTATAGGTTTGAGTCCCGAAGGGAGGAAGGAAATCCTAATATTTAGTAGTGGCCCCGGAATCATTGACGATGCGCCTTACGTAGGTAATGGCCAATCTTTGAACACCAAGCTTGCTGTTCAAACTTCCCGCCCAAGGAGAACTCAAAATACAATTGCCTTACATCGTGAGCGAAACGCTCTTAATAACCACTCACGGACTCGTCCTTATGATGTGGGTCCACTACTAGAAGAAACTAGTAAAATAAATAAATAAAAATAAAAATTAAACTTGATCTAGCTTGCGCTTCCCAGACCTCTGCTCTTGGGTACCGCTCGCCATCCCGCTTACTGCGAGCGTTCGTCCTTAATCTGACATATCGAGACTCAAAAATGTAGCAGATGAATGGGAAGGGGATGGAAGGGAGGGCCAAAATCGTCAATGATTCCGGGGCCACTACTAAATATTAGGTTTTCCTTCCTCCCTTCAGGACTCAAACCTATAATTTATTAGTGGCCCCTTCATCATTGACGATGCGCCTGAATTCTCAAGACTGGAGGTGGGACATTCATCATAAACATCGCATACCACTAATAAACCAGGTACGGTCCAAGGAACATGTACTAATCAGGTCAGTTTAATATCAAAGAAAATATAAAGAAGGTTACAGGCGGCGTTTCTTAAAGGAAGCCTGTGGTGTTAACGCCTTTAAGGTTCATAGAACAGTTGGTGTAACACAGGAATAAACTATTCATTCAGTTTTTATATTCCAGGGGAAATGAAATATTCATTATCACCCAAATTTATTAATATGTAGGCCTACATATTCATGGCCTTAGGTAATGTTACCAAAAATATTTATACTCTAGATCTAATCCCTGAGATTATTGAGTATATTGGGAACCCTATTGCATCCATAGTGTTTCATCTAAAAATTAATCAATGTTCCTGGGTAGGCTTACTTTAGCCTAGGGAACGGTTATCACATGACCTTAATACTCGTTACATTTTGTCTCACTTAAGAGGCAGGTGGAGTCCTTAGCTAGGATACTCCCCCCCCCTCCCCCTTTTTCACAAAATCAGCTTAACACTAGGCTCTCTGCCTTAATACTACACATGTACGAGAAGGTTTCATGAGATTGACGGACAGATAACGTGTGAGAAAAGTATGATTTGATGACCACAATTGGGTCTGCTGAATATCTTCTAGAGAGTAATTATGGAGGAATCGAAGTGATGCTGCCCATTTACGGATATCGTATGATCTTGCCAACACGCCCGGGTTACTCTCTCGAATGACTTCCACTAATAACGCAGCTAGCCGGCGTTTTTGTAATCGGACACCTGTCCTTGAAATCCAGAGGGCTCCCACCTGTGATGGCCGGGAAGCCCTCATAAATAACCTAAGTGACTGCACTGGACACAATAAATGGTGCCTGTCATCCTGTTTCAGAGCCGGAATTTCGAACTCTCTGTAAATACATGATTAGAATGTTCATTCTTATCAATAAAGCTAGGAGCAGGAGCAATATGTACCCCTATGTTGCGCCTTTTAAATCTTAGGCAGGTGGGGTCCGAACTCATCGCCGCCAACTCAGACACCCTGTCACCCGTAGCCAGTGCCATTAGAAAAATGGCCTTTTTAAGTATTCGATCAAAGGGAGGATCTTTGCAATATTTACGGGACTGAAGCATTTCAACGGCTTGATCCAGAGACCAGGTGGGTGTGAGTTGACTAGGGGGAGGGCGGAGCTTTAAGCATGACCTCATAAATCCCTCTTCTACCGCCTCCTGTACAGCCCAACCAGTTAAGTCTAAAAATGGTGTCCTAATTGCTGTGAGGTGATTCCTTAATGTGACAACTGACAACTTTGAACGTCGAATATGTAATTTAAATAATTAAACACCAGAGCCACCGAGGACTGTCATTGACCAGTTTCTACAAGCCAGGTAGTAAATGACTTCCAGTGTGATTGGTACTGTCGTCGTGTTGATAGAGCATATTGATTAATCAACTTGTGAGTCACGGTTTCCCCAAACTGGCCTAGCCACTTGGCCTTCTGAATATTCACAAGGCGAAAGTCAGCGAGGTCTTGAGGTTTCCAATTGTCTCTAAGTGGAAATACGAGATCGGGAGCAACACCGGGTTCTCGCACCACATCTTCAACTGGTTGTACCACACTTGAGCTGGCCACCAGGGCGCGATCATCGAGACCATGCTCCGATAATCCCGTAGTTTGTGAACTACTTTGCACATTAAGGATGCGTCTGGAAGTGGAAACAGATAAATGGAGTTCCATTTGTTCCCCTCTACCAGCAATGCGTCCGCCCCCCCGCCCCCCGCCCCCGCCGGAGTGAGATTCCGGCGTGTGAGGTACTGGGGCAGCCTGTGTCATGCTTCTGATGCGAACAAATCTACTTGTGGATGGTAGGGCTCTGCAATCAGCTTTTGAAAGATGTTTTGTCTGAGAGCCCATTCTACTTGAGTGCTCTGTCTCCAGGACATAGCATCCGCCCATACATTCGCCACGCCGGGCAGATATGTTGCATGAAGATAAGTCCCTAGCCTTGCGGCTAGACGAAATATCTTTTACGACAACCCTTGTAGCACTCTTGATCTTACTGACCCTTGCTTTTGAATGCATGTCACTGCAGTCAAATTGTCCATTCTGAAGGCTAGGGATTTTCCCGCCTGGCTCATGCTGTGCTCCTGTAAAAAGAATAGTGGGACTAGCAACTCCTTGGCATTGATATGAAGATGATTTGAAGTTGATCATCGACCCTGACCCTGATGGCCTAAGTTTGATTGGTAACCCCTTCCCAGGGTTCCTGACGCGTCTGTATCTACCCAAACCGTCGGAGGTGGAGTTGTCCAAGTCAAGGAGGAGTGATTTACTTCTGGCTTCGCCCAAGCCGTCAGGAGGTTGTGGATTACAGTTGGAATTGTCCTTAGTGTTTCCGCCTGTGAAAGTGGCAAACACTTGTTTCCTTCCAAGATAATTCTTTTTGACCTTCAGACGACCTAACGGTACCATCAGCTGTATCCAATTTCAGTGAGCCCACCCGGGATTCCCAGAATTTCTTCGTTGTCGTCCGCGAGTCTAGAAACCGGGAGAGTTTCCTGCGAAATTTCTGACTGTTGTCCACACTCTGACTCAGAGTTAGTAACTCGGTATCCCAGATAAGGCCCACCCGCTGGATTTGCTTGGTGGGGAGGAGAGATGACTTTCCTAAGTTTACCCTGAACCCTAAGGTTTTAACATGGTCTAACACTAGTTGAACATGATGAAGGTGCTTTTTCTTGGATTGGGCTACCACTAGCCAATCGTCTAGGTACCATAAAATCATGATTCCCTGTTTGAGCAATGGTAGTAATGCCTGTCGAACTAGTTTTTGTGAAAAACTCGGGATGCTAGATATAATCCAAAGGGCATTCTTTAAAAGACAAACGTTTGATTCCCCTTGTGTAAGGCTAGAAACCTCTGAGAACGTTTGTTGATTGGGACATGCCAATAGGCATCTTTCAGATCTGTTAAGCACATCCGGCCATGCGGCGGGAGTGACTACCTGATCTGATTCACCGTCAGCCTCCTGACTGACTGATTGTGAATATGGGTGTTGAGATATGAGAGGTCGATCACCGGCCTCATCTGAACACTGTCCCTCTTTGGCACCAAAAACAACTGGGATATGAACACTGGCATTTCCATAGGCCTGGGGATTATGATCTGCTTTTGTGCCCTCTCTTCGATAATGGATCCCGCCTTCAATGGAACATGATTGAATTCTGTGGGGAAAACGTAAACGGGGTCGCCGGGACCACCGCCACGAGAGACCTTTGCGGACCACTGTCCTTGCCCATGTTCGCCGGGGCTATGCCCGGAAATAATCTCGGGAGTTGCCAGTCATATGACTGGTCTTGTCCGGCAGTACTACTCTTGGATCCGTCTCGCCTTGCCTTGGCGCTGGGAGTGAGAGAGTCCTGTGGTATGTCTCAGATCTTGGAGGAGGAATTGAACTATAACTGACCACGAAAGGAACTTTTAGTTCTGAAACTTTGTTTAGCTGCCTGCTCGCCCTTGAATTTAGTAGTGGTGGCAGGATGTTGGTCTAGGAGTAAATTAATTGTTCTCTATGCTTCGTTAGAGACTAAGGTAGCTGTAAAGATATTGGATAAGAATAATTTTCTACCGATCTTCGCCGGAATTCTCCTCACCAAATACACTCTTATTTACAGGCGGCGTTTCTTAAGGGAAGCCTGTGGTGTTAGCCCCTTTTAAGTTTGACAGAACAGTTGGTGTAACACCAGAATATACTAGTCATTTGGCTTATATATCCCAGGTTAAATGAAACATTCATTATCACCCAATTTTATTAATATGTAGGCCTACATATTCATGGCCTTAGGTACTGTATTACCAAAATATTTGTACTCTTACTCTAATTCTAATCCCTGAGATTATAGAGTATATTGGAAATTCTATTGCATCCATAGTGTTTCACCTAAAAATTAATCCATGTACCTGAGTAGGCTTACTTTAGCCTAAGGAATGGATTATCATATGACCTTAATACTCGTTACATTTTGTCTCATTTCAGAGGCAGGCAGATTCCTTAGCTAGGATACCCCCCCCCCCTTTTATATCCCAAAATCAGTTTAAAACTAGACTTTCTGCCTTAATGCTACACATGTAACCCTTCAGTCCAAAAACAGTTTTCCGGCGGAAGTAGGAGGCAAGGTGGGGGATGATGAGTACACAAAAAACTCGGGATTGAAATTTTTTGCGAAGGCCTTAATAACAACATGAAGTACCTCTCCCAAATGGTTCTTGGCCCTTAATTTCTTCTTTTCCCTTCCCTCTATAACCCAGTGTTCCGGGACAGGTAATTCACCTGTAACCAGGGTGTGTGCGAGGTTGGGGCGTATAGTGGAGTAAGTACTGATTGTGATATCTCTGAGCCCTACGTCCCAGATAGTTGAGAGACTGGTCTTTGGCTAGACCCCATTTCCTTAGTATAACCTCCCTGTTGGTATATATCTCTAAGTGGCCCCTTCGTTAATGATCCCCTTGACCGGGTTGATGGGGCTGGTTGAGTTTCCCACCGAGACTCATCAACCCGTGCATCGGTTTCATATGTATCTTTTTGTGAATGCCGTTCTGGGGAGCTCTCATGTCTCCGCCGGTAAGAAACTACACTGCCACTTCTTTCTTTCCCTGACACAGGTAGAACGACATGTTCCGGTGTAGGATTAGTAAATTGGGGGGAATAGCCTGAGACCGCAGTAGATGTGTCTCTTGATGTCTCTCTTTCCGCTGAGGATTTCTGTCTTTATTTTGAGGGGTCCTCAGTTGTCTTCCTTCTTGATGAGGAGAACGTCTTATGCCGGCTCGACTTTGACTTGTCCCCGGTAGCTAATGCGGAGTCCAAGTTCGAGCGGGACCTCTTAGCCTCCTGGTCATCTGACGGCGGTTTGGTCCGAGGTCTCTTTCGGTGGCGGGAGGAAGTGTCTTCCGAAGAAGATCCCGGAAGGGGTGAGGTAATAACTGGACACATTAATGAATCCTCAGAGTTTGATCATCCAACTGGAGGGATTTATGAGCCATTGTCTTACAATATGTTACCTATTCAAATTTGAATGTGTTGAAGGATAGCCTTACATTGACTATCTCCATTGTTAATCAAGGCAGTGCGGAGGGCTGAACATTTGGGATAAGCTTTTGATAACCACCGACCTCTCGATTGGTCTAGGTAAGGGACACACTTCACCCAGAGTAAGTGCCCCATAATCGCTAATCTCTGACAGCCCAGAGATGCACAGAAAGAGAAAATACTCTTATCTATGATTACCTCCTTACCGCCACAGAGATATTCATCTTCCTAGGTGTTTCACTTTCGAACCTGTGTGAGATTTTATTTTCAAGAATCAATGCTCATAAGGACACGCTAGGCTGGAATAATTAATATAATTATACTGTATATCTCTACGTAAAAAAGAATAAAGTTTGAATAACACTTAAACTATCTTAATTCCCCTTACGTTAAACATTCCTCAGAAATGCCATCGAGTATTGTGTGGCCTATTACGTGCTACTAATTTGTAAAAAAGAATACAGTTTGAATAACTCTTAAACAATCTTAATTCCCTTTACTTTAAACATTCCTCCGAAATGTAATTGAGTATTGTGTAGCCTATTATGTGCTACCAATTTATAAACTTCTTACCCGAGTGCAAAAACACTGACCTCATTCGTTTTGTGATACATGAATCAACCCCGGCGATCCTCGAGCGCTACACGGATTTTGTATTCTAGATCCGGCGGATAAGTCGCCAATGATAAAGCAAAACAGTCGAACTGGGAGCTACAAGATCGAAAAGGGTGAGCTACTAATTTGTAAAAAAGGAATAAAGTTTGAGTAACATTTAAACAATCTTAATTCCCTTTACGTTAAACATTTCCCCGAAATGTAATTGAGTATTGTGTAGCCTATTATGTGCTACCAATTAATAAACTTCTTACCCTAGTGCCAAAAAACACCTTACCTTTTGATACCTTTTGATGTGTTCGCCACTCTTCTAGCGGCACCAAGGAGCGCGACGCCCCTCGTTCGTCTTGTGATACATGAATCAACCCCTGCGATATTCGAGCTCTAACACAGAGTTTTTTTATTCTATATCCGGCGGTTAATTCGCCCATGATAAAGCAAAACAGTCGAACTGATAGCTATAAGATCGAAAAGGGTGAGTTTATTTCCCGGCGTCGCCGTGATTTGTGCGGCGATTGCTTTGCCTTGATTTGCGCGGCGATTTGTGGTTCTCCACTTTTTTTAAATCGGCCGGCGGAATGGTCTTCTGTTTTAAGGCCGAAAGATGTTAATTGTGGGTGGCATAAAACGTGATTACGAGGGGGGGCGTCGCCGTTATCCTTCGAAACTCGAATTATTGTTAGTGACATGCTGGCACTACATACCCAAATCAAATTAATTTGTCAACTGTGTCAGTCGTGGGATATTGAATTTGTCTGTCTTAGGCCAGAAGAACGCATTGTTGTTTGTTATTTTATTGGCGGCGGAATATGTGATTATGAGGGGAGGCTTCGCCCTTGCCCTTCTAAATTTTAATTCCTTATTTTAGTAGTCTGCCGGACCCGCCGGAATTATACTATATGCCTTAACCCTTAACCAACGGCGCACGACATCTGTCGAGTTAAATAAATGTGGACTATGTGGCGGTGCACCACATAATTTATGTCGAGTGCCATTTTCAGCACGTAATGTTGCTGAGAGAGAGAGCTGAGCGGTGGGACGAGCGTAGTAACCTTATGACCGCTCTCCACGACCACCGTGGACGTACTGAACTGTATACCACCTTCCTACCCCCTTTCTCACTCGCTACACAGGGAATTATGTACGGAAATTACCTTATTTTAGGTTTTTTGCACTCGTGTTGCACGATCGTTGCAAGAGAACCAGTGGTCGTACAAGGATAGTTCGGGTGTCATTGGAAAGCTCTGTTTATGCCCTTTCAGGGATAGATACTTGTTTTACGCTCTGGGTCTTGTTTATGCATGAAAATGAGCACGGAAACAACCCTATTTAGGGTAAAAACCCCCCGCTGGGCGGCATAGTGTAAAATACCCTACCACCCGCTCTTTGTGTGTTAAATAACCCAACTTTAATTCATAGTAGACCCGTACACGGCGGTGAATACTGAATGTTTTTTTTATTTATCTCGTTCTGAGTGTTTCCCGGCGGGGACCCCACGGAACACCCTGAGATACTTAGTTGTGTAATGTTCAGTAGTACTGAACCATAAAAATCCCGTCGGAAGGGTGACCCTTCATTGTATATATATAGGGATGAACAACATGTACATACATGGCATGGTTATAATTATGAAAATAATCAATAATCAGTTATAAGACCCTTTAACCATATCTATATATGCAACCTAATGAGGACAACTAGATGGGAGCCCTTGGTGATGATTACGTCAATGGCTCAAACCTGCGATCCAGCGTCGACCCCGCTACCTGTAGATTGCTGTGTAGAATGGCTCCGTGCCGGATTCCTCAACTAAGTGAGAAAATCCAAAGGTACTAGCCCCGAAGCATACTTGTTGCACACCCTGAAGGGACCGAGCAACAGGCTCCAGTTCACCCTAAAAGAAGCCTCATGACTAATATGTGAACTAATAGTGGGCTAGGAAAAAGAAAAACAACGCATTAGGGTGACTTGCCTTATCACAACAAGAGCACTCTTTAATTAATTTTTTTTTTTTTCTATGTGATTGAGGGAGGCAAAAGGCAGAATTGCCTATAGCGAGCGCCTCCCCCATAGTTGAAAGAGTGACAGCCAAAAGCAAGGGACGATCGAGCCAAAATGCCTGGACACACGGAGTTTGAAGCAATTTAAGTCATAGGAAGAGGGAAAGACTGATTCTGGGAGAGAGTTCCAGAGCTTAGCTGTTGAGTAGAAGAAAGTTTGAGAGTAACGTTTCACTCTTGGGTTGGAGAGTTGCACAGAGTAGGGGTGGGATTGAGTTGCAAGACGGGTACCACGTGCCCTACGTAAAGGAGGTGGTATGCACTGGGAAAGCTCTGAGGAACACTGATTATTATAGTAGCGATAGAATAGCGAAAGAGATGCAACATTGCGGCGGAGAGAGAGAGATTGCAGAGAGTTGGTGAGTGGACGGGAGTTAATGATACGAAAGGCCTTCCTTTCAACTTTGTCTAGGAGAGTGGTGTGAGAGGAACCTCCCCACACATGTGAACAATACTCAATACAAGGACGCATTATGCCCCTCTACAGAGCAAGAAGCTGTGCAGGGGAAAAGAACCCCCTAAGGCGGTTGAGCACACCCAGCTTCTGGGAGGCTGCCTTAGCAAGACTGGTAATATGGTCCTTCCAAATGAGAGCAGAAGAAAAAGAGACACCAAGAATATTGAGAGAAGATGAAGGGTTGATTTTTGTATTGTTGAAGAATAAGGGATAGTCCGCTGGGAGATCCTGACAGGTAGATAGATGGAGAAATTGGATTTTGGAAACATTAAAGGAAACAAGGTTTTCTCTGCCCCAATTGGAGATAGTATTTAGATCAGAATTTAAGAGTTCTATGGCTTCATTACGATTGTCGTTGAGGGATTGCTGGCTGGGGCGTTCTGAAAAAATAAGGGAGTAGTGTAAGGTTGAGTCGTCTGCGTATGAATGGATGGGAATTAAGGTACAGTTAAGGAGATCATTTATAAAAATTAGAAAGAGAATAAGAGATAGGACAGAGCCCTGAGGAACACCGGAGTTTATAGGGTGAGGAAGTGAACAATGACCGTCCACAACCGCGGCTATGGAACGGCCGGAATGGAAATTAGAGACAAAGGCACAGATGGAGGGATAGAAACCGAAGGAGGGTAGTTTAGAAATTAAAGATTTGTGCCAGACTATCGAAAGCTTTCGATATGTCTAGTGCAATAGAAAAAGTCTCACCGAAGTCCCGAAAGGAGGATGACCAAGAGTTAGTAAGATATGAAAGAAGATCACCAGTAGAGCGACCCTTAACCTCTGAAGTGCGCATGGGGGTAATTGGAAACGTCCCCCTGTGCTGACGTATTTGAGGTGTTTCCGCCACTAAAATATTCATTGTGCCATTAATAGCATTAATACTTATCCATATGCGCCTATTATGGGTTGATTATAAAGGTATTAACCTGAAACAACAATAAAACGAGTGAAAACAGCGTTTGGATGGTCAAAATCGGAGATATAGCCCGCGAGTTGTATAATGTATGGGTGAGGCAATCTGCTTTCCCGCCAATTTCCCCCAAGGCCACTGAGACACAGTCGATCGATACTCTCTCTCTCTCTTGCACTCGCTTGCTATCAGTGATGACCACACCCTCCAATCGGATTTCTAATGTTAGCACGAAAATATACCTCAGAATAAGGGAATAACAGGGAAAATAGGTGATAACTGAAGGAGAGGAGGAAAGTGGGGAAGGAGGGGAGGTAGAGGACTGAGATTTTGCATGGCCCAGGGGCCAAAAAAAAAAAAAAAAATAAAAAAAAAAAAATATAAAAAAATTTTTTTTTTCGATGTCAAAAGTTGATTTTTATTTTCTCTGACTCTTAAGAGTCTCCCCGCAGTGCGCCGGGGGAACTCTTAAGAGTCTCCCCGCAGCTCCCGGGTTAAGGAAGCCATACTGGCGATTTGAGAGCAGATTATGAGAAGAGAAATGCATAAGAAATTTGGAAGCAAGAATAGTTTCAAAAATTTAGAAAGACAAGAGATGAGAGCAATTGGACGATAGTTGGAGGGTTGAGAGCGGTCACCCTTCTTTGGGACAGGTTGAATGTGAGCAAATTTCCAGCATGAAGGGAAGACGTTAGAGGATAGACAGAGACAAAAGAGTTTGCCTAGGCAGGGAGTCAGCACGGAAGCACAGTTTTTGAGAGCAACAGGAGGAGCACCGTCCGGACCGTACGCCTTATTAGTGTTAAGCCCAGAGAGGGTAGAAAGTACATCTTTAGAAGAGATTAGGATATTAGGCATAAGTAAGAGAGAGGAGGGTGGAGAGGGAGGAATAGCACCGGAATCATCCAAGGTGGAGTTTCTAGCAAAAGTTTGAACGAAGAGTTTAGCTTTGTCAGAGGAAGAAGTGATGGTTGTACCATCAGAGTGGGAAAGGGGAGGGAAAGACGAGGAAGAGAAATTGTTGGAGAGGTTTTTGGCTAGATGCCAGAAAGCTTGGGAAGAGCTAGAGTTGGATAGTTCAGTGCATTTATTATTGATGAAAGAGTGTTTGGCAAGTCGAAGAACAGATTTGGCTTGATTCCGGGCAGAAACATAGGAAGAATGAGAGTCTTGAGTTTTAAGGCGTCGGTACCGTTTGAATGCTTCCTCCTTATTGCGGACAACAGTAGAACAGGCGTGAATAAACCAAGATTTGTTAGCATTAGTCTGAGAAAAAGAGAATGGAATGTATGCTTCCATGCCCGATAGGATTACCTCGGTAATGCGTTCAGCACTCTCCGAGGGTCCTCGGCCACGGAAGCAGAAATAATTCCATGGGAAATCAAAGAAGTACTGCCGGAGAGCTTCCCAGTCGGCAGCGCCAAAGTGCCACAAGCGCCGCCGGCTAGGAGGATCGGGTGGCCGTACTGGAGAGATAGGACAGGTGACAGAGATAAGTTTATGGTCGGAGGAGCCCAAAGGAGAGAAAAGATCGACAGTATAAGAAGAAGGGTTGGAAGTTAGAAACAAGTCAAGAATGTTGGGCCGATCTCCGATACGATCCGGGATACGGGTGGGTTGCTGAACTAACTGCTCTAGGTCATTTAGGATAGAAAAGACGTAGGCTTGTTCACCAGGTGGATCAGTAGTGTGAGAGGAGAGCCATTGGCGGTGGTGAACGTTGAAATCTCCTAAGATGGAGATTTCTGGGAAAGGAGAAATGGATAGAATGTGTTCCACTGTAGAGTTTAGATAGTCAAAGAATTCGGGAAAGTTGGTAGAGTTAGGGGAAAGATAGACAGCACAGAAATATTTAGTAAGAGAATGACAGGAAAGTATGAGCCATAAAGTTGAGAATTCTAGAGGAGTCGAAATCGGGAACACAAGTGAGTTTGCTGTGCACATATGCACAACATCCGCCTTTGGCTTTGAAACTAGGATAGAGAAAGTAGGAGGATACAGAGAAGGGGCTGCTGGATGTTGCTACAGACACCTGAGTTTCGGTGAGGAAGAGAAGATCAGGTTTGTAGGAGGAGAGATAGTGTACAACAGAGTGAAAGTTAGAGGAAAGTCCGCGAATGTTGCAGAAATTAATAGAAAGAGGCTGGCCAAGAATTCATCATTTTGTTTTTTTAAATTTTGGTGTGGAGGAATGAAGTGTGGTGTGCATGTTTAGTGTAGTGAAGTGGATAGGAGGAGGTGTTTGTGAGAGCTAGCTGGATTGCTCTCAGTGTAAATGAGGCACAAAGAAAATCAGTAAGAGAGGCCAAGCAAATGAAACAGGAGTTCCAGCGACTCTTTATCTCATGCCTATGACCTCACCTGGGTCTAGCCCTGATCGATTGGTGCCTACAATCTCCCCACTTAATGCTTAGAACCAGAAAAATAGTCTCCAGGGCCCGTATTTAACACTCAGCCTACACCTGATCGATAATCTAACCTAACTTCAGCACTGTCATGGACAAATGAGCAAGGACTCACTATATTATGAAGAAAAGTGACGAATGGGGTGCTGGCAGGAGCGTCGGGGATACCCGTGTTATCGATGCGGGCCCAAGGAGTTTAAGGACGAACGCTCGCAGTAAGCGGGATGGCGAGCGGTACCCAAGAGCAGGGTAGCGCAAGCTAGATCAAGTTTAATTTTAATTTTTATTTATTATTTTACTAGTTTCTTCTAGTAGTGGACCCACATCATAAGGACGAGTCCGTGAGTGGTTATTAAGAGCGTTTCGCTCACGATGTAAGGCAATCGTATTTTGAGTTCTCCTTGGGCGGGAAGTTTGAACAGCAAGCTTGGTGTTCAAAGATTGGCCATTACCTACGTAAGGCGCATCGTCAATGATGAAGGGGCCACTAATAAATATAGTTTATGGTCTCCTACTTTACTATATTATAATTACCAGGTACATTAATCATTCGATTCATCATTTGCTTTCCTTGGTAACGCTAAACGGTTATATTCAGCATAGGAAATACCTCTAGGAATAAGATGTGTACAAAATATGTATCTGTTAATCAGTTGACTTCTACATATCTAATAAAATCGTCTATTGTAGCCAGAATACGAGGAAGAAAGTTATCACCCTGCTGAAAAGGCAAATTTTAGGAGAGGGTTTTAGTTTGCTCCCTACACGTCCATCAAGCTTCAAGACTCTATCTATCTATCTATCTATCTATCTATATGCTCAGGCCCAATCCCCATTTTGGGGGTAGCCAACTCAAGACCGAGCAAGAACAGGGAAAACACAAAAAGAACATAAAACAACAAATAAACACAGATAAAAAGCACAAACTCACACACATCCAGGTCACCCAGGAGAAGACCCAGAGACCAGGGTCACCAAGGTCGCACCAGCACTCCCCCGGCCACCCGGAGAGGTTCCGATTCGGCAAGCAGACATGCAGCGGAGCCAAAGCCACAAGCCCTCCCACCACACTTCCAGGCGCACCCTTCATATTAATCGTCTCCCCGGGCCAGGTGCCTGATGGACTATTATCTAGTCCAACTTGCGCCCGACCCCTTACTCCAAATGACCACGTGTTCACTCAACTATTAACAAGCATTCTCCATTCACTCCTGTCCACCACCACTTCCCCTGCCTGATCTATAGCCATTCCTCTATCATCCAAAGCCTTTCTTACACAGTCTCTCCATCTCAATGGGGGTCTTCCTGCCCTTCTATCTCCCCTTGTACCTGACTCACATATTCACTTTGTAAGCCTTTCATCTCCCATTCGTTCAACATGACCATACCAGCTCAGCACCCTGCTGTCCACTCTGGCTGACAAATGTTCCTGCTGCCCCACTCTCCTACGTATCTCTTCATTCCTCAATCTGTCTCTACGAGTAACTCCACACATACTCCTCAAGCAGCTCATCTCCATCACATCCAGTCCTCTTTTCTCCTTTTTCTTCAGAGCCCATGTCTCAGCCCCATACATCACTGTTGGCACAACAATTCCTTGATACAGTGCACTTTTTACTTTCACTCCGAGATTTCTCGTCTTCCACATACTTCCCATTGCTCCGAAAACCTTCCTTCCTTCACACACACTCTGTTTTACCTCCACTTCCATACCTCCACTTCTGCTTATCGTTCCTCCTAGATATTTAAAACACTCTACTTGTTCCAATATTTCCCCATCCAGCCTCACATCTAGATTCACCCTATGCTCTCCCCTATTACACACCATTACTTTACTTTTATTGACGTTCACCTTCAGTTGCCTCCTTCCACAAACCACACCAAACTCTTTGACTACCCGCTGCAGTTTCTCATCAGAATCCGCCACCAATGCTGTGTCATCAGCGAACAGCAACTGATTCAACTCCCAATCTCTACCATTCTTTCCTACTAAACCCAATCCTCTTCCCATAGTTCTCCTTTTCACCTCCCTCACCACACCATCCATAAACATATTAAACAGCCATGGTGACATTACACAACCCTGTCAAGACTCTACCTTCTATCTATCTATTGCCTGACGCCGTGATCCCCGAAGGGGTGGCCACGAACGAACCGCCCCCATGCACCTCTGTCCCCAGTCAGTCGACGCCCCTCCCCCAACCAGCACCGCCTTCATTCATGTAGTTCCTCACTCCATCCTTCCACCTCATATTCGGTCTACCTCTCCCCCTCTGTCCCTCCACCTCGCTCTCGTACACCCTCTTAGTCATTCTCTCGCTTTCCATACGTTCCATATGGCCGAACCATCTCAAGTTGTTCCTTTTCACACTTTCCAGCACATCTACCTCCACACCACACCTCCTTCTTACTTCCTCATTAGTCTGTCTATCCCTCCATGTAACTCCGCACGCACTCCTTAGGTAATTCAT
>CM064550.1:24263945-24275053 GCA_032716605.1 Paralithodes platypus
CACCACTCGTTGTGTCTTTGGCGTCATCGGTATACAACTTATCGTGTAGAACAAATATCCAGCCCACCACTCGTTGTGTCTTTGGCGTCATCGGTATACAACTTATCGTGTAGAACAAATATCCTGCCCACCACTCGTTGTGTCTTTGGCGTCATCGGTATACAACTTATCGTGTAGAACAAATATCCTGCCCACCACTCGTTGTGTCTTTGGCGTCATCGGTATACAACTTATCGTGTAGAACAAATATCCTGCCCACCACTCGTTGTGTCTTTGGCGTCATCGGTATACAACTTATCGTGTAGAACAAATATCCTGCCCACCACTCGTTGTGTCTTTGGCGTCATCGGTATACAACTTATCGTGTAGAACAAATATCCAGCCCACCACTCGTTGTGTCTTTGGCGTCATCGGTATACAACTTATCGTGTAGAACAAATATCCAGCCCACCACTCGTTGTGTCTTTGGCGTCATCGGTATACAACTTATCGTGTAGAACAAATATCCTGCCCACCACTCGTTGTGTCTTTGGCGTCATCGGTATACAACTTATCGTGTAGAACAAATATCCAGCCCACCACTCGTTGTGTCTTTGGCATCATCGGTATACAACTTATCGTGTAGAACAAATATCCAGCCCACCACTCGTTGTGTCTTTGGCATCATCGGTATACAACTTATCGTGTAGAACAAATATCCTGCCCACCACTCGTTGTGTCTTTGGCGTCATCGGTATACAACTTATCGTGTAGAACAAATATCCAGCCCACCACTCGTTGTGTCTTTGGCGTCATCGGTATACAACTTATCATGTAGAACAAATATCCAGCCCACCACTCGTTGTGTCTTTGGCGTCATCGGTATACAACTTATCGTGTAGAACAAATATCCAGCCCACCACTCGTGTCTTTGGCGTCGTCGGTATACAACTTATCGTGTAGAACAAATATCCAGCCCACCACTCGTTGTGTCTTTGGCGTCATCGGTATACTACTTATCGTGTAGAACAAATATCCAGCCCACCACTCGTTGTGTCTTTGGCGTCATCGGTATACAACTTATCGTGTAGAACAAATATCCAGCCCACCACTCGTTGTGTCTTTGGCGTCATCGGTATACAACTTATCGTGTAGAACAAATATCCAGCCCACCACTCGTTGTGTCTTTGGCGTCATCGGTATACAACTTATCGTGTAGAACAAATATCCAGCCCACCACTCGTTGTGTCTTTGGCGTCATCGGTATACAACTTATCGTGTAGAACAAATATCCAGCCCACCACTCGTTGTGTCTTTGGCGTCATCGGTATACAACTTATCGTGTAGAACAAATATCCTGCCCACCACTCGTTGTGTCTTTGGCGTCATCGGTATACAACTTATCGTGTAGAACAAATATCCAGCCCACCACTCGTTGTGTCTTTGGCGTCATCGGTATACAACTTATCGTGTAGAACAAATATCCAGCCCACCACTCGTTGTGTCTTTGGCGTCATCGGTATACAACTTATCGTGTAGAACAAATATCCAGCCCACCACTCGTTGTGTCTTTGGCGTCATCGGTATACAACTTATCGTGTAGAAACAAATATCCAGCCCACCACTCGTTGTGTCTTTGGCGTCATCGGTATACAACTTATCGTGTAGAACAAATATCCAGCCCACCACTCGTTGTGTCTTTGGCGTCATCGGTATACAACTTATCGTGTAGAACAAATATCCAGCCCACCACTCGTTGTGTCTTTGGCGCCATCGGTATACAACTTATCGTGTAGAACAAATATCCAGCCCACCACTCGTTGTGTCTTTGGCGTCATCGGTATACAACTTATCGTGTAGAACAAATATCCTGCCCACCACTCGTTGTGTCTTTGGCGTCATCGGTATACAACTTATCGTGTAGAACAAATATCCAGCCCACCACTCGTTGTGTCTTTGGCGTCATCGGTATACAACTTATCGTGTAGAACAAATATCCTGCCCACCACTCCTTGTGTCTTCGGCCATACTCTTAATCCTTGCAGCATGATTACGTAATTTGTAATCATATACTGGTTACGGTACCATTAGGCGATTTTCTTTAATCAATAATATACCTCTTGGACTCAAAGATGTAAATACGATCTCAATGAACCCTCTGAATAACATAGGTCCTTCGTAAACTGCATAAATTCGTTTACTGTTTAGCCAGAATTAAAGGTAAAAATGCGTCACCGTCTTGAAGGGGTTAACAAACTTGCACATTTATGAATAACATGCGTATAAATATACTGCACTCTTAAGGAAACTGTGTTATCAAGATCGTGTTCACACATCAATCAACGCTCCGCTCTTAACCTCTTCATCACGATATACCATATTTACCTTGGATTCTGGCTAAAATTAGACAAGTTTATGCAGTTTAAGGAGGATCTATGTTATTCAGAGGGTTTACTGATAGTGCATTTACCCATTTGAGTCCTAGAGGTAGATTATAAGCTAAAAATAATAGTCTGATGTTAACTAGAACATGATGACAATTACGTCACCGTGCTGAAGGGGTTGATCCTTAAATAAAGCAATGTTGGTCGAGAAATATCCCATCTCGATTACATCTCAATCTCATTCTTATTCTGTGTTTGATAATAATTATATAAACAGCCCTCTTCCCACATGTTTCAGAACACGCCCAACGCCCTTCCCACATGTTTCAGAACACGCCCAACGCCCTTCCCACATGTTTCAAACCACGCCCAACGCCCTTCCCACATGTTTCAAACCACGCCCAACTCCCTTCCCACATGTTTCAAAACACGTCCAACAGGTGGGAAGGGCTCCCACCTGTTTCAGAACACGGCCGGGCTATCCAATGATCATAACCCAGGTGTTAATCCTTTACATTAGCGAGACTACAGGTGTGCTGATGATTAGAGGGCTTGTTGTAAGAGAGACCGGCCATATAGTTATATTTGGGTGCCATTTGGTGGTCTATCTATCTATTGCCTGACGCCGTGATCCCCGAAGGGGTGGCCACGAACGAACCGCGCCCATGCACCTCTGTCCCCAGTCAGTCGACGCCCCTCCCCCCAACCAGCACCGCCTTCGTTCATGTACTTCCTCACTCCATCCTTCCACCTCTCATTCGGTCTACCTCTCCCTCTCTGTCCCTCCACCTCGCTCTCGTACACCCTCTTAGTCATTCTCTCTCTTTCCATACGTTCCATAATATGGCCGAACCATCTCAAGTTGTTCCTTTTCACACTTTCCAGCACATCTACCTCCACACCACACCTCCTTCTTACTTCCTCATTAGTCTGTCTATCCCTCCATGTAACTCCGCACGCACTCCTTAAGTAATTCATTTCCACTGCTCTCACTCTTGGTCTGAGTCTCTCAACCAACGTCCATGCTTCGCTTCCGTAAGTCAGTGTCGGGATTACCACACTGTCATGCAAGGACTTCTTCACTTCCATACTGACCATCCTATTTCTTGTTACTGCTTTTAGCGTTCCTACAACCCTCTTCCCCTGTTGTACCCTCTCCCGCACTTCTTCATTCATAGTCCCATCTTTACTCAACACACTGCCCAGATACTTAAAAGAGTTGACGATCTCCATAGCCTGACCGTTCAGCTTGACCTCGCACTCTGTGACTTCACCCCTTTCGAAGACCATAACCTTGCTCTTCCCCGCATTTACCTTCAAATTCCGTTTTTCGCACACTGTTCCAAACTCATTTACCAGACCCTGCAACTCCCATTCATTATCACTCATCAGAACTGTATCATCCGCAAACAACAGTATAGGTAGCTTCCACTCAATTCCCTCCCTTTTCAGTGATACACCAACATCCACTGCTCTTGATAGTATTTCTTTCATGACTCCATCCATATATACAGTAAACAACCACGGGGACATCACACACCCCTGTTTCAAACCAACATTCAGGTCAAAGAACTCGCTCTGCTCACTCTCCACACGTACTGCCACCTTTGCACCCTCATACATGCTCTTCACTGGTTTCAGCAACTTGCCCTCTACTCCGTATATTCTAAGTACTTTCCACAAACCTTCTCTATCCACTCTGTCATAGGCCTTCTCCAAGTCCATAAAGGCAACATACACCTTTTGTTTCTTCTCCAGATACTTCTCCACAACACAATTCAGGGTAAAAATCTGATCTACACATCCTCTTCCCTTCCTAAAACCTCCCTGCTCGTCGCCTATCCATTTCTCCATTCTCACTCTCACTCTCTCAATCACTACCCTACTGTATACCTTCCCTACTACGCTTAGAAGACATATTCCTCGGTGGTTACCACACACTCCTCTTTGCCCTTTGCCCTTATATAGGGGGACTATTATGCCAGTCTTCCAGTCATCGGGTGCACTCCCCTTCTCACATGCTAGTTTGCACATTTTCCATACCCATTCTATCACTATCTCACCACCATACCTCAACATTTCCCCACACACTCCATCTGTTCCTGGTGCTTTCCCCAACTTCACTCTTTTCATGGCTTCCCACACTTCTGACGTACTGATCCCCACCTCCTCCTCCACTACTTCTCTTCTTCTCCCTCCCATACCATATCCAGCTATGTTTGCTGGCTCTTCATTCCTTACATTTAGCAACTCACTGAAGTACTCCCTCCATCTTTCGACTCTCTCTTGCTTCTCGGCTAGCATTCTCCCATTCTTATCTTTCACACCCTTACTGTTTCCCTTGCTACCTTCCCTAACTTTCTTGACTTCTTTCCAGAACAGTTTCTTACTCTCCCTCCATTTTACACTCAGATTCCTTCCAAATTCCTCATCTACTCTTCTCTTACTTTCCTTCACTACTCTCTTCACCACCCTCTTACTCTCCACGTACCTCGCTCGTTTCTGTCTCTCGGAATCTTCATTCCCTCTACTACCCAACCACTCTCTATATGCTTTCTTCTTTTCTTCCACAGCTATTCTTACCTCTTCTGTCCACCATGCTGTACCTTTCACTCCCCTCCCTCTGCTCCTCACCACCATTTGGTGGTGTCATGATCAAACACCGGGGTGATATTTAATATTGATGTTGTGTAATAGTGTACAGTATAGCTTCAGAGACTAAAGGGTGTACCCTGTGGTAGTATTGCCGAATGTTTACACTGGGTATATAGACATATTTGGGTGTAAAACGCGGCGGTCGAGTAGAGAGCAAGCTCACGTGTGAATCTGTTAGACCTGGGTAGTATCCCAGCCAAGGCGGACATATTTAGTGGGTGTGGTAGGACGTCCTAGCGTGTATCACATGCTAGCAGACAGTCGGGAGACACCTCGGTTATGTATACAGACTAATAACACACAATAAAGCCACTCCAACAGCTTACTCTCTCTCCAACACCCCTTCTCACCCCTCAACACTCTTAGGAGAGTAGATACGAGGTGCCGTTGTAAAGGCATATCCTTCAATACCTTCACCTGATCTAGGCCAATAACAGCAGTGTCGGAGGATGAGGTAGGTGTTACTATAGGGTCTACAGTATAGTGAGAATAACGCCACCAATGAACACCTGCCATTATAATGACCCAAACTTTAATGAAGCTCCATCACACAGGTGCAAAACCCGACCCCAGCCGTCACATACGATACTTTAAAGTGATATTAATCATGGGTGGTTCAGTTAACCCATTTATTTAGGTCACTCTAAGGTTTGTTTGTTTTGTTATCAACTTCCAGACAATTTTATTCAGCCTAGCAAAAAGCCTCGGTTAGAATTAAAGGGTTATTTAACACCTTGAGGATTATGGCGCGTTCTGACAGTTTATTCTGGCTATTATTAAACAATTTCGTTTAGCCTAGGAAGGAGCTACAGACTTAAAGGAGGTGACCTGTTTTTGTTCTGTCCTTTTCTATCTTTCTCTGGCTTGTATCCATTTGGCCCCATTCAGCCTACTGTTTTAAGACGTTTATCCCCATCCAGGTGTCAATTTTTTACTGGTGAGCGGTAGCGAGCCAGCATATTTTTTATTTTTGTTTGACAGCAGGCTAAATTTGTAAATTTTTCGAAAGAAAAATTTCTCCGTCGAAGCCGGATTTCTTCATGAAATGCTGGCTCGCTATTGCTCGCCAGGAAGAAATCGACACCTACGGTAGATGGGGATAAACGTCTTAAAATAGTTGGCTGAATGGGGCCGAATGGATACAAGCCAGAGAAAGAGAGAAAAGGACAGAAATAACAAAAAGCAGGCCACCCCCCTTAATTCAGTTTTTACCCTTTGATTCCTAGAGATAATTCCGAAAGTGCGGGAACCGTTTAATGATCACTAGAATAAAGGGCAACAATGCGTCCTCTGATACTGAAGGGGTTAAGATAGTGTTTAGCCCTTAGAGTTGTGGAGATCCTTCCTAAGCTGAGTAATATTATCTTACATTAACTTGAGGGAGTATGAGGCATAATTGAGATAGTTTATACTTGATTAACTTGATTCTTGGAGGTCTTTCCTAGTCTGAACACAATCGTATAATATTAGCCTAAATAACAGTAAATTGGGGTCCTGGTCTGAAAGGGTTAGTATGGTAATATTATCATGGTCTCATTATAAGGGGTTAACACTACCTGATGCGACGGGTTGTGGGTTATGGTGATACTTGGTTAATTTATTATTATTGACAGTTTTGATTGTTGAGCGATATATTTTTAGTTTACCACCTAAACTAAATATCGCACCTACCCAGACCCCTTCGAACTAAATGAAAAAAAAAACAAAAAAACAAACAGGCTTGTTATCACCCGGTCACAAAAAATCGACACCAGAATCGAGTAAAACGTTTTATAATCCTCCAACTAACGGAATGAAACAGGGAGAGTCCAAGAAGACACGCCTCGCACCAGGTAGGGTTAAACGCAATTCCTCCTAACCTTCATCAATTGTAGTTTCCTTTCGAATGTCACTGGAGTCAGGCTAGATACTTACATACATGAATGTCACTGGAGTCAGGCTAGATACTTACATACATGAATGTCACTGGAGTCAGGCTAGATACTTACATACATGAATGTCACTGGAGTCAGGCTAGATACTTACATACATGAATGTCACTGGAGTCAGGCTAGATACTTACATACATGAATGTCACTGGAGTCAGGCTAGATACTTACATACATGAATGTCACTGGAGTCAGGCTAGATACTACATACATGAATGTCACTGGAGTCAGGCTAGATACTTACATACATGAATGTCACTGGAGTCAGGCTAGATACTTACATACATGAATGTCACTGGAGTCAGGCTAGATACTTACATACATGAATGTCACTGGAGTCAGGCTAGATACTTACATACATGAATGTCACTGGAGTCAGGCTAGATACTTACATACATGAATGTCACTGGAGTCAGGCTAGATACTTACATACATGAATGTCACTGGAGTCAGGCTAGATACTTACATACATGAATGTCACTGGAGTCAGGCTAGATACTTACATACATGAATGTCACTGGAGTCAGGCTAGATACTTACATACATGAATGTCACTGGAGTCAGGCTAGATACTTACATACATGAATGTCACTGGAGTCAGGCTAGATACTTACATACATGAATGTCACTGGAGTCAGGCTAGATACTTACATACATGAATGTCACTGGAGTCAGGCTAGATACTTACATACATGAATGTCACTGGAGTCAGGCTAGATACTTACATACATGAATGTCACTGGAGTCAGGCTAGATACTTACATACATGAATGTCACTGGAGTCAGGCTAGATACTTACATACATGAATGTCACTGGAGTCAGGCTAGATACTTACATACATGAATGTCACTGGAGTCAGGCTAGATACTTACATACATGAATGTCACTGGAGTCAGGCTAGATACTTACATACATGAATGTCACTGGAGTCAGGCTAGATACTTACATACATGAATGTCACTGGAGTCAGGCTAGATACTTACATACATGAATGTCACTGGAGTCAGGCTAGATACTTACATACATGAATGTCACTGGAGTCAGGCTAGATACTTACATACATGAATGTCACTGGAGTCAGGCTAGATACTTACATACATGAATGTCACTGGAGTCAGGCTAGATACTTACATACATGAATGTCACTGGAGTCAGGCTAGATACTTACATACATGAATGTCACTGGAGTCAGGCTAGATACTTACATACATGAATGTCACTGGAGTCAGGCTAGATACTTACATACATGAATGTCACTGGAGTCAGGCTAGATACTTACATACATGAATGTCACTGGAGTCAGGCTAGATACTTACATACATGAATGTCACTGGAGTCAGGCTAGATACTTACATACATGAATGTCACTGGAGTCAGGCTAGATACTTACATACATGAATGTCACTGGAGTCAGGCTAGATACTTACATACATGAATGTCACTGGAGTCAGGCTAGATACTTACATACATGAATGTCACTGGAGTCAGGCTAGATACTTACATACATGAATGTCACTGGAGTCAGGCTAGATACTTACATACATGAATGTCACTGGAGTCAGGCTAGATACTTACATACATGAATGTCACTGGAGTCAGGCTAGATACTTACATACATGAATGTCACTGGAGTCAGGCTAGATACTTACATACATGAATGTCACTGGAGTCAGGCTAGATACTTACATACATGAATGTCACTGGAGTCAGGCTAGATACTTACATACATGAATGTCACTGGAGTCAGGCTAGATACTTACATACATGAATGTCACTGGAGTCAGGCTAGATACTTACATACATGAATGTCACTGGAGTCAGGCTAGATACTTACATACATGAATGTCACTGGAGTCAGGCTAGATACTTACATACATGAATGTCACTGGAGTCAGGCTAGATACTTACATACATGAATGTCACTGGAGTCAGGCTAGATACTTACATACATGAATGTCACTGGAGTCAGGCTAGATACTTACATACATGAATGTCACTGGAGTCAGGCTAGATACTTACATACATGAATGTCACTGGAGTCAGGCTAGATACTTACATACATGATGTCACTGGAGTCAGGCTAGATACTTACATACATGAATGTCACTGGAGTCAGGCTAGATACTTACATACATGAATGTCACTGGAGTCAGGCTAGATACTTACATACATGAATGTCACTGGAGTCAGGCTAGATACTTACATACATGAATGTCACTGGAGTCAGGCTAGATACTTACATACATGAATGTCACTGGAGTCAGGCTAGATACTTACATACATGAATGTCACTGGAGTCAGGCTAGATACTTACATACATGAATGTCACTGGAGTCAGGCTAGATACTTACATACATGAATGTCACTGGAGTCAGGCTAGATACTACATACATGAATGTCACTGGAGTCAGGCTAGATACTTACATACATGAATGTCACTGGAGTCAGGCTAGATACTTACATACATGAATGTCACTGGAGTCAGGCTAGATACTTACATACATGAATTGTGGGAACACTAAAAACATATATGTATTTTACGAATGGGTTAGTTATTGAATTAAGGTTTGTATTGCCTAGTTCTATGTTGTTTGTTTGCTTGTGTGTGTGTGTGTGTGTGTGTGTGTGTGTGTGTGTGTGTGTGTGTGTGTGTGTGTGTGTGTGTGTGTGGTTTTTATTTATCTATATATGTGTATGAAGGAGACAAAAGGCAAAGCTGCCTGTAACAAGTGTCCCACCATTATTAAAAGATTGATGGAGAGCCAGATTCAAGGTGAGTCAAAATGTCTGGACACACGGAGCTTGGAGTAGTTTAAATATCTGGACACACGGAGCTTGGAGTAGTTTAAATGTCTGGACACACGGAGCTTGGAGTAGTTTAAATGTCTGGACACACGGAGCTTGGAGTAGTTTAAATGTCTGGACACACGGAGCTTGGAACCGGAGCTTGGAGTAGTTTAAATGTCTGGACACACGGAGCTTGGAGTAGTTTAAATGTCTGGACACACGGAGCTTGGAGTAGTTTAAATGTCTGGACACACGGAGCTTGGAGTAGTTTAAATGTCTGGACACACGGAGCTTGGAGTAGTTTAAATGTCTGGACACACGGAGCTTGGAGTAGTTTAAATGTCTGGACACACGGAGCTTGGAGTAGTGTAAATGTCTAGACACACGGAGCTTGGAGTAGTGTAAATGTCTGGACACACGGAGCTTGGAGTAGTTTAAATGTCTGGACACACGGAGCTTGGAGTAGTTTAAATGTCTGGACACACGGAGCTTGGAGTAGTTTAAATGTCTGGACACACGGAGCTTGGAGTAGTGTAAATATCTGGACACACGGAGCTTGGAGTAGTTTAAATGTCTGGACACACGGAGCTTGGAGTAGTTTAAATGTCTGGACACACGGAGCTTGGAGTAGTTTAAATGTCTGGACACACGGAGCTTGGAGTAGTTTAAATGTCTGGACACACGGAGCTTGGAGTAGTTTAAATCATAGTTTGAGGGAAAGACAAATTGAGGGGGAGAATTCCAGATCTTACTTGTTGAGTAAAAGAAGCTGTTAAAATCGGTTCACTCTTGGGTTAGAGAGTTGGACATAATTGGGTTGGGAATGTGTTGAAGGCGGGTGCCACCTACTCTCCGCAAGGGATGGGGTATACACTGAGAAAGCTGTGAAGAACACCAATTATTGTAATAACGGTAGAAGAGTGAGAGAGATGCGACATTGCAGCGTGTTGAAGGACTTTGTACATACAGTAAGAGGAGATGAGTTGATGAGACGAAATGCTTTTGACTCTATCTTTCGAGAAGAGTGCTATGGTTGGAACCCCGCCACGCATGTGAACAATACTTGATACTCGATATATGGGCGCACAATGCTTCTGTACAGAGTATATATATATATATAGTTTTGTGTACATGTTATCCATATTTACGTTTTATTAGGTTATGATCCTATTCTGGTAAACCCCCACACATCATATTGCCCGAGCACAACTCTCTGCAGGTCCCCAATTATCTCAGCTGGACTATGCTGACTCCTAACCTGCATCACTTGCCCTTTCAGTATACGGGGACGCTATTTGTCTGGTTATGTGCTACCATTAGACGATTATGTTAAGTTTAGGAATATGTTGTGGGAGTTGGAGGGTTACTTAATAA
>CM064550.1:24275153-24617131 GCA_032716605.1 Paralithodes platypus
TACCTAACCTAACAACCTTACCTAACCTATCCTATTATTATGGGTGGAGGCTGCCGCCCCCTAGACCCAGTACGTTGGATACCAACTAACCCTCACGTAACACCTAGTATATGTCCCTAGTACCCAGTAACTGGGATACCAAAGTAACCCTCACGTAACACCTAGTATATGTCCCTAGTACCTAGTATTTGGGATATCAATCACTAACCCTTCTTACATAACACCTAGTATATGTCCCTAGTACCCAGTACGTGGGATACAAAACTAACCTTCACCTAGCTAATATGTCCCTCACTCAGTAAACACCTTTCACCCTCACTACGTTCGTGAGGTCTTCATACCTCTTCATTATCAACACGCACCAGCCACCTCTCTCTACGCCAAATTTTCTCCTAGCCTATCTGGCAACAACTTCTTACTTTCAGTAGAGACCTGATTTTCCGGGCCCATCGTCAAGACCACCGTCTCAAAACCGAGCCGTCGCAGATCATCACAGGACATGAAAAGACAACACAGGCTTTGCTCCAAGCCATCGCACACATACTTACAAATATATAGGCTAGATGGCTATACAACTTCCATTCCATTCCTTGTTCATCGGAATAACATTCACCGCTCAATTTAATTTATCATAAGGATTATATAAATGCAATTCTGATATGGAAAAAACAATCTGTAAACATAGCATACATGCCTAATGGCCTAGTCAAAGCTGGGGTTTGTTGTTGTTTTCGTGGACAAATTGAACCAAGCGTACTGTCCCACATTAATTTATTATTCAACAATTGGATATACGTTACTGTGGGCTCCTTATTACTCTACCAGTAACTTCCTAATAATTAGGGCAAGTAAATTATAACATAATGTTTGGATAAAACAAAATATACCAAAATAAAATTCGAAGGATGAAGAAACAGTAAGTTGAGTGAGATGTTTCAGCTTGCCGTCAACCCAGCTCCGGAGCTCTCTGTGCCTATAGGCAAAGAGAATATTGGTGTCTCGCGTGCTAAAGGTGGGCTTGCGACTGGGACCAGAAAAACAGTTTTTCGGGTAGATCTTGCGGACAGTGTGGTGGTCTTGCGAGACCGGGGACCGGAAAAACACCTCTTAGATATCTTGCCTGCAGCTGCCTGACTATGAAGTTATCATACCTTCAAAGACTCTCTCACACTCACCAGACCTTCAATGGACTTGGCCAAGCATTTTTCAGGCCTCTTATAGCAGTTGCAAGGGGAAGGCCTAACATCTGAAATCACTAGATAGTGCCTCGTCCAGAACCATAAAAAAGAGGAGAGGGCTTAATTAACACACTTCCCTGTTGGACTCCGACGCGAACTGAAAACTCATCACTCAGTACCCTCACATAACACCTAGTATATGTCCGCTACGGTACCCCCAGTACTTTGGATACAAAACTAACCTCCACCTAACACCTAGTATATGTGCCCTAGTAACCAGTACATGTGATATAAAGCTAAAACCCTTACCAAATATCTTAGTACGCGGTACTGTATATGTCAATCCAAGGTCCTCCTGCTACCGAAGAAATTCCTGCGGTTGGCGGGGCGTCTCCGTCGACGGCGGGCAATGGGTGCCCTCCCCTGAAATTCTATGATGTCCCCGTCCTCCCTGTGAAACTTCTCCCCCCCTGTGTGGTCCTGTTCGCCCTGGATAGGGTTACATAAGCTTGCAGCTTCACGTACCCTATATCCTCAACAAGGAGTACTGTAGTATGTCCCTCACTAGCTGTACACATTCACCCTCCACTACCCGTGTTTACGTTTTGAGGTCCTCGTACATCTTCATTATCACATGCACCAGACACGTCCTCAACGCCAAGTTTTCTCACTAGCCTACTGCACACAACTTCTCTGGCCACCCTTATCAAAGGCCTTCTCTCTACTCCGGTGCTGCAAACACAACACATCAGCTCCCTATCTTTTAAGGTACATACAGTACATACAGTATCTTTCCCTTGAGTCATACCTTCTAAGACTCTCTCACATAACGCTTCATGACTTAGTCAAGCCATTTTCAGGACCTCTTATCGCAGTTCCCAGGGGAGCCCAACTCTGAAATCACCAGATAGTGCCTCCAGAACCATACAAAAAAAAGAGGAAAGGCGGCTTCAGTTAACACCAGAGCCCTGGTGGGACTCCGACGCGAACTGAAAACGCACTCACTCAGTACGCGGTACCTCTTTCACCCTCACTGCAACTGCCGTTTGTGAGTCCCTTCATACATCTTCATTATCACACAAATACCTTTCATGACTTGGATTGTGCCGTGTCCTAACATGAAACCAAACTAGCATATCGTCAATATCATACCTTCAAAGACTTTCTCACAGACCTTCATGACTTGATCAAGTATTTTCAGGCCCCTATAATTTTCCCTATCCAATGAGTCCCCTTTGCTCGTATACAGTATATAATATACTTTGGTGCCATTCATCCAGATTACTTCCTCTCTGATGATGAATTTAATTAGCTCATTGAACACACCTACTCCTTTCTCACCTGAGGCCTTAATCATCTCGGCTAGAATGCCAGAGCATCCTGCAGCTTTTCTGTCCTTCATTAAGTTATTGCACTGCTTACAAAAGCTGGCACAATCACAGGGAGGGGGGAGTATTGGCTTTTCGTTGCTAAGCTTCTCTATTCCATTCAAATTCCATGTTGAATAATCTTTCGTAGTGTATCACAAACTTATTTTACACTGGAAATAATGCATGAGGAGGGCTGGGTAGGCCTATTAGTATTTTGTGAAATAACTTAAATTAGGTTAGGCTATAGTATACTGCATTAGGTTATTAGGCCTATGAGAAACCAGGCCTAGGCCTAGCTTAATTTTATTTCACTGCTCAACATATTTTTTTTTTTTTTTTGCTTTTGAGCTCTGCATAGGGCTATATTCAGGTAGGCTTGGGTTTTAGTAAAATTGCATTAGGCTATGCTACATATGTTTACTTCTATTGACAAGCACAGGCCTACACAATAGTACACATGTTAAAGAATTTAACCTAGCCTACCACAATTTAGCCTAGACTGAAAGAACAAACACAAATAGGCTAGGCTAATTGCAGCTAAATAATTTAGCCTAGCCTCACCAATTTAGCCTAGACTGAAAAAACAAAACAAAAATAGGCTAATTGCAGTTTTGGTAAGAGTTGTAGTTGTGGGCATACCAAAAGCTTTGTTTATATAGCCTAGTCGCACGCTCGCAGTTAGGCCTACATTCGCTTCTAATTTAACTGCTGGGGTAAACTTGGTAAAGCCACCCTCAATCCGCCGGCCGGTAACAAAACAATTTACCCAACGCCTGGCCGTGAGATACAATAATGGGTTGAAGGGGCTTTATCCCCCTATGACTTATTGTCATCATCATCTATATCACCAGCAGGGGCAAATAACCACAGTCAAATTAGACGCGAATGTAACTGCGAGCGTGCGACTACGTAAATAAAGGGGACGATAGACCCGCTAACACAACTCTTAACGCATTTTTTCCTAATGTATTAGATTTTTTTATATTTATGACCTCAACAGTTGAAAGATGACAATTGTATGGTTTATTTTAGGCTATACAAAAACATTTGCTTTGTAACTTAGATACTCATATTTATGCTTATAATTGCAGTACGAGTGGGTTTTTTCTTTTTATATGTAGGCCTAGGTTAAACAAATGTTAGTTTTTGTTTTATAGGCTAAACTAGGCTGAATTTATGCTAATAAATATTAATTGGAGGGAGCAAATCTGTCAAGGAATAGCCTAGATGTGGAAATTTACAGCCAATTTGCTCTAGCCCTTTTTGAGATACAGAGGTTAGAGATCGTTGGATACAATAATATGTTGAGGGGGTCAATCGCCCCCCATGACATATTGTCATCATCATATATATTGCCAGCAGGGGGCAAATAGCCTAGGCCTAGCCTAACTACAACAAAAATCGCCGGCAAAATAGACGCGAACTTATATTAACTACGGCGATCGGACCATTGCCCGCACCGGCCGTCCCCCGGTATTGTTGAGGTCCTGAGGAACCGTATGACTTTGACGAGCTCTTCCCTCCGCTGTCTCCGCATCCCATGTATCGTCGTACGGTACCCCTTCCCCTCCACATCCTACATCTGGTCGTTCTCCATATGCCTCCTAAGCCTCGCCTCGTCCCGTCACTGAGCATGTGGATGGGCGTCCCTTTCTGGCTTCAAAGATGGATTCCTTCCGACAGCTCCTACTGGATTGTCTGGGGTTGGTTGATAAGGGGCACCTCGCTTCAAGACATTGCTCTGGCCCTAGTACCGTAGTTTTTAGGTCTCTGGTTCACCACCTGATGACTGCTATTGGGTTGTTGCCTTTACAGTGTTACGGTTCTACGAATGACCTAGAATGAAAGTGACACGGTGGTGAATTTTAACCTTAACTATAAACTAATTTAATTGTGACATAGGATCTCCGCGACCGCGAACTTATATTAACTACGGCGATCGACCCATTGCCCGCACCGGCCGTCCCCCGGTTATTGTTGAGGTCCTGAGGAACCGTATGACTTTGACCAAGCTCTCCCTCCGCAGTCTCCGCATCCCATGTATCGTCGATGGTACCTCTTCCCCTCCACATCCTACATCTGGTCGTCCTACATATGCCTCCTAAGCCTCGCCTCGTCCCGTCACTGAGCATGTGGATGGGCGTCCCTTTCTGTCTTCAAAGATGGATTCCTTCCGACAGCTCCTACTGGATTGTCTGGGTTGGTTGATAAGGGCACCTCGCTTCAAGACATTGCTCTGGCCCTAGTACCGTGGTTTGTAGGTCTCTGGTTCACCACCTGATGACCTGCTATTGGGTTGTTGACTTTTACAGTGTTACGGTTTCTACGAATGACCTAGAATGAAAGTGACACGGTGGTGAATTTTAACCTTAACTATAAACTAATTTAATTGTGACATAGGATCTCCGCGACTACGGTAGGGCCGGAGTGGGCGAGTATTCGCCTGAGGTTGCCCCAAGACAAGACAAGACAAAATTCTAGTGCTGGTTTTACTCAGATTTTGTGAGTTTTAATTTAGCCTAGCCTAGGCCTAAGAGTTCAGAAAATTTGCAAAATGCACCCCATACTAGCCTACCCATAGCCTAATAGGCCTAGTGATTCTTTTTTGGCAGACCACCCACAAATGTTCATATAGCCTAGGCCTAGGCTAGCCTAAGTTCTGGAATGCATGTTGGAATAGCCTTCCTATAAACTGTAGGCTAGGATACTTCCTTTTAATTTAAGTTTGATTCATTGGAACAATCTATTAGGCCTAGACCAGGGCAGGAAACTAACATTTAAAATGACGAGTAAAAAGTCGCCCATAAACGGCGGGCCGCTATGTTATTGTAATTTGGGAGCTTATTTCGTCTGTTGATTGACTTTGTCCTTAATTGGGGATCCTATGAATTAGCACAGATGATGACTGACTTACATCATAATACGTGACGGGCCGGCGTGGGGGGCAGAGCCGCAGAGACCCCCTCAACATATTTGGTGTCCCACAGTAACTTTTAATGGGATGGATGTAGTTACCGGGTGTACGGTCGTCATGTTTACATAGGGCGATCGTCGCGGTTAACTTTGCGTCTATTTTGACGTCGATTTTTTTCGGCATATTTCATTTTATTCACTTCCTTTTATATTTAGGCTATAATCTAGCTTTGGCACGACAATAACCCTAACCTAGTCTTTCTTAAAGATTCTTCTAATCTTCCAGTAGCCTATAGCCTAATTTAGGTCATTTTTAAAGGCACACAATTAAATGGTTGGTATTTTAAACGACACTACTGCAGCATTATGAGAAACAATTTATTAGAGATAATAGGCAACAATAGATTCGCCATATTTTTCTCCATAAGCTATAGTCCGCATGGAGGATTTTCGTTATCGACAAATTGAAAAAATTCCCACTTCACAGACAAAATAGACAAATACACCAAAAATTGGGGTGTGGGGGCAGCAGCCCCCACCCATAATAGCCTACTATAATAGGTTAGGTAAGGTTGTTAGGTTAGACTAGGCTAATGTCCTTTCAAAGGGGTATAGGCCTATTAAACACTAGGATAGCCTATACCTGGTCAAGGGTAAGTCCTGCTGTAGTCAACTTGAATGCTACCTTAAATTGTAATATTAGACTAGGCATAGCCTATAGAAAAAATAGCCTAGCATACTTATTTATTGTAGCCTATAATATAGGCCTAGCCGGGTAGAATGTAGAGTTCGGGCGTACCGCCACCATTGTTTACACTGCGCAGAGCGGCGACGGAAGCTGCCATCATGTTCCCGTCTATTTTGACTGCCATTGGATACAATAATATGTTGAGGGGAGGGCTTTGCGGCAATTTTTTTGGTTGTTTGCCCCCTACTGGCAATATATATGATGATGACAACACGTCATGGGGGCAAAGCCCCCCCTCAACATATTATTGTATCCAATGGCATTCAAAATAGACGGAACATTATCGCAAGTGTCCGACGCCGACACCGCCGCCGTAATGTTTACATATGTCGATCACCGTGGTTAAAGGCTGGTTCACACATAGCCGAGTCGGTGCGCGAGTCCAACACGAGTCACACTCGTCGATTATCGCCGTCGCTGGAGGCTGAGTCGGCCGCGAGTAGCAATTGTTCCCGAGTCAAGGAGAGTGTAACACGAGTTAACTCGATTCAATACGAGTCAACACGTGTTCATGCAAGAGTCTGTACGAGTAACTGAGAGTCAAAACGAGTGTAACACGAACCCAACACGAGTGTCAAAATTGAAAAATAATGGCCACATTCCAGGGCACGTAAACAAAGAGTATGGACGAGTCAACGCGATTGTTACACGGATCAACACGATTTTTATACGGATCAACACGAAAGACAACGCGTTGACTCTCGTTGGATCTCTGTTGCACACGTGTTGACTCGTGTTACATCCGTGTAAACTCTCGTTGATTCTTCCTACATTTTTGAAATAACGGTATTTCAAATGACACTTGCTTTTTCGTGTTACACTCGTGTTTTTTTCTCAGTGGATCGTGTTTACTCTTGTTTACTCGTGTTTTCACTTGTGTTTGAATCGTGTAAACTCTGGCATCATGGGGGCACCAAATTTTGGCACTCACATTCGTGCTTTCTACTCTTGTTGATACGTGTTGCATGTGTGTTACATACGTGTTGTTGCGTGTAGACACGTGTTGCTTCGTCAACGTCGAAATGATGACGAAAAGCGACGAATCACCAAAGAGTGTTACACGGGTTTACACGAGTCAACACGAGTTAACACGAATAACGAAGAGTTATTCAGAGTCAAACACGAGTTAACACGTATGTACACGAGTCTACACGTATTTAGGCCACACTCATGGGTACTCGCCACGGGACCCAAAAATTTCATGCATGCATGAAATTTTTGGACCCCGTGGCGAGTACCCACGAGTGTGTCGAGTATACACGAGCGTAGCACGAGTCTATACGAGTGTTGAGGAGTATCGACGAGTCATTGCTGAATAGCAAAATTTCATCACTCGTGTTGGACTCGCGCACCGACTCGGCTATGTGTGAACCAGCCTTTAGTTCGCGTCTATTTTGAAGGCATTTTTTTTTCGTTTATTTGCCTCCTGCTGGCAATATATATGATGATGACAATATGTCATGGGGGGGTGACCCCCCTCAACCTATTATTGTATCCAAAAGCAGTCAAATAGACGGGAACATGATGGCCAGCATCCGCCGCCGCTCCGCGTAGTGTAAACAAGGCTGGCGGTACACCCGAACTCTACATTCTACCCCACTAATTTTCCAACTAGCATAACCGATGATTATCAATGATCAATCCCAGTCAGAAACGTCCATGCTTCCCTCCCATAATCAATGTCGGGATTACCACACTGTCATGCAAGGACTTCTTTACTTCCATGCTGATCACCCTATTTCTTCTTACGCTTTCAGAGTTCCTACAACGCTCTTCCCCTGTTACACTTTCTCCCACACTTCTTCATCCATAGGCCTACTCACATCTTTACTCAACACACTGCCCAAATACTTAAATGAGCTGACATTCTTCATAGCCGTTCAACCTCACTTCACACTCTATGGTTGCACCCCTTTCAATGACCATAATATTGCTCTTCCTAGCATTTACCTCCAGATTCCGTTTTTCACACACTGTTCCAAACATATTTACCTGACCCTGCAACTCCCATTCACTATCGCTCATCAGAACTGTGTTGTCAGCAACAGTAGTACCGGTACTGTACTGTTGAGGCAACTTCCACTCGTTTCCTCCCCTTATCAGCGGTACACCAACATCCGCTGCTCTTCCTTGTATTTCTTTCATGACTCCATCCATATACTGTACTGGTATATATTGAACAACCATCGGGACCTCACATACACCCTTGCTTTAACCCAACATTCAGATTAAAGAACTCGCTCTGTTAAGTATCCACACATACTGACACCTTTGCACCCTCATACATGCTCTTAATTGCTTTCAGCAACTTGCCATCTACTCCGTATATTTTCAGTACCGGTACCGGTACTTTCCACATACCTTCTCTATCAATTCTGTCATAGGCCTTCTCCAACTCCATAAATGCAGCATACAACTTTTGTCGCTTCTCCAGATATTTCTCCACAACACATTTCCGGGCAAAAATCTGAGCTACACATCCTCTTCCCTTCCTAAGATGACTACAGTATGCTAACCGTTTCCCCAGCAATACTGACTGAAAATGCCCAAATATATTGCATGTCCTCTTCAGATTTATCTAAAATATGTAAAATTACACCAAATACCACTACAGTAGCACTGAAATCAATAAAACTCACTAACAGGATAAATAAATGGAAGAAATACTCCAAAAGATTAATATGTTAACCCTTTACCCAGCAATACTGACTGAAAATGCCTAAATAGATTGCATGTGCTCTTCAGATTTATACATACATACGTACATAACATTTTAAGACTGAGTGCTCCACACAGATGTGCAGTTTCAGTCTCTTTTCCTAATGGCGGCGTTCCAGGCAACCCTGTTAAGGGATGCTTTACTTGTCAAGTTTTTGGATTTGAGATCGGCACGTATAGTCCGATCCCAGGTCTTACTCGGTCCACCCCTTGGTGCAGCTCCCTCCACAATCGCAGACCTGCATCTTTTCACCCAATTTTGTTCATCCATTCTCTCCACATGTCCATACCATCCCAGTTTACTTGTACGCATCTCCTCGCTAATACTCTTTATACCTAAACGTCTCTTCAGCTCATCATTTGTTATTCTGTTGACATCCTTTATCTGAAATATGTAAAATTACACCAATTACCAACTACATTACCAACAAATTTAATAAAGTACACTAACAGGATAAAGAAAATGTAAGAAATAGCCCTAAAGATGAATTTATCTATCTATCTATTGACGGACGCCTTGATCCCCGAAGGATTGGCCACGAACGAAACACCCCTATGCACCTCTGTCCCCAGTCAGTCGACGCCCCTCCTCCCATCCAGCACCGCTTTCACGCATATACTTCTTAACTCCATCCTTCCACCTCTCTCTCGGTTTATTTCTCCCTCTGTCCTTCCACCTCACTCGTACACGCTCTTAGTCATTCTCTCGCTTCCCATACGTTCCACATGGCCGAACCATCTCAAGGTGTTCTTTTTCGCACTTTCCAGTACATTCACACCACACCTCTCTCGTACTTCCTCATTCGTCTGTCTATCCCTCCATGTAACTCTGCACACACTTCTCAAGTAACTCATTTCCATCCCTTTCACTCTTGGTTTGAATCTCTCCAACAACGTCCATGCTTCGCTTCCGTAAGTCAGTGTCGGGATTACCACACTGTCATGCAATGACTTCTTCAGTTCCATGCTGACCACCCTATTTCATGTTACTGCTTTCAGCATTCCTACAACCCTCTTCCCCTGTTGCACCCTCTCCCACACTTCTTCATCCATACTCCCATCTTTACTCTGTACACTGCCAAGATACTTAAATGAGCTGACAATCTCCATAGCCTGACCGTTCAACTTCACCTCACACTCTGTGGCTTCACCCCTTTCGAAGACCATAACCTTGCTCTTCCCCGCATTTACCTTCAGATTCCATTTTTCGCACACTGTTCCAAAAATATTTACCAGACCCTGCAACTCCCATTCATATCATCAGCAAACAGCAGTACACAAACATCCACTGCTCTTCCTTGTATTTCTTTTATGACTCCATCCATATACTGTATATATAGAACAACCATCTGGACATCACACACCCTTGCTTTACCAAACATTCAGATCAAAGAACTCCCTCTGTTCATTCTTCACACGTACTGATACCTTTGCACTCTCATACATACTCTTCACTGCTTTCAGCAACTTGCCATCTACTCCATATATTCTCAGTACAGTACTTTCCACATACCTTCTCTATCAACTCTGTCATTCCACTCGTTGCCTTCCCTTATTAGTGGTACACACCAACATCCACTGCTCATCCTTACATTTCTTTTATGACTCCATCCATATACAGTTCAGTATATATTGAACAACCACGGGGACATCACACACCCTTTCTTTAACCCAAAATTCAGATCAAAGAACTCGCTCTGTTCATTCTCAACACATACTGACACCTTTGCACCCTCATACATGCTTTTCACTGCTTTCAGCAACTTGCTATCTGCTCCGTATATTCCAAGTACTTTCTACATACCGGTACCTTCTCTATCAACTCTGTCATAGGCCTTCTCCAAGTCCATGAAGGCAGTATACAACTTTTGTCCCTTCTCAAGATATTTCTCCACAACATATTTCAGGGCAAAGATCTGAGCTACACATCCTCTTCCCTTCCTATGATGAATACTGTATGTTAACCGTTTCCCCAGCAATACTAACTGAAAATGCCCAAATATATTGCATGTGCTCTTCTGATTTATCTAAAATATGTAAAATTATACCAAATACCAACTACATTAGCACAAAACTCAATCAATAACAGAAACAGGGTACAAAGATAGAATAAATACCCCAAAAGATGAATACGTTAACCCTTTCCCCCGCAATACTTACTGAACATGCACAAATAAATTGCATGTGCTCTCCAGATCTAGCTGAATATGTGAAATTACACCAAATACTAACTACATTAGCACAAAAATCAATCAAGCACTTTAACAGGATAAATAAAATGGAAGAAATAGCCCAAAAATGAATTTATCTATAGCCTACCGGTATATATTGCCGGACACCTTGATCCCCGAAGGGGTGACCATGAACGAAACGCCTGCGTATTTCAAGCTCGCTTGAGTTATCACTCTATCGTCTTTTAGAGCTTTTTGGCCCGGGGTAATTACCACACCATCGCGTCATAAGGAGTTTGAGGGGGTTAAATTGCTAGATACATAGAGGAAGAGGAATGCCAAGTAAAGCTAAACAAAAATATATAAGATATTTTTAACATCTATCTATCATCTATTGCCTCGACGCCGTGATCCCCGAAGGGGTGGCCAAGAACGAACCGCCCCCATGCACCTCTGTCCCCAGTCAGTCGACGCCCCTCCCCCCAACCAGCACCGCCTTCGTTCATGTACTTCCTCACTCCATCCTTCCACCTCTCATTCGGTCTATCTCTCCCTCTCTGTCCCTCCACCTCGCTCTCATACACCCTCTTAGTCATTCTCTCGCTTTCCATATGTTCCATATGGCCGAACCATCTCAAGTTGTTCCTTTTCACACTTTCCAGCACATCTACCTCCACACCACACCTCCTTCTTACTTCCTCATTAGTCTGTCTATCCCTCCATGTAACTCCGCACGCACTCCTTAAGTAATTCATTTCCACTGCTCTCACTCTTGGTCTGAGTCTCTCAACCAACGTCCAGCTTCGCTTCCTAAGTCAGTGTCGGGATTACCACACTGTCATGCAAGGACTTCTTCACTTCCATACTGACCACCCTATTTCTTGTTACTGCTTTTAGCATTCCTACAACCCTCTTCCCCTGTTGTACCCTCTCCCGCACTTCTTCATCCATAGTCCCATCTTTACTCAACACACTGCCCAGATACTTAAAAGAGTTGACGATCTCCATAGCCTGACCGTTCAGCTTCACCTCACACTCTGTGACTTCACCCCTTTCGAAGACCATAACCTTGCTCTTCCCCGCATTTACCTTCAAATTCCGTTTTTCGCACACTGTTCCAAACTCATTTACCAGACCCTGCAACTCCCATTCATTATCACTCATCAGAACTGTATCATCCGCAAACAGCAGTATAGGTAGCTTCCACTCAATTCCCTCCCTTTTCAGCGATACACCAACATCCACTGCTCTTGATAGTATTTCTTTTATGACTCCATCCATATATACAGTAAACAACCACGGGGACATCACACACCCCTGTTTCAAACCAACATTCAGGTCAAAGAACTCGCTCTGCTCACTCTCCACCCGTACTGCCGCCTTTACACCCTCATACATGCTCTTCACTGCTTTCAGCAACTTGCCCTCTACTCCGTATATTCTAAGTACTTTCCACAAACCTTCTCTATCCACTCTGTCATAGGACTTCTCCAAGTCAATAAAGGCAACATACACCTTTTGTTTCTTCTCCAGATACTTCTCCACAACACAATTCAGGGTAAAAATCTGATCTACACATCCTCTTCCCTTCCTAAAACCTCCCTGCTCGTCGCCTATCCATTTCTCCGTTCTCACTCTCACTCTCTCAATCACTACCGGTACCCTACTGTAGACCTTCCCTACTACGCTTAGAAGACATATTCCTCGGTGGTTACCACACACTCCTCTTTCCCCTTTGCCCTTATATAGGGGGACTATTATGCCAGTCTTCCAGTCATCGGGTGCACTCCCCTTCTCCCATGCTAGTTTGCACATTTTCCATACCCATTCTATCACTATCTCACCACCATACCTCAACATTTCCCCACACACTCCATCTGTTCCTGGTGCTTTCCCCAACTTCACTCTTTTCATGGCTTCCCACACTTCTGACCTCCTGATCCCCACCTCCTACTCCACTACTTCTCTTCTTCTCCCTCCCATACCATATCCAGCTATGTTTGCTGGCTCTTCATTCCTTACATTTAGCAACTCACTGAAGTACTCCCTCCATCTTTCGACTCTCTCTTGCTTCTCGGCTAGCATTCTCCCATTCTTATCTTTCACGCCCTTACTGTTTCCCTTGCTACCTTCCCTAACTTTCTTGACTTCTTCCCAGAACAGTTTCTTGCTCTCCCTCCATTTTACACTCAGGTGCTCGGTTCTGTCTCTGGAATCTCTCATCCTCTCTCTCCCTCAACACTCTCTCTATCGCTTCTCTTTTCCGCTCGTTTCTGTCTCTCATCTTCTTTCTCTCTATATGCCTTCTCTTCCACAGCTATTCTTACCTCTTCTGTCCACCATGCTGTACCTTTCACTCCTCCCTCTTCTCCTCACTCCACACACCTCCTCACATGCTGCACAGATCTCATCCTTAAACACCTTGCTCATCTCCTCCACTTCCTCCATAACTTCCAGGTCGAACCCACCTAGTAGTCTTTCCACTGCTCTCCTGTACTCCTCCCTGACTTCCTCCTCCTGCAACCTCTCCACCCTCCTCACCATTCCACCCTCCTCTCGCCTCCCTCCAGCTCTCCTCACCCACTCCTTTTGTATCCTAACCTTAGCTACCACTACATAATGATCAGACAGACCCCCCCAATACCCCTATAAACCCTAGCATCCATCACAGATTTCTTCATTCGTTCATCCCACACATACAATCAATCAATGACTTTCGTTCTCCCACTGTCTTATGATTCATCGTCAACATCCGTGTCCACGTGTACCTGTGGATCAGTCTGTGTCGGAAGAAGGTGTTGGCTATCCACAGCTCCTCCCCACACCTACTCCACAAGTGCAACTACCATTCCCATTCACCCCCTATAGTACCCCCACCCCCCCACCACCCCCCCAACTTTCCTATCCCCCACCTTACCATTCATATCCCCAATCAGGAATATTTTTTCCTTCTTGTCAAACTTCTCCAGTCACGCCTCCACATTCATCCAGAACTCCTCTTTCTTTCTTTCAAGTATATCCTCTGTCGGGGCATACACGCATACAATCAATACAATATTTTTAACATGAGGTTGCTTATAATAATTTGTACCTCTGCAGTTTCTCCATGGCTAACGAAAAAGGTCACATTCCTAAGAAGCCCCAACCAAAAAGGCCAAGCTTCTGTACAGAACAAATGCCACACCATTACCCTTATGGGGACCTATCAAATATCAAAACAACCACACTTCTTAACCCAATTCCCGCGGGGCCCCTCATTTACGGAGACGATTTTACGGCTATTTTGTACCTGTGAGCCAGGCCAGCTTTTGCAAGCAGCACGGATGGACGTCAGCCGGAGCCTACAGGCCCCGCCACGACACTGAGGTTTGTGTGAGAGAGAGTTCACTTATGTGCAGCGTCACACATAGCGAAAACAGAAAATAATTGGTAATTATTAGCGATTTCGCCTAGGCCTATCGGATTTGGTAATTTTTAGCAATTTTGCCCTTCGTTTGCAAGATCCTTACAAGAAAACCAGACGTCGTACAGGGATGATTCAGGAGTAATTTGAAAGCTATTACCGTACTTTCACGAATACATAATTGTATTACGCTCTGGCTTTTGCTTATGCATGAAAATGAGCAGGGAATGAAGGCAATTTCGGGCAATTATGCCTACTCGTACAGGAGTCCTTGGAGCGGCTTCGGTCGCGCCGGGAATTTCCACACCACAACCACCACACACACACATCACACAGTTTTTCCTACAACCGAGAAATGACTCTCCGGCTGTCATTTCTCGAAGACTTCTTCTAGACGGAGACATCTCGAGAGCAACCCAGGGCCCCCCTACACATACATATGTCCAACTAGCCCACAACCCATCGCTTCGAGCCGCCACACTAATGGTTCAGTTCTCTGCAATCCATGCAGGAACTGGACCCACTTCACCTGCTCAACACTTGCCTCCAAGAAACACTACATGAACACCTGGACCTGTTCCTCATGCCCCTCCCTCTCCCAGTCAAATTCCCTTCGCCTAAACCCGTCCCACCCTCTCCTCCCCAACCCCACCTCACCCTTCCCCATATCATCCACTTCCCCCCCCCTCCTCCCCCCGATATTCTTAATCCTTTCCTAAACCTGTCCACACTCTCCTCCCTAAACCGATCTAAATCCTTCCGCATCTCACCATCCACATCCTCAACCTTCCACACATACCACACCGCCATCCTAATCCATTTCTTCCAACCCCCCATCTTCGCTTCCCCCAATCCCCACCCCCACCTTCCACCCATCCCAACCCCCAGCCCCTCCCTCACCCCCACAATACCCCCATCCTCCGTGCCAGCAGCACCCAACATACATCGTGCACATAACACTTAACATTCTCTCTCTTCCTCCAATTTCTGAACATAGATGTGCATACAACACAACCGAAACACAAACATTTCCACCTCTCACACTTTACATCAAAAACAACACAACATTACCACATTGCCATCTTACAAGAATACAAAACTCTGCACAAACAAACAAACACCCACATCTTTCATGATTCACTCACCACCATCAGACAAAGACCTGGGCCTGTCGGCGGCGTAGGCGGTGGACTCCATCAACCTGGTACACAAAGAATATATCACTACATAGTTACCAGTGTACCAAACCAAATCCCTTCTCTCCCCCCACAATGATAACACAACAGCAAATACAAATCCAATTAAACATACCACACTGGACAACAACGTCCCACATAGCCATCATAAACACATACATCCCCTACAGTACCAAATGATCATACAGGACCAATCACTTACAACACATCCACAAACACCCCACACATCATCCTGGGTGGTGACTTTCCCAAAACGTCCAAGACGTCGGCCATGGTTTGTCCTGACATACTCCCTCCGTGACCACAGACAGAGGGCTCGGTACTTACAAAAACCAAACTGTTAACCTCACTCATCCTTAACAACCTTACGAGCGCTATGCGGTTGACTATATGGCCCGCACAGCGGGTGTTTTTCGAGACCAAATAGAGCTGTTTACGTGATCTTTTCATGCCGAAATAAGACCACAAAGGAAAACACGTACCTTCCTGAAACGGGCATAACAGTACTGTCTTTCGAATGACCCCAAACGATCTCTCTGTATGATGGAATAGTTTTCTCTGCTCACCGTGCCAAACGCCGAGCTTGCAAATCAAAAGAGCAGTGTACTTCTCGGTAGTTCGGCTGCTACAAACTTGAGTCTGGTGCGAGTGAGGAGAGGAGGAGGGAGCTCGAGATGTGTCAGTATAGCGTTCCTTCTGCCGCGGTGGTCTGTGAGCATGCTCATAACACGCGCTTCGCTAGTCTCCTGCCACCAACTTGTCCTCCTCCCTCTCTTCAGCCACATTCACGTGCTGAAATTGCCACCTCGACCCCTATGTCGAGCGCCGCCACAGGTCCCAGATTTATTTAACTTCCGACTATGTTGCTTCGCCCGCTATTATCGGTTAACGACAATCTCGTCAACGATACCCATATTCCTCACTCAAGCCCTCTATAACCCCTCAATCTGGTCCAGACACTCTCACCTTTTGCTTCCCCAGAACTCGCCCCCACAACATCCTGGAGGGGGTGCGGTTTTCAGAACCTCTAGGCTCTGATCCCACCTCCCGATCAGTATTCACCACCAAAACCAGATCCTCACCCCCCAGCTAACCACAAACACACAATACACCAATTGATAAAAGACCCTAACTGGGAAGGCATTCACAAAATTTGAGGGCTCACATGACAACACTTCACAACTCTAAACAGTACACCCCATCACTAACATCAACAATGCTGTACACCATACTCAATCAAAACTATCCAAAACACTGACCCCGTACAAACACATTCCAAGATGGGTAACCAGAAATAAAGACACAAACCCCCAACTCTCCACCTACACCCAGATAATTCAAAACCTCATCAGACCAACGCAACATACTGAAACACTCCTCCGCCAGCACACCACAAACAAGACATCACACAGACAATCCAAGCATCCTCAAAATCCTCAAAGAAACTAACAACAAAAATACAAGCTAACAAACAAAAACTAAATTGGAATAACTTCCTACAAATACACTTGATCACCAAAACAAAACCCCAAAAAACTCTACAAAAACCACCCCCTACCAACATGACAACCCCTCACACTTTCCAACAGCAACACAATCACCAATCACACTGCTGCATATCACACAACAGATCCTCTACGTCTACTCCTTCATGTAAACAACAAGCAAACACTCTCATCAATCACTATCTCACATGTCATTTCATCTAAAAACCTCACAAAGACGGACCGACGTGTCATCCGAAACGTTAAGAGACAATTCCCCACAGACCCTGGACTAGTACACCCTTCACCAATCACCAGACAAAGCATATCATCAACAATCTCAAGCACTCACCCGCTTTCTGTGGCCTAGACTAACATAAGCAACATACACCTCAGCACACCTGGGACCCACCAGGCATACAAGCACCTCACCTAAACATATCAAACCTACAGTCTAAAATTTTCACACCAACACAATACCAGACATTTGGAAGCATGGATATCATCCCACCAACAATTCCCCAAACTCTCCAACAAAGACCCCAACGCTCACCCTCCTCGCCTCGGCAAACCCCGCCCCATCACACTCCTTTGTCTCCCCCCTCTCCAAAGTCATGGAACGCCTAGTCGGTTACAACTACATTACCCACCCGACCTTAACCCCTAGCTCCAACAACAACATGGCTTTTCAGGCACACTGCACTCCACAAACTACACCTCTTCTCACAGACCTTACACCAAGAGCTTCTTGACGGCAATCACCTCAGCAAATCAAACAACCACACAGACTCACTCATTAAGCCCACACTCCGCATTAGTAAAAGTCCCTTCGATGCCATCCCCCCCCTCCGCGCCACAACCTAACAAACAAAATCTACAACACAACCATGCACAGCAACACAAAAAGGTGGCTGGCCAACTTCCTAGCATGCAGATGTCCACACGTATCCTTTCTGCCGGTCAGTTCATTCCTATCCAATCAGAAACTTTCCAAACGGAGTCCCACACGGATCCGTACCTATCATCATTCGCCCCGCACTTCCTTCAATCTGGTACATGCATGATATTAACCACAACCCCAATAACGTCCCCATACAAACGTAGCCTCCTATGCAGATCGACCATAACACTCGCATGCACACACCCTGATCCCCAACCACACGCAACCAGATCTCCTTCAACCCTATCTCAAACCACACGACATGGCTGGTGGCGCCTCCTACAAACAGACTCTAAATCTACCTCCCAGCCAAATCCACCGCCAACCCCTGCTCACAAGCTGGACAGGAGAACACAAATACATCCCTCAACTCACCATAAACAACACACCCCTAACACATACACACACACACAAAATCCTAGGAGTAACATATGATACTCATATGACATTCAAACAGCACACCACAAACATTAAAAAGAAATGACACCCAGACTTAATGCCCTCAGGTCACTTGCTCACACAAAATTTGGACACAACAAAGAAACTACCACCACAGTATATAAACAATACATAAGATCAGTGATCATGAGAGGCACTCAATTCCTGGCAGTAGCCTCCACGAACCAAGACCACCCACTAAACTACAGGGCAACACACGCACAGACACCAAGAAATATCAAAACAACAAACAGCACACGGTATCACACACAATTACTGTCCTCTCTCTCTCCCATCCCGAACCACCTTCCAGAAGCACATCCATACTCATATCTCTCGCCGATCCATCCACTCACTCACAGACAACACGCAGCTGCAAGCACGACCTCCCGAAATCCATCCTTCCGAATCCTCCCTTCCTCGCGAGGACAGAGTCCACCTGGCCAGGCTGAGATGCGGACACCATCCAGCTCTCCTGAGCTATCAGAAGAGACTGGATGACTCCGTTGTCGATGCCTGCCCGGGATGTAACACAGCACCCCATACCATTAAACACATAATAGAAGACTGCATTTCACACAACCACTTACGCCAACAACACAATCTACACTCAATGAGAGCTCTGTGGGAAAGCCCGATCGTGGCCATGGCCTTCCTCAGGGACTCGGGGCTGTTCGGCCAGGCAGCTTAGGGAACAACAACAACAACAACAACTCGTACAGGATTAATAGCTTTAACCAAAATGGTCACACTCCTTAATGGTCTAAGTGGCCATAGCCAAAATGGCTACACTATATTCCTTCTGTACTTTCTCCATGCCCGATGAGATACATGATATTTTGATATATGTGGCACAGCCCTTGTATCCAATACAATACCCTGCGTGCAACCCCGCTCGAACCCCGCACAACGTTGCTTGCAACTTTAATTAGGGGTTCGTCCCTACGGGGAACCCCTATTGTAATCATTAAACCTGGAATTTCATCCAAATGTTTCTTACGCGCCGGTTTCGACGTAATAACTCCAGAACCGCTTTTTGGATCGGGATCAAACTTTCACAAGAGGTGCGTTTTTGTATTGGGCAACTTTTGATATGCTAAACATCCGGCATGGTGGCCAAACAGGTCTGGCAGCCGATTTCCCGAAAAACTTGACGCTTAACCCGCAGAGACCCAGCTCGCACGGCGTCGGCAGTCTTGATCACCACTCCCAGCGAACACACGTGCGTCCGACATATAAAAAACACTTACGTGGCTCGTAAGGTAGGAAACGGGAGAATAAATACTAGTGTGGGGGAGCCGGGCCAGTAGGTGTGAGCGGGCCGAGACAGAGCGCGGCTGGTGGTGGTGGGCTTAGTGGGGATAGTTTACACCCTAGTTTACCGCCACTTTTAACCTTCATTACTCCTATGGAGCTAGAGGCTTGGATTTATGTGAGATACTCCTTAGGATGTATGCGTACAATGCCATACTCAGTTTTTATAGTGCTCCCCTGTCATGCAACGATATGAAACCCCCCCCCCGCCCCCCAAATGCCGAAATGAGTTTTTTTTTATTTGTGTTTCATTTCTCACCATTCTCTTCCATTTGCTCAACAAATTTTTTTGAAGCTCCCCCCCCACGGCCCCCCCCCCCCAAAAAAAAATTCAGAGGTGATTTTTTTTGTTTTTTTTTTTCATTTCTCATCTTGTCTTCCATTTTAGCAAACAAAAAAATAATGAAAATGGCTTGGTGGGGCAAAATATTATAACTAGCCGCTAACGGGTTAAATCCCGTCTCTCCCACTCACAGGAAACGACTGGGCTTTGGCATACGCACTCCCCTACTAATGCTCCGCAAATTTTATAGAGAAGGTTTTGCTTTTGCACGTGGGGTTTTTTCCGGCAATCTTGAAAAAACCTCGAATTCCACTTAAAATTCCACATCTTGAAAACTACGCCGATGATCAGAGCCATGCTTGCGTAGTTGGGTGAGGCTCGCGATTCCGAACGTTTTGATACCAAAAAAATATAAATGGGTGGAATAGTTTGGCCGCAGCATTGAAAACTGTCTATTCTTAAATTACTTTAAAACCGAATTCGCTACCACACACAAAGTTTACCGTCTACAGTCTATAGGCTTCCACGCATCCCCCAGTTTTGCTTAATAACATAATCTCTTTATTATTCAGTCCTAACTTTTGTTTTTTTATTTAACTCTCTCAAAACCGTTCGAGTCCCTACGAATTCCAGCAATTATTTAGCCAACCTACCTATACATACCTACCCTACCAAATAATAATGATAAATTCAAATTTATTTTTGGTGAATGACAGAGTATTGGCTAAGGTTTTTAACAATTCCTCCCTTTGCCAAATGCTTAGTTTAATAACAATGATATGGACCTTTAAAGTTTTGGCAATTGCCCGTGTGACTCGTATTTTAACCCTCCTAAAGTGTTACCACGAAATACCGCTAGATCCTTTCTCAAAAGTCGCTAGCATGTTGCTACATAGCCAAACAATGTTAGGATAATGCTGCAATTTCTAAAGAGTTTTGGTTTGTTTGTTTTGCAAATTTTACAATGTAGTATGACTAGAATGTCTGAAATTTTCAAATTATCCCTAGTAAATGTCTCTAGATATAAAAGAAATGGCTGCTAGACTGAAGTAAATAGCTCTACATTTAGCGGTAATATGTAGCTTTACAACTGGCACCACTGCAACCACCACCCAGTATGTCTCCACAAAATACCGCTAGATCCTTTCTCAAAAGTCGCTAGCATGTTGCTACATAGTCAAACAATGTTAGAATAATGCTGCAATTTCTAAAGAGTTTTGGTTTGTTTGTTTTGCAAATTTTACAATGTAATATGACTAGAATGTCTGACATTTTTAAATTATCCCTAGTAAATCTCTCTAGATATGAAAAAATGGCTGCTAAATTGAAGTAAATAGCTCTACATCTAGCGGTAATATCTAGCGATACAACTGGCAACACTGCCTAGCCCTTCCCTCCTATCTTCTACCTCCCTCATATGTATCAACTACCACTCTAGTGAACTTTCGGTATTTAGTTTATTCAGCTTAATACTATTTATCCACATAAAATAGAAACCTATCACGATTGTTGTCTAATACAACCATAGATAATGCTATTACATATTATTTGAACATGAGGTCGAATTTAGCAGTTGTGTTTACCTTGAACAGTAATTGACACTCTGAGACAGAACCGAAAGCTTCTCTTGCCGTGTAGTACTCAAAGAAAGCAGGGGCACTTAAGCCAAGTCAGAGATGCAGAGGTAACTTTCACAATGCATTATAACCCTAGACAGACACCAATATACCACTAAATCAGACAAATATCACTACAAAAAAGATAGGAAAATATTATATTAATGTCCTAGGCATTTGAAATTATGCAAATGAGTAAAATCCATTATGATATAATGATAATGGGATTGATTAGTATCTGGCAACAGTGTTGCACAAAATTTTCTGAACGTATGCGAACTTCGGAGTATTTATCCCATTAATATACACATCTATCACTATTTAAATGTAATACAACCATACACAGTGCTATTACATATTATTTGAACATAATATAGGATGCTCTTTCCTTTAAACCATTTTCTATATCTATTCACACGAAAATAATAGGCCTAGCCTAGGCAGCGCTACCGGTAGGTACGAATTTATCAGTTCGAATTTTGATTGAGAGTGGGATTAGGCCTAGGCCTAGCCTAGGGCTTAACATGGGATACTGTTTGGGGTTTGGGAATAGACTGAGGCTGCTTTAGGCCTAATTAGGTAAAATTAGTCAAATCGAGACAATTGCATAGCCTAGGCCTAGGCTATTAAGCAATATTTTACCAATCTACAATAGGCCTAGTCTATTCGCTGTAAGTAGGCAAGAAATCATGACCTAGGCTATAACCTCTGTAACTAAAAAACAACTAGCCTAGGCCTAGAGTGATCAAGCTAATATGTCTACCATTTGGGAAGAGTCAGTCAAGGAATAGCCTAGATGTGGAATTTTGCAGCCAATTTGCTCTAGCCCTATTTGAGATACAGAGGTTAGAGGTCATTGTTGAGGCTCATGACATATTGTTATCATTTATATTTGCAGCAGGGCAAATAAAAAAAAAAACCGATCAAAAACGCGAACTTAAACGGCGATCGACACATGTAAACATGGCGGTGGCGGGAGGTGTCGGACGCAATAAAGTTCCTGTCTATGCCATTGGATACAGGTTGAGGGGCGAAAGATTATTTTCCATCATATAGGGGCAAATAACCGAAAAAATTGCCGTCAAATAGAAAATATAGTAGGCTATAGAGTTGTAGGCTATCCTAGTGTTACTAATTTATAGGCTACCCCTTTGAAAGGACATTAGCCGGGTAGGATGTAGTTAACCCAGCCGCCTAGTGGCGGGGGGACGCTTGCCATCCTTTTTCCTGCCTTTTGGGGTTGGCACAATATATGTTGAGGTTGGGCTTTGCCCCCCTTCACCCCCCATGACATATTGTCATCATAATATATTTCTAGCAGGGGGCAAATAACCAAAATAAATCTCCGTCAAAATAGACACAAACTTAACAACGCCGATCGACAAATGTAAACATGACGGAGCGGCGGACGTCTGCAATCATGTTCCCGTCTATTTTGAATGCCATTGGATACAATAATATGTTGAGGGCAAAATTTGCCCCCCCCCCCCCCATGACATAATATTTTAAATCATATAATTTTATTGCCAGCAGGGGCAAATCCGAACAATTGCCGTCAAAATAGACCCTTTATGAATTCCTTTAGGCTACCTATGGCAAGAGTTGCTTGTATAGGCTATCCTAGTTTACTAATTATAGGCCTATTAAAGGCCTAGCCGGGTAGAATGTAGTTCGGGTGTACCACCACTTGTTTACACTATGCAGAGCGTCGGACGCTTGCCATCATGTTCCCGTCCATTTGAATGCCTTTGGATAAAATATGTTGAGGCAACACCCCCATGACATATTGTCATCATAATAATTTGCAGCAGGGGGCAAATAAATCCTAACCAACTGCGGCGATCGACCATGTAAACATGACGGCGGCGGCGTCGGCTGCCGCCTTGCGATCATGTTCCCGTCTATTTTGACTGCCATTGGATACAATAATATGTTGAGGGGAGGGGGCTTTTTTGGTGTAGCCCCCCCCTATATAATGATAAATAAAGGGGGGCTATCCTTTCAAATATAGGCAGTAACTAGGTAGCCTATACCCGGGCGGTCAAAGGTGGCTGCTGTAGTCTCCAATGGTCAAATGTAATATTAGACTAGGCTAGCCTATAGAAAAGTTAGCAATAGGGCCTATAATAGACGGGAAATTATGGGCGTCCAACCGACACGCCGCGGCGACGAAAGCTTGCCATCATGAATGACGGATAATAATGTTGAGACAAGAGGAAATCATATAATTTGCCAGCAATAGGCCTAACCAAACTGCGGCGATCCATGTAACATACATGCGATCATGTTCCCTCTATTTGAATGATACAATAATATGTTGAGGGAATGCGGCAATTTTTTTTGGTTGTTTGCCCCCTACTGGTAAATAATATATATTATAAATAGTTTCAACATATATTGTATCCAATGGCATTCAAATAGGGGAACATTATAAGCGTAAGCCGAACAAGATGCTGAAGAACAAAGAAGTTAGTAGGCATTGTAAAATAGACGGGAACATATCCCAAGCGTCCACGCCGACACCGCCGCCCTGAAGAACAGGAAGTTAACAATAGGCATGAACTGGAGGAAATTAATATAGGAAGCTAGGCCTAGCGATGTAATAGTCAATGGAATTTCCAATAATGACAATTATATGTATAGGTATAAAGTAAAACAATATATTTACATAATTTATTCCATATCTTACATAAAAAATATATATTAAAAATAGTTTAACACCACTGAGTTCTCCCAAAATACTCTAATAGGGCTGGCCTGAAGAATTAGATCAAGATGGACAACCAATCAAGACATGATAGGTAGGAGGGCAGGTGAACAAATCTAAGATGGGAGATACGCAGACATTTCTCGCCATTTCACCAATTCAGCCGCACCACATGAGTTCCACAGCAGAATCTTATAGGGTAGAGCCGAAAGATGAGGCAAGAACTGCTTCACTGCAGCACAGCACCAATTAAGAAGTGATCAAAAGCGAAGAATGAGAGAACAGGTCTATGAAAAAAAAATATCGCACCGAAATGCACAAAAATACACACGCGAGGGAAATCGAGTCAGCTCGACCGCATCAGCGACCGACACAAATCAGGTCAGGAGCTAATAACCTAGCCAGGCCAGGGGGCATATGATAGGCCGTCCGGAGGACAACCGAATGAGACAGAATAAGAACTGAAGGGGACAAACATAGAAAGAGGCATGAAAAACTTGTCATGCCATCGTCATAATGCCAGCAAGGGGCAAAATAGACAAATACACCAAAATCGGGGTGTGGCGGCAGCCCCCACCCATAAGCCTACTATGATAGGTGACGGTAAGGTTAGGCTAGGCTAATGTCCTTTCAAAAGGGCTAGAGGCCTAGTAAAACACTAGGATAGCCTTTAACCCGTCAAAGGTAAGTCCTGATGTAGTCTCCTTCAATGCGACCTTAAATTGTAATACTAGGAGTAGGCCTAGCTTGGCTTACCATGGGGATACCGTTTGGGTGGTTGGGAATAGGCTCAGGCTGCTTTAGGCCTAATTAGGTAAAAATGGTCAAATCGAGACAAGGGCACATCCAAACATAGGCGCGCCTATTTATAGGCTACCTTTCGTACTGCAGTTAAGCACAAACTTATTTTACAAGGGAAAATCGGGCGGGTGCCTCGACCCCGAAAGGGGTGGTGAAATAGGGGAGCTATCCCCCAGCCAAAGGCGGCTTTCTAGGGCACCTTTCATTAGCTGGTAGACGCTGATAGAGGATTTGGGTTCTAGTCATGGTGGTGATGGGCTGGAATCTATAAGAGTGAGAACTGAGCGAATCTCTGCCACTACCCATAGATTACTCGGACTGTTCCTTTAATTGAGATATTTGCTAGATCTCAAGTGACGGCGTCTTTTCCGTGGATTGACTCCTCCCACATCTACCAAGTGATTGGAAAGCCAAAGAAGCGTCACATTTTTCCCTGCCCCCTCCAACTTTCTCTCCATAATTGCTGAGGGGCATAGGGCCGTGGGTGAGGGCTTTGGTTTCCAGGGCGTTTCTGACAACCTACTCAGCTCCCCGCCATGGAAGTGGCTTCGGTCAACCAGGCTTTATTGGTGGTCGGCAGAAGGGGTTCGGTGGGGGGCGGGGCTCGGTTATGGCCTTGGAATTGCTCGGGGCCTTGGGGCTCTGCGTTCCGGCCCATGCAGCTTGGGGAACAACAACAACAACAATGGAAAATAATGCATGAGGAGGGCTGGGTAGGCCTATTAGTTATTTTGTGGAAAAACTTAAAGTAGGTTAGGCTATAGGATACTTCATTAGGTTATGAGGCCTATGAGAAAACAGGCTTAGCTTAATTTTATTTCACTGATCAACATATTTGTTTTTTGTTTTTGCTTGTGAGCTCTGCATAGCGGCTATATTCAGGTAGGCTTTGGGTTTTAGTAAAATTGAATTATTTTTTTTGTTCTTTTTTTTTTTGGCTAGGCTACATATTTTTACTTCTATTGGAAGCCACAGGCCTACACAAGAGTACACATGTTAAAGAATTTAGCCTAGCCTACCACAATTTAGCATAGACTGAAAGAACAAACCAAATAGGCTAGGCTAATTGCAGCCTAAATAATTTAGCCTAGCCTCCACAACTTAGCCGTAGACTGAAAAAAAACAAACAAAACTAGGCTAATTGCAAGTTGTGTAGTAAGAGTGGTAGTTGGGGGCATACCAAAAAGCTTTGTTTATATAGTCTAGTCGCAGCGCTCGCAGTTAGGCCTACATTCGCTTCTAATTTAAACTGCTGGGGTAAACTTGGTAAAGCCACCACTCAATCCCCCGTGCCGTGGGGGGTAACAAAACAATTTACCCCAACGCCCTGGCAGTTGGGAGTACAAGGAAATGGGTTTGAAGGGGGATTTATCCCCCTATGGGACTTATTGTCATCATCATAGATACTCACCAGCAGGGGCCAATAACCACAGTCAAATTAGACTGGAATGTAACTGCGAGCGTGCGGAACTACGTAAGGAAAGGGGACGATAGACACGCCAACACAAACTCTGAGCGCATTTTTTCTTTAATGTATTAGATTTTTTTTTAGATTTATGAACCTCAACAGTTGAAATATGACAATTTTATGGTTTATTTTAGGCTATACAAAAACATTTGCTTTGTACCGGTAACGTAGAGACGGTACTCATATTTATGCTTATAAATTGCAGTACGAGTGCGTTTTTTCTTTTTATATGTAGGCCTAGGCTAAACAAATGTTAGTTTTTGTTTTATAGGCCTAAAAACTAGGCTGAATTTATTTACTAAATATTAATTTGGAGGGCACAAATCTGGCAAGGAATAGCCTAGATGTGGAACATTTACAGCCCAAATTTGCCTCTAGCCACTTTTTGAGATACAGAGGTTAGAGATCGTTGGATACAATTAATATGGTGAGGGGGTCAATCATCCCCCCAGGACATATTGTCTCCATCATATATTATGCCAGCAGGGGGCAAATAGCCTAGGCCTAGCTAAACGACAACAAAAAAATCGCCGTCAACAAAGAGCGCGAACTTATATTAACTATGGCGATCGACCATTGCCGGCACCGGCCGTCCCCCGGTTATGTTTGAGGTCCTGAGGAACCGTATGACTTTGACAAGCTCTTGCCCTCCGCAGTTCTCCGCATCCCATGTATCGTCGTACCGGTACATCGTCCCCTCCACATCCTACATCTGGTCGTCCTACCATATGCCTCCTAAGCCTAGGCCTCGTTCCCGTCACTGAGCATGTGGATGGGCGTCCCTTTCGGGATTCAAAGATGGGTTCCTTCCGACAGCTCCTACTGGATTGTCTGGGGTTGGTTGATAAGGGCACCTCGCTTCAAGAAATTGCTCTGGCCCTAGTAACGCGGTTTGTAGGTCTCGGGTTCGCCACCTGATGACCTGCGATTGGGTTTGTGCCTTTACAGTGTTACGGATCTACGAATGACCCCTAGAGTGAAAGTGCACACGGTGGTGGAAGTTTAACCCTTAACTATAAACTTAATTTAAATTAGGACAATAGGATCTCCGCGACTACGGTAGGGCCGGAGCGGGGGGAGGTATTCGCTGGAGGTGTGCCCTTAACCCACAAGACAAGACAAGACAAAATTCTAGTGGATGGTTGTACTCAGATTAATGTGAGTTTTAATTTAGCCTAGCATAGGCCTAAGAGTTCATGAAGATGTGCAAAATGCACCCCATACTAGCCTACCCATAGCCTAATAGGCCTAGTGATTCTTTTTTGGCAGACCACCCACAAATTTTCATATTAGCCTAGGCCGAGGCTAGCCTAAGTTTCTGGAAATGCATGTTGGGAAAGCCCTTCCTATAAACTGTAGGCTAGGCTACTTCCTTTTAATTTAAGTTTGAGTCTTGGGAAAAAAATCTATTATGCCTAGACCAGGGCAGCGAAAGTTACATTTAAAATGACGTGTTTAAAAAAAGTCGCCCATAAACGGCGGGCCACTATGGTATTGTAATTGGGGAGCTTATTTCGTCTGTTGATTGACTTTGTCCTTAATTGGGGATTTCTATGAATTAGCACAGATGATGCTGACTTACCGATACATCATAATACGTGTGACGGCAGCCGGACGGGGGGGGGCAGAGCCACAGAGACCCCCTCAACCAATTTTGTGTACCACAGTAACTTTTAATGGGATGGATGTAGTTACAGGGTGTAACGGTCGTCATGTGTACATAGGGCGGAAGATCGCCGTGGTTAACTTCGCGTCTATTTTGACGGCGATTTTTTTCGGCATATTTCATTTTATTCAATTTCTTTTATATTTAGGGCTATAATCTAGCTTTGGCACGACAATAACCCATAACCCAGGTCTTTCTTATACGAGTCTTCTAATCTTCCAGTCGCCTATAGACTAATTTAGGTCATTTGTAAAGGCACACAAGTAAATGGTTGGTATTTTAAACGGACACTACTGCAGCATTATGAGAAACAATTTAGAGAGATAAGGGCAAAAATAGATTCGCCATATTTTTTCTCCAGTAGGCTATAGTCCGCTATGAAGGAGTTTCGTTATCGAACAAATTGAAAAAATTCCCACTTCACAGGACAAAATAGACAAATACACCAAATATCTCGGGGTGTGGGGGTGGCAGCCCCCACCCAGAATAGCCTACTATAATAGGTGAGGTAAGGTTGTTAGGTTAGGCTAGGTCTAGGCTAATGTCATTTCAAAGGGGAGATAGCACTAGGTAAACACTAGGATAGCCTATACCTGGTCAAGGGTAAGTCCTGCTGTAGTCAATTTAAATGCTACCTTAAATTGTAAATATTAGGACTAGGCATAGCATATAGATAAAAAAGCCTAGCCTACTTATTTACTGTAGCCCTATAATATAGGGCTAGCAGGGGTGAGAATGTAGAGTTCGGGCGTACCGCGACCATTGTTTACACTGCGCAGGAGCGGGCGACGGAAGCTTGCCGTCATGTTCCCGTCCATTTTGAATGCCATTGGATACGATAATATGTTGAGGGGGGCAAACAACCCTCAATGACATATTGTCATCATCATATAATTTGCCAGCAGGGGGCAAATAGGCCTATACCAAAGAAAAATCGTCGGCAAAAACTCAAAATTTTAAACGCGAAATTACAGATAACTGCGGACGATCGACCATGGTAAACATGACGGCGGCGGCGTGGACGCTTGCGATAATGTTCCCGTTTAATTTGACTGCCAATGGATACAATAATATTTGTTGAGGGGAGGGCTTTGCGGTAAAAAATTTTTGGTTGTTTTCCCCCTACTGGCAATAGTATATGATTTTAATGACCCAACACGTCATGGGGGCAAAAGCCCCCCCTCAACATTTTATTGTATTCAATGGCATTCAAAATAGACGGGGGAAACATTATCGCAAGTGTCCGACGCCGACACCGCCGCCGTCATGTGTACATATGTCGATCACCGTAGTTAAAGGTCTGGATCACACATAGCCGAGGCGGTGCGCGAGTCCAACACGAGTCACACACGTCGATTATCGCCGTTCGGGGAGGCTGAGTCGGAACGGGCCGCGAGTAGCAATTGCCTTCCCGAGTCAAGGTAGAGTGTAACAAGAATCTAACTCGAGTCAAATACGAGACGTAACACGGCTGTTCATGCAAGAAGAGTCTATACGAGTAAATGAGAGTCAAAACGAGTGGTTCACGAACCCAACACGGGTGTCAAAAATTTGAAAATGAATGCCCACATTCCAGGGAACGTAAACAAAGAGTATGGAGGAGTCTAACAGACAAGTCATACGCCGATTGTTACACGGATCAACCACGATTGTTATACGGATCGACCCGAAAAGACAAGGCGTTGACTCAGTTGGATCTCTGTTGCACACGTGATGACTCGTGTTACATCCGGTGTAAACCTCTCGTTGATTCGCTCCTACATTTTTGAAATATACGGGTATTTCAAATGGACACTTGCTTTTTTTCGTGTTACACTCATGTTTTTTGTATATCAGTGGATCGTGTTTACTTCTTGTTTACTCGTGTTTTCACTCGTGTTTGGAAGCGTTCGTGTTAAACTCTGGCATCATGGAGGGGCACCCAAATTTTCCGGCACTCAGCATTCGTGCTTTCTACTCTTGTGTGATACGTGTTGCATGTGTGTTACATACGTGTTGTTGCGTGTAGACACGTGTTGCTTCGTCAACATCGAAATGATGACGGAAAAGCGACCGAAATCACCAAAGAGTGTTTACACGGATATACACGAGTCAACACGGAGGTTAACACGGGAATAACGAAAATTATTCAGGAGGTCAAAAAACCACGGGAGGCCTGACCCCCGCGTTGAACACATATGGCACGACGTTCTAACACGTATCTTAGGCCACACTCGTGGCGTAGGCTAATCGCCACGGGGACCCCAAAATTTCATGCATGCAGGACATTTGTTGGGACCCCGTGGCGAGGTACCCACGAGTGTTTTCGAGTTTAATACAAAGAGTATACACGAGCGTAGCACGAGTCTATACGGGAGTGTTGAGGGAGTATCGACGAGTCATTGCTTCCGAATAGCACACAATTTTTTTCAAATCATACTCGTGTTTGGACGCGGCCACACCCTCGACCTCGGCTATGTGTGAACCCTTAGCCTTTAGTTCGGAGTCTAGTTTTGGAGGCGTTTTTATCCGTTATTGTGCCTCCTGCTGGCTAATACGGAGTATATATCATGCATGACATCATATTGTCATGGGGGCGTTGAACCCCACTCAACCTCTTCATTGTATCCATAAATACGCCTTAGCCTCAAATAGACCGGGAAACATGCATGGCCAGTGTCCGCAGCCACTCCCCGGCGTAGTGTAACACAAGGCCTGGCTGGTACACTCACCCGAACTCTTTACTGCTACCCCACTCCAATTTTCCAACTAGCATCAACTGTATGTATCAATCCCAGTCAGAAACGTCCAATGCTTCCCTGCCATAGTCAATGTCGGGAGTCCCTCACCACCACTGGTCATGCAAGGACTTCTTTACTTCCATGCTGACCACCCTATTTCTGCGTACTGCTCTTTCAGAGTTACCTAACAACGCTCTTCCCCTGTTACACTTTCTCCCACACGTCTTCATATCTAAGAGGGCCTACTAAAGATCTTTACCTCAATCACATTCTGTCCCAAATTACTTAAATGAGCTGACATTCTTCATAGCCGTTCAACCTCACTTCACACTCTATGGTTGCACCCCTGTTCCATTCATGACCATAATATTGCTCTTCCTAGCATCTACCTCCATGATTTCCGTTTTTCACACACTGTTCCAAACATGATTTACCTGAACCTGCAACTCCCATTCACTATTACGACCTCATCAGAACTGTGTGTCAGCAACAAGTAGTGAACCCCGTTTTTTGGGGTTGTTGGTAATTGTGACTCGTTGAGGGCACACTTCACTCGTTTCCTTTCCCTTATCAGCTGGTTTTTACACCAAACCATCCGCTGCTCCCTTCCTTGTTATTTCTTTCATGACTCCATCCATATACTGGTATCCCGGTATTATATTGAAACAACCATGGGGGACATCACACACACCCTTGCTTTAACCCAAACATTCAGATTAAAGGAACTCGCTCTGTTAATTATCCCCACATTACTGACACCTTTGCACCCGCATACACATCGCTCTTCATTGCTTTCAGCCAACCTTGCCATCTACTCCGTATATTCTCAGATACTGGTACTATCTTCCACATACCTTCTGCTATCAATTCTGTCATAGGCCTTCTCCAACTCCATAAAAGGCGCTTCTCCAGGAAATTTCTCCACAACCACATTTCCGCCGCGCAACAACATTCTGAGCGACACATCTCTTCCCTTACTAAGTATGGACTACAGTATGCTAACTTTTGGTCCCACAGGCACTACTGTACTCTGAAAATGCGACCCTAAATATATTGCATGTCCTTCTTCATGATTTACTTACAGCGTATCGAAATATGTAAAATTCCACCCAAATACCACTACAGTAGCACTGAAATACAATAAAAATTACTCAACTTAACAGGATAAATAAATGGCAAAGATTAGAAACTATACTCCAAAAGATTAATATTTTTTTGTTACACCTTTTCTTTACCCAGGCAATTCACTGACCTGAAAAATGGACCTAAATAGATTCGCAGTCGCTCTTCAGATTTATTTACATTTGACATATGTAACATAACATTTTAAGACTGATTGCTACCACACGAGATGTGCAGTTTGTCTCTTTTCCTAATGCGCGGCCGTTCCATGGCAAACATGTTAACCCGGAGCTGCGGGAGCATTCTTTTTTTTCCAGAGGACTCGTTAAGAGTTCCCACGGCGCACTGCGGGTTTGGAGACGACACCCTTAAGATTTTTTTTTTGTTTCAGAGTAAACTAAAAAAATCGAGAAAAAAAAAAATCAAACTTTTGACATCGGAAAAAAAAAAAAAAAAAAAAAAAAAACATTTGTTGCCCCTTCCTTTCCCCTTTTTCCCTCCCTTCTTTTTTGTTTTTTTTGGCCAGTTTTTTGTTTTTTTATTTTATGCCCCCTGGGCCATGCAAAATCTCTCAAGTCCGTAAACTCCTCCCCTCCTTCCCACTTTCCTCCTTTCTCCTTCAGTTATCAACTATTTGCCCTGTTATTGTGTTATTCACCACTCTATTCTGAGGTTATATTTTCGTGCTAACATTAGATATTATAACGATTGTTTTTTCGGGAGGCGTTGCTGGTTGGTCATCACATGATAGCACAAGCGAGTGCATACGAGGAGTAGATTTTTTGACGAGTCAGTATCGATCCCCGACCTGTGTCTGCAGGCGCCTTGGGGGACCAATTGCCGCCGGGAATGCAGATTGCCTGCACCCATACATTATGACAACTCCTTTGGGGCTATATGCTCGAAGTTTTGAGCCATCCCAAACGCGTTGTTTTCACTCGTTTTATTGTTGTTCAGTTTCAATACCCTTTTCCATAAATCACACCCCCCCCATAAACTCCCGGCGCTATATGGATAAGCTTATTAATGCTTATTAATGGCCACAATGAATATTTTAGTGACGGAAACACCTCAAATACGTCAGCACAGGGGGACGTTCCAATTACCCCATGTCGAATTTCAGAGGTTTAAGGGATGCTGTTTTACCTTGTCAAGTTTTTGGATTTGAGATCGGCACGTATAGGTCCGGATTCCCAGGCTCTTACTCGGTCCACCCCTTGGCTGCCATGCTCCCTCCTACAATCGCAGACACCGGCATCTTTTTACCCAATTTTGTTCATCCATTCTCCATCTTTCCCACATGCTCGATACCATCCCAGTTTACTTGTACGCATCTCCTCGCTAATACTCTTTATACCTAAAACGTCTCTCAGACTCAGTCATTTGTTATTCTGGGTTGACATCCGTTTATGCTGAAATATGTAATAAAATTTACACCATTTATTACCAACTAAAGTAACCGAAAAAAAAAATAGTTGTAATTAAAGTACAAATAACAAGGATAAAGAAAATGTTAAGAAATAGCCCTAAAGATGAAATTTATCATATCTATCTATTGACGGACGCACTTGATCCCCGAAGGATTGGCGCACCCAGAACGAAGACACCCTATGCACCTCTGTCCCCAGGTACAGTCGACGCACCCTCCTCCCAGTCCAGAAGCAACGCTTGCACGGGGAACCGATATACTTCTTAACTACCATCCTTCCACCTCCCCCCTCTCCCTCGGTTTATTTCTCCACTCTGTCCTTCCACCCTCACCTCGTACACGCTCTTAGTCATTCTCTCGCTTCCCATACATGTTCCACATGGCTTAACCCCATCTTCAAAGTGTGTCTTTTTCGCACTTTCCAGTCCATTCACACCCCCCCCCCCCCCACCCCAACCCACACCCCACACCCTCTCTCGTACTTCCTCATTCGTCTGCTCTATCCCTCCAGTGTAACAATCTGCACCAGACAATTCCTCAAGTAGCTCATTTCCATCCCTTTCACTCTGGGTTTGAATCCATCCTCTCCAACAACGTCCACTGCTTCGCTTCCGTCACCCGTCCCGTGTCGGGATTATCACACTGTCATGCACCATCGACCTTCTCAGTTCCATGCTGACCACCCTATTTCATTGTTGACTGGTGTTCAGACCATTACCTACAAACCACTCGTCCCCTGTCTGCAACGCCTCTCCGCACACTTCTTCATCCATACTCACATCTTACCTCCTGTAAACCACTGCCAAGGATACTTGAAATGAGCTGACCAACATATCTCCATAGCCTGAACGCTTCAACTTCACCTCACCACTCTGTTGGCTTCACCCCTGCAATTCGAACGGGACCCATAACCTTGAGTCTTCGCCCGCCAGCGAGTTATACTCCTTCAGGATTCACCATTTTGTCGCACCTACCTGTTCCAGTAACATATTTACCAGATAACACGGGCACAACTCCCATTCCTATCGTCAGCAAACCCAAGCATGTACTACCAAAACAAAACACCCACATACCACCGCCATCTTCCTTGCTTATTTCTTTTACTGACTACATTCCATATACTGTATATATAGAACAACCAATCGGGACATTTCCAAAACACACCCACTTGACCCCTTATCCAAACATTCAGATCAAAGACACTCCCTCGCGTTCATTCTTCACCCGTACTGATTACCTGTTGCACCACTCTCCATACCCCCACCCCTACTCGTTCACTGGTCTTTCAGCAACTGTTTTTTTTTTTTTGTTTTTAATTCCGTGAGATCAACTGAACGGAGGAAGGAAAAAAACACACAGATAATAATCAAAAAGGTCCATGTGCCTAAAGGCATCCTCCATTCATAAAATGTTTGTGAACAACTAAATGGCATTTAAACATTTGTTGATGGCTTTTGTAAGTTTGTCGGAAAGCAAATGTCTAGGGAAGGTGGAATTCCAAAGAGTAGTAAGCTCTGGGGATACAACATGAAATTCGGATAAGCAGATAGTTTATGCCTGCATTGTCGCGCCGGAGAAAGTGTAAATTCCATGGGGCGCTGTCTCAGCTGCCCAGTAGTTCTACGGGAAAAGATGTGGGAGATTTGGGCGGCATCAATTTGAAGCAAGTTAGCCCCTCGGAACAATTGCACTGTGAAAATATCGTGCTAGGACTAATGCAAGGATGCAACGTTCCCTCTTCGTTATGGCTAATGTAGGAAGAGTATACCTGTGTGATTGCAGGGTTATTGATTTAATCTAATTAGAGCGTTATTTTGAATCTTTTTCCAACCCTGCCTTCAAATTGCAACCCACAAACACTTCCACCCCACATGAGTCCGTGAACATAGTAATCCCTATCTGAGAGCCCTGCACAGTGGCACGTTTTGAATATTGACCCTTACGTGCCACCAACCCTCTGCTCGTCAGTGAAGAATTCTCGAACTCTGTACGTTCTGGTTTGGGCTTTCCTTTCTGGTTTTGAGTCGCCCAGTGTTTTTAGAGGCAATCGTAGACAATGCATTCTAACATAATGTGTCATGGAAGATGGGCTGACCTATCAGAGTTGAGACCCTGAGCGATGACTATGCCATTACCCATAGTACTTACTCGGACCCCTGTTCCTTTTTACTTATATATTTTCTAGATCTCAAGTGACGGCGTCTTCTTCCGTGGCACTGCCCTCCCAACTTGCTACCAAGCATTGGAAAGTCTAAAGCGTGCATCATATTTGTATTCCTTTGATTATCCTCACACTTTCTCATACCGTTCATGAGTGCTGAGGGGCACAGGGCCCTTTGGGTGGGGGCTTTGGTTTCCCGGGCGTTTACGCCACTACCACGGCTGTCAGCCACCTCCCGCCATGGATTGGTCTGCCGGTCACACCCCACGGCCTTTTAATTCGAGGAGCCTTTGGCAGGTGAGGGCCCTTCCCTAGTGGCGGCCCCAGCGCGCGTTTATGGCACTCGCCGGCCTTACTCGGGGCCTTGCGGGCTGCCTCGGCTTACCAGGCAGCTGGGGAACAACAACAAAAACAATTCAACAGTAATGCTGTCTCCCAGCTCAAGTTAGTAGTTACCCATACATGTTACACCGAGAATGTTAGGACAGTAGGGGAGCAGTGGAGATATTTAATTCACTTAAACCATATACCATTATGGGAGTCTCATGTGAGATTTTCTGTCGGTTTTGTTAGAAAACTGGAGATGTACTGGGTTTTCTGTGCATTAAAGGAAACTAGATTCTGTCTTGCTGCGCAATTCATTCATTCTAGAAGGGTCCTGGTTCAGAGAAATGGCAGTGTTTATTTTTGAATTTTATAAGATCAGGGTTGGTGTGAAAGAGATTTGTAAATGTCCCGCAAGGAAACTGTGGAGTGTGGAGTCATCTGGCTGTCAGGAATGTATTGGATTATGAGTGGTTAGATATGAGATCATTGTATATGAGTTGAGGAACAGATGTTGGGGGCAAAACCTGAGGTGATCCCGGGGAACACCAGCATTTATCGAGTGAATCACACACGAGAATAAAGGGCCATCTACCACGATACACCGGTATGTTTTGTTGTATGACAGAATAATCGAAGAAATCTAGTGGAAATAATGATGCTCAAGGCTCGCTAGTGTTGACAGACTTCGACAATAAGGATTGCCCTGCCAGTACTCGAAGGTCAAATGACCTTTGATGAATATAGTGCTATTGTATGTGTTGCACCAAGTTGGTATCTGTAGCTTAGGTCGATTTTGATGCGTAAGAAGCAAAGGAATGTCGCGGGGTGCAGGTTGATCGACATCGTCTTAAAACCATATTGCCTATCACTGATTCAATTTATTATTCTCCACGGATGCTTAATTATTACTGGGGGACGTAGTTTAATATAATTTCAAAAACCCTACACTTTGCAATAAGAGTGGAAGTTATAGATAAAATTCTTGCGGGGTTGTTCTCCGTTAGTTTGATGGATCTGATCGACTCCTGGCACCCGCTGTACGTAGGAACTGGATGGATGTTTTGGCTGATTACTTTCCAGGCCATCTACCGGAACTCCATATATTCTCAGTACAGTACTTTCCACATACCTTCTCTATCAACTCTGTCATTCCACTCGTTGCCTTCCCTTATTAGTGGTACACCAACATCCACTGCTCATCCTTGCATTTCTTTTATGACTCCATCCATATACAGTTCAGTATATATTGAACAACCACGGGGACATCAGACACCCTTTCTTTAACCCAAAATTCAGATAAAAGAACTCGCTCTGTTCATTCTCAACACATACTGACACCTTTGCACCCTCATACATGCTTTTCACTGCTTTCAGCAACTTGCTATCTGCTCCGTATATTCCAAGTACTTTCTACATACCGGTACCTTCTCTATCAACTGTCATAGGCCTTCTCCAAGTCCATGAAGGCAGCATACAACTTTTGTCCCTTCTCAAGATATTTCTCCACAACATATTTCAGGGCAAAGATCTGAGCTACACATCCTATTCCCTTCCTATGATGAATACTGTATGTTAACCGTTTCCCCAGCAATACTAACTGAAAATGCCCAAATATATTGCATATGCACTTCTGATTTATCTAAAATATGTAAAATTATACCAAATACCAACTACATTAGCACAAAACTCAATCAATCACAGAAACAGGATAAAAACATAGAATAAATACCCCAAAAGATGAATACGTTAACCCTTTCCCCAGCAATACTTACTGAACATGCACAAATAAATTGCATGTGCTCTCCAGATTTAGCTGAAATATGTGAAATTACACCAAATACTAACTACATTAGCACAAAAATCAATCAAGCACTTTAACAGGATAAATAAAATGGAAGAAATAGCCCAAAAATGAATTTATCTATAGCCTACCGGTATATATTGCCGGACACCTTGATCCCCGAAGGGGTGACCATGAACGAAACGCCTGCGTATTTCAAGCTCGCTTGAGTTATCACTCTATCGTCTTTTAGAGCTTTTTGGCCCGGGGTAGCCTAATTACCACACCATCGCGTCATAAGGAGTTTGAGGGGGTTAAATTGCTAGATACATAGAGGAAGAGAAATGCCAAGTAAAGCTAAACAAAAATATATAAGATATTTTTAACATCTATCTATCATCTATTGCCTGACGCTGGCCAAGAACGAACCGCCCCCATGCACCTCTGTCCTCAGTCAGTCGACGCCCCTCCCCCCAACCAGCACCGCCTTCGTTCATGTACTTCCTCACTCCATCCTTCCACCTCTCATTCGGTCTATCTCTCCCTCTCTGTCCCTCCACCTCGCTCTCATACACCCTCTTAGTCATTCTCTCGCTTTCCATACGTTCCATACGGCCGAACCATCTCAAGTTGTTCCTTTTCACACTTTCCAGCACATCTACCTCCACACCACACCTTCTTACTTCCTCATTAGTCTGTCTATCCCTCCATGTAACTCCGCACGCACTCCTTAAGTAATTCATTTCCACTGCTCTCACTCTTGGTCTGAGTCTCTCAACCAACGTCCATGCTTTGCTTCCGTAAGTCAGTGTCGGGATTACCACACTGTCATGCAAGGACTTCTTCACTTCCATACTGACCACCCTATTTCTTGTTACTGGTTTTAGCGTTCCTACAACCCTCTTCCCCTGTTGTACCCTCTCCCGCACTTCTTCGTCCATAGTCCCATCTTTACTCAACACACTGCCCAGATACTTAAAAGAGTTGACGATCTCCATAGCCTGACCGTTCAGCTTCACCTCACACTCTGTGACTTCACCCCTTTCGAAGACCATAACCTTGCTCTTCCCCGCATTTACCTTCAAATTCCGTTTTTCGCACACTGTTCCAAACTCATTTACCAGACCCTGCAACTCCCATTCATTATTACTCATCAGAACTGTATCATCCGCAAACAGCAGTATAGGTAGCTTCCACTCAATTCCCTCCCTTTTCAGCGATACACCAACATCCACTGCTCTTGATAGTATTTCTTTTATGACTCCATCCATATATACAGTAAACAACCACGGGGACATCACACACCGTCACACCCCTGTTTCAAACCAACATTCAGGTCAAAGAACTCGCTCTGCTCACTCTCCACACGTACTCCCGCCTTTACACCCTCATACATGCTCTTCACTGCTTTCAGCAACTTGCCCTCTACTCCGTATATTCTAAGTACTTTCCACAAACCTTCTCTATCCACTCTGTCATAGGCCTTCTCCAAGTCCATAAAGGCAACATACACCTTTTGTTTCTTCTCCAGATACTTCTCCACAACACAATTCAGGGTAAAAATCTGATCTACACATCCTCTTCCCTTCCTAAAAACCTCCCTGCTCGTCGCCTATCCATTTGTCCGTTCTCACTCTCACTCTCTCAATCACTACCGGTACCCTACTGTATTACTTCCCTACTACGCTTAGAAGACATATTCCTCGGTGGTTACCACACACTCCTCTTTCCTCTTTGCCCTTATATAGGGGGACTATTATGCCAGTCTTCCAGTCATCGGGTGCACTCCCCTTCTCCCATGCTAGTTTGCACATTTTCCATACCCATTCTATCACTATCTCACCACCATACCTCAACATTTCCCCACACACTCCATCTGTTCCTGGTGCTTTCCCCAACTTTACTCTTTTCATGGCTTCCCACACTTCTGACCTCCTGATCCCCACCTCCTCCTCCACTACTTCTCTTCTTCTCCCTCCCATACCATATCCAGCTATGTTTGCTGGCTCTTCATTCCTTACATTTAGCAACTCACTGAAGTACTCCCTCCATCTTTCGACTCTCTCTTGCTTCTCGGCTAGCATTCTCCCATTCTTATCTTTCACACCCTTACTGTTTCCCTTGCTACCTTCCCTAACTTTCTTGACTTCTTCCCAGAACAGTTTCTTACTCTCCCTCCATTTTACACTCAGGTGCTCGTTTCTGTCTCTTGGAATCTTCATTCCCTCTACTACCCAACCACTCTCTATATGCTTTCTTCTTTTCTTCCACAGCTATTCTTACCTCTTCTGTCCACCATGCTGTACCTTTCACTCCCCTCCCTCTTCTCCTCACTCCACACACCTCCTCACATGCTGCACAGATCTCATCCTTAAACACCTTGCTCATCTCCTCCACTTCCTCCATAACTTCCAGGTCGAACCCACCTAGTCGTCTTTCCACTGCTCTACTGTACTCCTCCCTGACTTCCTCCTCCTGCAACCTCTTCACCCTCCTCACCATTCCACCCTCCTCTCGCCTCCCTCCAGCTCTCCTCACCCACTTCTGTTGTATCCTAACCTTAGCTACCACTACATAGTGATCAGACAGACCCCCTCCAATACCCCTATACACCCTAGCATCCATCACAGATTTCTTCATTCGTTCATCCACACATACATAATCAATCAATGACTTTCGTTCCACCACTGTCTTATCCTTCATCGTCAACATCCGTTTCCACGTGTACCTGTGGATCATTCTGTGTCGGAAGAAGGTGTTGGCTATCCACAGCCTCCTCCCCACACATACGTCCACAAGTGCACTACCATTCCCATTCACCTCTGATGGTACCCCCCACCCTCCCACCACTCCCTCAACTTTCCTATCACCCACCTTACCATTCATATCCCCAATCAGAAATATTCTTTCGTTCTTGTCAAACTTCTCCAGGCACGCCTCCACATTCATCCAGAACTCCTCTTTCTTTCTTTCAAGTATATCCTCTGTCGGGGCATACACGCATACAATCAATACAATATTTTTAACATGAGGTTGCTTATAATAATTTGTACCTCTGCAGTTTCTCCATGGCTAACGAAAAAGGTCACATTCCTAAGAAGCCCCAACCAAAAAGGCCAAGCTTCTGTGCAGAACAAATGCCACACAATTACCCTTATGGTGACCCTATCAAATAATCAAAACAACCACACTTCTTAACCCAATTCCCGCGGGGCCCCTCATATGACGGAGACGATTTTCCGGCTATTTTGTAGCCTGTGAGCCAGGCCAGCTTTTGCAAGCAGCACGGATGGACGTCAGCCGGAGCCTACAGGCCCCGCCACGACACTGAGGTTTGTGTGAGAGAGAGTTCACTTATGTGCAGCGTCACACATAGCGAAAACAGAAAATAATTGGTAATTATTAGCGATTTCGCCTAGGCCTATCGGATTTGGTCACTTTTAGCAATTTTGCCCTTCGTTTGCAAGATCCTTACAAGAAAACCAGACGTCGTACAGGGATGATTCAGGAGTAATTTGAAAGCTATTACCGTACTTTCATGAATACATAATTGTATTACGCTCTGGCTTTTGCTTATGCATGAAAATGAGCAGGGAATGAAGGCAATTTTGGGCAATTATGCCTACTCGTACAGGAGTCCTTGGAGCGGCTTCGGTCGCGCCGGGAATTTCCACACTTCACACCACACAGTTTTTCCTACACCGAGAAATGACTCTCCGGTTGTCATTTCTCGAAGACTTATTCTAGCCGGAGACATTGAGAGCAACCCAGGACCCACCTACACATACATATGTCCAACTTGCTCAAAACCCATCGCTTCGAGTCGCCACACTAATGGTTCAGTTCTCTGCAATTCATGCAGGAACTGGACCCACTTCACCTGCACAACACTTGCCTCCAAGAAACACTACATGAACACCTGGACCTGTTCCTCATGCCCCTCCCTCTCCCAGTCAAATCCCTCGCCTAAAACCCGTCCACCTCTCCTCCCCAACCCACCTAACCTTCCCATATCATCCACTCCCCCCCCCTAAAACCTGTCCACCTCTCCTCCCTAACCCACCTAACCTTCCCATACCATCCACATCCTCAACTCAACATACCACAACCCATCCTAATCCATTCCAACCCCCATCTGCTCCCCAATCCCCACCCCCACCTCACCCATCCCAACCCCCAGCCCCTCCCTCACCCCCACCCCCACCCCCTCCCTCACCCCCACCCCATCCTCGTGCAGCAGCACCCAACATACATCGTGCACATAACATTAACATTCTCCAATTGAACATAGATGGCATCAACACAAAGAAACTCTCACACTTCATCAAACAACACAACATACACATTGCCATCTTACAAGAAACAAAACTCCGCACAACACAAAAAACACCCACATTTCATGATTTCACCACCATCAGACAAGACAGGGCTGTCGGCGGAGGCGGTGGACTCATCACCCTGGTACACAAAGAAATATCATACATAGTTCCCAGTGTACAAACCAAATCCCTCCTCCCCCCAAATGATAACACAACAGAAATACAATCAATTAAAATACGCACTGGCAACAACTCCAACATAACCATCATAAACACATACATCCCCTACAGTACCAAATGAATACAGACCACACTTACAACACATCACAAACACCCCACACATCATCCTGGGTGGTGACTTCAACGCCAAGACGTCGGCCTGGTTTGTCGACAACCCCGACACAGACAGAGGGCTGGTACTACAAAACCAAACTGTTAACCTCATCATCCTTAACCTGACAAGCGCGAAATAGACCTAGGGGCTAGGGTAGTTATTTGTGCATTTCTAGCCTTGGATTCTGACAGAATTCGTTATATTTACAATATAGAGCATTATTTGTTTTCGGTATGCTTTTATTTTACATATATGATGTATATATGAACCTTCAAGAGTGCTAAAATAAGTGGGAAAAGCATTTGGGTGGTGAAAAACGAAGATATTGGCCACCCGGTCATAATCTCAGGCAAGAGAGAGCCACAGGCAACCCTCCTCTCTCGCTGTCTGTGAGGTAACTGAGACGAGCGGGGCGGTGTGGGCCGGTGTCTGGGTGTTGCATAACGATCTTTTCTGCAACCCACTTGTGCTACATTATCGCGGGAGAGAAAAATAACCGATAAATGATGATAATAAGAGGAAAAATAGGTGATAATTGAAGAGGGGAGGGAGGGGGGAATAAGGTGGGGAAGGAGGGGAGGGGGGTGGGTGAGATTTACATGGATGAGTACTGGAGGGGAATTATCTCACCTAGAGACAAATTCCTTTGTTTTGATAGGCCCTTTTTTTTATGGAAGGCTTTTTTTATGGTCTTGCTTCCGTGAGGCCTATCGCGTTCCCTATAGGAAGCCTTCCGTGAGGCCTATCGCGCTTGCCGGGTTAACGACATCCATCAACATACCCATATTCCTCACCAAGCCCTCTATAACCCATCATCTCCAGACATCACCTTTTGCTCCCCAGAACTCGCCCCCACAACATCCTGGAGGGTGGTCAGAACCTTAGGCTCTGACCACCTCCCGATCATTATCACCGCCAAAACCAGACTCACCCCAGCTAACCACAAACACACATACACCAATTATAAAAGACCTAACTGGGAAGCATTCACAAATGAGACAGAACAACACTTCACAACTCTAAACAGTACACCCATCACTAACATCAACAATGCTGTACACATACTCAATAAAACTATCCAAAACACTGACAAGAAACACATTCCAAGAGGTAACAGAAAAAGACACAACCCCAACTTCACACCAGAAATTAAAAACCTCATCAGACAACGCAACATACTGAAACACTCCCCAGCACCCCACACACAAGACATCACACAACAAATCCAAGCACTCAACACCCAAACTAACAACAAAATACAAGAACAACAAAAACTAAATTGGAATAACTTCCTACAAACACTTGATCACAAAACAAACCCCAAAAAACTCTACAAAACACTAAACAGCATCACACTTTCCAACAGCAACACAACACAATCACATGCTGCAATCACAACAACAGACTCTACTCCTTCATGTAAACAACAAGCAAACACTCTCATCAATCACTTCTCACATGTCAGTCACCTAAAACCTCACAAAGACGACCGATGTGTCATCCGACGTAAGAGACAATTCCCACAGACCCTGACTATACACCCTTCATCAATCACCAGACAAAGCATATCATCAACAATCTCAAGCACTCACCCGCTTGTGGCCTAGACAACATGAGCAACATACACCTCAGACACCTGGGACCACAAGGCATACAAGCACTCACTAACATATCAAATTACAGTTATTCACACAACACAATACCAGACATTTGGAAGCATGGTCTCATCACCACATTCCCCAAACCCAACAAAGACCCCACGCTACTCTCCTCGCAACGCCCCATCACACTCCTTTGCTCCCCCTCCAAAGTCATGGAACGCCTAGTGTTACAACTAATTACACCCGACCTACCCCTAGCTCCAACACAACATGGCTTTAGGCCACTGCACTCCACAAACACTCTTCTCACAGACCTTACACAAAGAGCTTTTGACGGCATCAACTCAGCTAGACCACCACACAGATCACTATTAGCCACACTCGACATTAGTAAAGCCTTCGATGCCATCCCCCGCCACAACCTAACAAACAAAATCTACAACACAAACATGCACAACAACACAAAAAGGTGGCTGGCCAACTTCCTAGCAGGCAGATGTGCACACGTATCTTTTGCCGGTCAGTCATCTAAAATCAGAAACTTTCCAAACGGAGTCCTACAAGGATCCGTCCTATCGCCCGCACTCTTCAATCTGTACATGCACGATATAACTACACCCAATACGCCCCAAATAAACTTAGCCTCCTATGCCTCCTACACCTCCAGGGGAGGTGTGGTGGAGTGGTCATGCCACTGGATTGGTAATCCAATGGACCCGGGTTCAAATCCCGATATGTCAATGGGAAGATATTATTGGGATTGAATTTGTGCTGTACCTAGTATCAGTGCATTACCACAAAGCCCACCGAAATGCCAAAAAAATACCCTCATTGTTCCCGGATTAAATAACACTGTATGAATATTCCCATATTCAAAATATGTTACAGGGGGACAATGCCTAGTGAGTTCACTGCTCAATAGGTGGCGTTCTGAGAGTGAGGGTCTGAGTCTGGAGGGTGAGACGGTGAAGCACTTGAGCGAAGCAACCAGCCGCTTCAGAGATGGAGCTGCTTTGAGCCATGATGGATGCTTCACATGTCTCACTCCCCAGGCTGGAACAAGACCTCACGGGCTTCACCGTGTTGAGCGGTGGAATGTACAGGCTCTCAGCCTATGCCCGAGAGGGAGTAGTTGGAATATAGAAAAAAAAAAAAAAAAAAATGCAGATGACATAACACTCACATGCACACACCATGACCTAAAAAGAGCAACAGATCTCCTTCAACCCTATCTCAACACACTACATGGCTGGTGCACTACAAACAGACTTAATCTACCCCCAGCCAAATCCACCGCAACCCTGCTCACAAGCTGGACAGGAGAACACAAATACATCCCTCAACTCACCATAAACAACACACCCCTAACACATACACACACACACACAAAATCCTAGGAGTAACATATGATACTCATATGACATTCAAACAGCACACCACAAACATTAAAAAGAAATGACACCCAGACTTAACGCCCTCAGGTCACTTGCTCACACAAAATTTGGACACAACAAAGAAACTACCACCACAGTATATAAACAATACATAAGATCAGTGATCATGAGAGGCACTCAATTCCTGGCAGTAGCCTCCACGAACCAAGACCACCCACTAAACTACATGGCAACACACTCACAGACACCAAGAAATATCAAAACAACACCCAGCACACGGTATCACACACAATTACTGTCCTCTCTCCCACCCCGAACCACCTTCCAGAAGCACATCCATACTCATATCTCTCGCCGATCCATCCACAGACAACACGCAGCTGCAAGCACGACCTCCCGAAATCCATCCTTCCGAATCCTCCCTTCCTCGCGAGGACAGAGTCCACCTGGCCAGGCTGAGATGCGGACACCATCCAGCTCTCCTGAGCTATCAGAAGAGACTGGATGACTCCGTTGTCGATGCCTGCCCGGGATGTAACACAGCACCCCATACCATTAAAAACATAATAGAAGACTGCATTTCACACAACCACTTACGCCAACAACACAATCTACACTCAATGAGAGCTCTGTGGGAAAGCCCAATCGTGGCCATGGCCTTCCTCAGGGTCTCGGGGCTGTTCGGCCAGGCAGCTTAGGGAACAACAACAACAACAACAACTCGTACAGGATTAATAGCTTTAACCAAAATGGTCACACTCCTTAATGGTCTAAGTGGCCATAGCCAAAATGGCTACACTATATTCCTTCTGTACTTTCTCCATGCCCGATGAGATACATGATATTTTGATATATGTGGCACAGCCCTTGTATCCAACACAATACCCTGCGTGCAACACCGCTCGAACCCCGCACAACGTTGCTTGCAACTTTAATTATTATTATTATTATTAGGCTATTATTGCAATTGAAATTAATATTACCAATATAATCGATACTGATATTCTGGTTATAATTTTGTTGTTATTATTATTATTATTATTGGAATAAGGGTAAAACAGCTAACCAGGAAATCACCACCACAGAGCAACAGTAGAATGGCGAAACGACTCGAGAGCGAAAGGACGGCGACGCACGCCACAGGAAACAACTCAAGGTCACCTAGCAGAACGAATAATTATATACCCCTAAATATGGAAACACGAGTTGCCAACACCGAAATGACACGTCCCCCAACACCAGGGAGGGACTTATTCATCACCATCAACAATCCCGAAGTACAGAGAAATAGGAAACGAGAAAGTCCCATGTCCACCAACCCTCCAATCAACAAGGAAACAACCCCCAGCCCAGCAGCCTGTGCCCGAGTTGTTCCCTTCAAGATGACACGTCCTCCAACACCAGGAAGGGACTTAGTCATCAACAAGGACCATCCTAAAGTACCAAGGAATAGGGAAAGTGGAAAGGATAGGCAGCACCAGAAATGGCCCCGTCAACACCGTGAGTCCCGTCGCCATTTTTCCCCACAGCCGCGCCCCCGCCGTGACACGGGAAGCCGAGAAGTAGTCTTCCACGTGCCCCCCCCCCCCCCCCTCGACGCCACAGGAATCTAACCGCCATGAGCGTCCTACGTCCACCCGCCTTTCTACAGCCCAACCACACCCCTACCGGGGCACTGAGAAACGGTATGACTATGGCGGGAGATTTTAGGATCGATGCTCAGTAGGAAAACTGTCCTTGCTATCCACAGACGTAAGGCTGTTTTGAAATCTTGAGGGCTCGATAGGACGATTGTTCTCGCTATCCACAGACGTGAGACTGTTCGAATATTGAGACTAACCCGTAATTATTTGGAGTGGGTATCAACAAGGCTAGTTATTAGAATGCTCCACAGAGGCTAACTAATATCTTTCCCCTACCCCAGCTGGCGCTATTGTGGATAAAGTATGCTACCCAGAGGCAAGTAGCTTTATCCAAAATAGACCAAAAAGCTTAAAACATACCCATCCGTCCTCAGTTCTGAAAGACTCTTATAAAGACCAAAGCAATTAAGAGAAGTTGCCTTAAACACAACTATATCTTACGTTAGCTCGATAATGCGTACATATACCACAGTATAAACTGTATAATCGTACACACTATTCAAGGTCCAACCTCAAGACTGAAAGTTCTGCATCAAAGTTCTTATAAAGACCAGAGTAGTCAGTGAGTTCTCTCCTGCATCAACTCGATTCTATTGTACTGATGCCACAGCATAGTAGATAGTATTCAAGGTCCCAATCCAAGAGCTCGAGTAAAACTGTGCCAACCCAGTCACGACAGGACAACCCCCACGGCCAACGCATCTACCGAAGATTGGATTACCTATTCTACAACTCTAAAGTGAAGTTACTATACCGTTATAATACACAGAATAAATAACTGAGAAGGATCTATACTTAGTGTATTTATAGAGAAAGAGCGTAAAATTATGAACAGTGGAAATTAGTCTAAATACATATATTTAAAAAGAAGTATTCTCGAAACAGTGGATACTACGAGCTTATGCAAAAAGCGAGAGAAAGAAAGTACTAGTTAAGCTCAAATAAATCAGGGAAGTACTGTTAATAATTCTGGTAAAGAAAAATAACAAATAAATTCAAGTTAACTTATGTGTAAGCACCATAGTGAATTAACTCAGAAAAATAATTATATTCAGCTTCCAACCCAGAATAACTATGCATATCAAAACCAAAAGTTTGTATATATAATCACCACGTAGCCTATCTAAGCACAAGTGTAAATCCTCGAATGAAAGGAGTGCTATCCTTATCTCTGAAATAAATACCGGACAAGTGTAATACTTTGATTAAAAGGCGGTCCACAATACTCACCTAGATATTGCATAGAATAACCCAGTCTAACTCGTTCGTGCACCTGTTATTGTTGTTCTTTACCATTTATTCTAGATTTACATATGCGATAACCTTGTGCCAATAAATGTAATATGAATGTACGTCTTGTTATAATTATCCTCAATTACTTTCTGTGTCAGTGTTAAAACGATTTTGACTTTTCCCGTCAGGAAGAATCCACTTATTTAAACCAATCAACCCCAATAAAAACCTGGTATAACATTGGCGGCAGACGGTGGTTCTTGATTCGGGAAGAAGTTGTTTGACACAGTAATCAGGAAAGAAATAGAGCGTTCTATCACATACGTCCTCATGACTTCACGTTCGCACATCCCCATACCCAAGTATGAGGCGGAAACTTACGATATTTGCAAGTACCTAGATATGGTCAGCCCGGTACTAAGCCTGGCATACCAGACCGATCGAGAGAAGATCGCTGTCTTATTAATTCACCTAGGGAAGGCCGTGTCCCTGGTAGCCGGACAAGTGACAATAGAAATGACATGGGAAGACTTCCGGATGATTGTGATCAACGCTATTCAGCCATCATTAGGCCCCGTTGCAGCCATCAACAAAATCAACGCGGCCACGTACGGAGGTAATCTAGACGTGACCCTGGGAGAGGTGAACGAGCAGGTAAAATCCGCGTACCGTCTGGCCACCTTAGAGCAGCGACAACAACAAATGTTCTGTGTGCTCTTAAGGATCCTGCCATCAAGTGTTAGGGAACACTTCGCCCTCCATGATCCCGTGGGGTATGTTAATAGCATCATTACAGTACGCAAGTTGTTGGCCAACCAGCCGAAAACTTCTACAGTTGGAGCCATAAAAAAATTCCCCACTCACCCGCCGGGTAACAGAAGACCCGGCCAGTCAAATCATCAGGGAAACAGAACGCAGTACTCATTTCAAGGCCGCCCCAACCCTTCTCGTCAGGCCGCCCACAAGGAAATCTGCGAATCTACCCTAACCGCCAACACCCTGGTCGACCTTACCAGAACTACCACCAACAGAACCGAGGCCCTCAACAACACAGGCCCCCACAGAAGAACCGTGACAGCCCCATCGTTATGATAAACCCATTCGAATTTAAGGCTTGTACTTCCAATTGCCCGATACATGATATAAGGGACCAAGCTAAGAAGAGAATGTCGCCCACCAACAAATGCAAGACATGAATACCGAATACTCAGATGAAGAATACTGTCCCCCGGCGATGGATCACATTCAAGCCGTCGAGGAAAACCAAGAGGAAGAAGAAACCAAGGAGATGGAAGACCCCCCTCAGGGTTTTTAGAGCCTCCCCCGCCCATTATGGCCTCGGCGGGGGAGTATGTACCGTGGAAACCTCACCCATCTACCACCTAGCTAAGATAAAGTGCATCGCAGTACGTCTTCTCATCGACACAGGAGCTGCACGATCTTGCCTTTTTAACTTTTTTTACGAGCAACATAACAGAAAATTTGGAGCACTGAACGCGTCCTTATTCAGTGCCGGGGACACACCTTTAGTTATTCGAGGAGAGACCACGCCCCTGCACATCACGACCCCTCAGCTAGAGGCCTCTTGCCATCACCCATTTGTAGTTTTCTACTCAGACTGCACTCAATATGACGGCTACATGGGATTAGACGTCCTACAGAAGTTACAAGTACAACTAGAATGCAGTCAACGCCTAATTACATTCAAAACGAAGAAGAAAGGTCTCCATCCTCAAATCCCAGCAATCTCCCCAAGAGTCATCTCCAGAAATTAGATCTTAGTAAGGAACAGAAGCCACAACCACCGACCCAACATAAATCCTCCATAAAGATCATCCCGAAAGATAGAGGTCAACATCCAACCTAAGCCCACTCCGAAGCCTGCTCATCCGCCACCACATACCTCTAGCACCTGCTGTAGCAACTCCTGCTCGACAACCGCACCACCGGCCTCTGCCACCATGATGACCCCTGCTATGACGTCTCAAAAAGTGGTAAATCTAAGCTCAACACCAACGATGGGTACGTATCCACCAACCCACAAACTCCACCATGATATTTTCACCAAATCAGACTTATCCCCAAGCAGGGAGATGCCGGATCCAACCTGCCCTCCCACCAGGGGCGCCACCATGATTGCTAATATTTCCGATGAACCCCTCACCTTACCTACAGTAGGGGCCTTGTCATTGGAGATTTAGAGACCTTCGAGGATTACCAACTAACAAGTTCTACGCCAAGTACGCCCCCTGTCCTGCCCACGATTCCACCACAACTGACAAAAGTTCAACGTAGACAACTCTTCTCACTCCTCCAGGAATTCGCAGACGTATTTGCCCAGTCGGATTTAGAAATTGGACAAACTAAGGTGGTAGAACACAGTATTCACACAGGATTTCCCATCCGTCAACCTTCAAGACGAAAGAACCCTCTACAACGTCAGGAAGAAGAGAGACAGGTACAAGAGATACTTGATGCCGGTAAAGCCACGCCCTACTTCAGCCCCTGGTCCTCTCCCATCGTCCTAGTAAAGAAAAAGGACGGATCTACAAGATTCTGTGTGGATTATAGACGCCTGAATGACGCCACGATAAAAGACGCCACGCCCTTGCCTCGAATCGATGACTATCTAGATTCCCTGCATGGATCAAAATGGTTCACTACTCTAGACCTCCAGGCAGGGTACTGGCAGGTACCCATCAAGAAAAGCCACCAACAGAAGACCGCATTTTCCACCAGTTGGGGAAACCTGTACGAATTCAATGTCCTCCATTTCGGTCTCTGCAATGGTCCAGCTACTTTCTCACACCTGATGGAATCAGTCCTCAAGGGCCTCACCTGGGAAACATGCCTAGCCTACTTGGACGACGTCATAGTCTACGGAAAGATTTGAGAAGAACATCTTCAGCGCCTTCGTCAGGTGTTGGTCCAAATACGGGGAGCAGGTCTCAAGCTCAAACCGTCAAAATGCTCAGTAGCTAGAACAATAGTGGATTTCCTAGGTCATGTGATCTCAGCCGAGGGAATCTCCCCTGACCCAAAGAAACTATCTGCAATAGAAGCCCAAACTCCTCCAACCACCGTCAAAGGTGTTCGCTCCTTCTTAGGCTTAGCCACCTGCTACAGGAGATTTGTCAACGGGTTTGCTGAAATTGCCCGCCCCCTGCATGAGTTAACCAAGAAAGAAGAACCATTTGTTTGGACCAAAGAAAGAGACACCGCTTTCAACACCTTAAAGAGTCACCTGGTGCAAGCCCCAGCCGTGGCCTTTCCGGATTAAAAACAACCATTCCGCCTGTACACGGACGTATCCTTGTATTCAATAGGCGCCGTACTAGCCCAAATACAAGACGGCAGAGAACACATCATTGCCTGCGCCAGCTCTATCCTCAACCCAGCCCAACGTAATTATGCGGCCACCAAAAGAGAGTGTCTGGGTGTGATTTGGGCATTAAACCACTTCCGTTCTTTTTTGCTCGGCACTAGAGTCGACATAATAACGGACCACCAATCTCTGCAATGGCTCAGGAAGTCAGAAACAAGCTGTGCCCTACTTGTCCGCTCGCAGGAAACCTTAGAAGAATTTGATTTTGAGATACATTATCGCCCCGGAAAGCTACACACGAATTCAGACGCGCTGTCACGTTTACCTGTCACCGCTGTGAACGTCGCCCAAGGTTGTTGCACAAATGACACAATTACCCCTCACCAACAAATTAACCAAGTTACCCCTCCCTCCGACGTTCTTTCTGGTCAAAGTGATACCCCAGTACCTCCTCCAAATTTACGCTCGCCCCAACAGCTCCATTTGTCAGCAGAGGAAAATCAACTCTCACTGTTACATTCATGGCTCACCAAGAAGAAACCCAAATGGATCCCCAGAGAGATTTTCTACAACTTACAACGAGTTGGTGATCAGCTGTACACTGAGTCTGGTCACATTGCAGTGGACTCTCAAACGGCCCAAGACATCTTATTGATAATCCACGAAGGTAATGGGATACATCTTGGCCAAGCAAAAATAAGATCTTTCAACAAATTTATTGGACCACAGGCCCCACGGCATTAACGAAGAAAATAGCCGAAGCTTTTAAACCCTGCACCTTAGGAAGAGATCGAACCAGAACCCCAGGGCCTGCAGGAAAACTTTCAGCTGCTAAACCCTGGCAAACTTTGTCCCTAGACGTGATGGGCCCATTTCCGGTGGTAAATGGAAAGAGATTTGTTGTCACCTTTGTCGACATATACTCCAAGTTCCTCATTGCCTGCCCTGTCAAAGACCACAGTGCCCTTTCAGTAGCGGAAATCTTTACCACGGAAATATTAGCAGTCTTTGGTCTACCAGAAGCCATCCTCTCCGACAATGCCCCAGAATTCACCAGTAAAGTGTGGGAAAGCTTTTCACAATTATGTGGCATCAAGGTGTCACATTCGTCCCCCTACTGGCCCCAAGGTAATTTCATCTGTGAGAGAAGCCACAAGACCATTAATAATCAACTAAGGACAAGACTCATTGCCCTCCAAACTCAAGACTGGCCAGCCCAAATAAGGATGATTCAGTGGGGTATGAATTCATGTCCTCGAGAAGATGGAATCACGCCCCATAAAAGGATTTATGGTGTGGCCCCCTTACTCCTGCCTTTCAGGAAGTTAGCTCAGCCTTCAACACCTACTATATGGACACCGATCATTTGCAACACCTCAAGAACGTCCTCAACACTGCACAAGTCAGTCAAGACACTACCAAGGACGCCTCCCCACCTCAAAACCCATACGCCATCAACGATCTTGTGATGGTAGCCAAGTTGCCAGTGATTAGCAAACTGGGACCTACTGTAGATACGTGGGCCCCTATAAGATCACAAAAGTACCGAATCCATATCAGATCATAAATTATCACGGAGTGTCTAGGGTCTACAGAAACCGCTTTGTGAGGATTTATTGTCCTCTAATTATGGATAACGATAACTCATCCTCGAGCACCCCGACACCTACTACCGTACCCTTGACTGACCCACCACACCACCCCACTGATCGTGAGTTAACACAAAATTCCATTCCCCCACCTGTACCTGCTACAAACTCTTCCCATTCTCACCCAGCTTCACCCCCCCCCCCCCCTCCCTCTCCTACTTTCTACAGCCACCCCACCCTTTCCCACAAACCATCACTCACCCCTAAAATTGCCTCCCCTCCCTCCTTCCGCACCTCTCAACCTCACCAAGCAACCCCCGACCCTCCCTCGCCCCAACCCGCCCTAGGCACCCGTTACGCTCGAGATTTCCCGCCACCCTTCCCCGCCGTACTATAGCAAAACGCTCGTCCACCACCTTTTCATCTGCCTCTCGTAAAAAATATCTCTCTTAAACATAGTATCTATTCTTCTATGTCAACTTCCTCATCAGACTCTTCATCCCCTACCCCACCTTCCTCTCCATCCAATAAATCTACTATGAGCGCCCCACCTCACTTTGCCTCTAGACCCCAAATTAATACTTCAAAACATCACACAACCTCTTCTCCCTCCTCCCCCTCATCCACCCCTCAGGCACCCTTATCCCCTCCCAGACGCCTTGCTCCCCCCAACCGACCGTACCCCTCAAGTGTCAAGGCTATGCCTCCTAAATTATCTACCTCTGTCCCCCTGGAAGTCAAACCTCCATCACCTAGTAACGCCACCCCTTCCACGCCAAACCCCAAACCCCAGAGAACCCTCAACAACCCCCCACCAACCTCACCCTCACCATCAACTTCTTCCTCAACCTCACCTACCCTAGTTCTCACGACTACTACAACTAGATCTGGTCGTCTGTCTAAACGCCCTGCTCGTTTTTCTTCAATTCTTCATAAACCCCAAAACCCTTACCCAATTCTTTGGACTGGACAAATAAGAATAGCGAATGCTACTCACAGTAATCCAATACCTTCACAAACAATTTCAAACACCCCCTGCCCTTCAGTGTGGTCAACTGGTAATTTACCCTCAGCAGCTGACCGCAAAGGAAAGCCATGGACAGGTAAAAATACCAGTTCTCCTCTACCATCCACAGTGCAAAGACGAAACTCAGCCCACTCTGTGAAAAAGAACATGACGTCTCCTACGAATTCACCATGCAAAACTCAGCCTGCAACCACCTGGATTCCCATCAATGGTCCATACATAAAATAAATTATCTGGACCAAGGAAAACAACGAAACCAAGGCAATCAGGGTCCTAGGACAACTAGAGCTAGCTTTGAACAACTATCATGATGATTGCTATCTCACTCTGTTTACTAACATGGACAGACAAGCAGACAATCGATTGATAGGATGGTGGGATTATCTGTCGCACTGTACGCACTATTTATGACAGGATGACGCCTGGACTTTTTATTTTTTTAAGTCACAAGGTTGTGACTTTCATGAGGAAGAGGGCAGTGAAATAAGGGAAAAACAGCTAACCAGGAAATCACCACCACAGAGCAATGGCAGTATGGCGAAATGACTCGAGAGCAAAAGGACGGCGACAAACGCCACAGGAAACAACTCAAGGTCACCTAGCAGAACGATCAATTATATACCCCTAAATATGGAAACACGAGTTGCCAACATCGAGATGACACGTCCCCCAACACCAGGAAGGGACTTATTCATCACCATCAACAATCCCGAAGTACAGAGAAATAGGAAACGAGAAAGTCCCATGTCCACCAACCCTCCAATCAACAAGGAAACAACTCCCAGCCCAGCAGCCTGTGCCCGAGTCGTTCCCTTCAAGATGACACGTCCTCCAACACCAGGAAGGGACTTAGTCATCAACAAGGACCATCCTAAAGTACCGAGGAATAGGGAAAGTAGAAAGGATAGGCAACACCAGAAATGGCCCCGTCAACACCGTGAGTCACGTCGCCATTTTTCCCCACAGACGCGCCCCCGCCGTGACACGGGAAGCCGAGAAGTAGTCTTCCATGCGTCACCCCCCAACTCGACGCCACAGGGATCTAACCGCCACGAGCGTCCTGCGTCCAGCCGCCTTTCTACCGCCCAACCACACCCCTGCCGGGGCACTGAGAAACAGTATGACTATGGCGGGAGATTTTAGGATCGATGCTCAGTTGGAAAACTGTCCTTGCTATTCACAGACATAACACAGGCTGTTTTGAAATCTTGAGGGCTTGATAGAACGATTATTCTCGCTATCCACAGACGTGAGACTGTTCGAATATTGAGACTAACCCGTAATTATTTGGAGTGGGTATCAACAAGGCTAGTTATTAGACTCCTCCACAGAGGCTAACTAATATCTTTCCCCTACCCCAGCTGGCGCTATTGTGGATAAAGTATGCTACCCAGAGGCAAGTAGCTTTATCCAAAATAGACCAAAAAGCTTAAAACATACCCATCCATCCTCAGTTCTGAAAGACTTATAAAGACCAGAGCAGTTAAGAGAATTTGCCTTAAACACAACTATATCTTACGTTACCTCGATAATGCGTACATATACCACAGTATAATCGTACACACTATTCAAGATCCAACCTCTAGACTCTGAAAGTTCTGCATCAAAGTTCTTATAAAGACCAGAGTAGTCACTGAGTTCTCTCCTGCGTTAACTCGATTCTATTGTACTGATGCCACAACATAGTAGATAGTATTCAATGTCCCAATCCAAGAGCTCGAGCAAAACTGTGCCAACCCAGTCACAGCAGGACAACCCCCACGGCCAACGCATCTACCGAAGATTGGATTACTTATTCTACAACTCTAAAGTGAAGTTACTATACCGTTATAAGACTTTCGGGATAGAGCTAGGTTACTATACAGACTCTTAGTAGACAGAGGTTTTGTTGCAAGTAAATTGTTGCATAAATTTAATCTTTTTAAGGTCAATTATTGTGACTGTATTTTAAAATTTGATATCAATAATTTTAATCAAGCATTATTAACTTGAAGTTTCTATTATAACCTCTGCGTACTTTTTGTCTATATGTATTAATGCTTATTTTGTTCTATTGTTATTATTAATCTTTATTGTTAAAAGAGTACTCTTTTGTTTAAATCTATTGTGCCTTCTTCATATTTTCAAATATTTGTATTTATTATATTGTATCTATTCATTGTCGATAGTATCAATTGCTTGCTTTTGCGATTTCCTTAGTTTATTTGTACAATAAATATAGGTTATTAGTAGGGTAGTAATTGTTAGAGGTCACTTGAAGCATGCTATGCTTACAAGTACAGTTGGTCAAAGTTCCAGCTGACCCACCCTCGCTCTGGGGCTCGCAGAATTATCTGGCAATACTGGTGTAGGAAGGAGGTGTGCCATACAAAGATTGGGATTGGTAGATCTGATTTCGGCTATATCATTGTTAGAACATATACTAAACAAGGGAAAGTAAGCCTATCTCAAATAAAAATGCATACATCGCTATGTATGATCCCGAACATTCACCCAAAGTTCGTAGATTTGCTTAAATATTCAAGTTATTATATCCACTGATTGGCAACGCATATAAAACCTGCTGGCTGCCACAACATACTTTACTCGATTTTATAAGAATACATATTTCTGTGTTATTGGTGGCTGCTTAATGAAGGAGCATTTAGTCTTCACAACGTGAACATTACATAGTTTAATTTGCAGTAATATACAGGACAGACACAGGTAACACATTAATGGCAAGTGGTATCCCTGCACCACTACACCAGTATTGCCAGCTAATTCTGCGAGCCCCAGAGCGAGGGTGGGTCAGCTGGAACTCTGACCAACTGTACCTACCCGATAGCACTATCGTTAGTGATAGCCATTTGTATTTTTTACTATTGTTAATGTCTTGTCAAGTTGCAAAATTTGATTTTGATAGAAAATGTTGACACTAATTGTAGTTTCTTTATTCATGCAGAGTTTAGTCAAATTTACCAGAACGTCCCCAACTTCCCAAATTGACTAATTCCTTGAACGTGACGATTATAGGTTTGAGTCCCGGAGGGAAGAATGAAAACCTAATATTTAGTAGTGGCCCCGAAATCATTGACGATATGCCTATTAATATAATACTGTAGCCTCCTTTCACACGCCCGCGGGTAGCCAGTTTGAAACTACCGCCGCGGGGAAAAGGAGTACTACATCATAAGTGTAACGCTACTTCTCTTATGGAATCGTCTTATGATTGGGCTACACACTACGAAAAAAAATCGTAAAAAATAAAAGAAAAAAATTAAACTCAAAACTTGTTTTGCTATAGCTTTCCCTCTCGTGGATTTCTTGTGCGTGGATTCTCGCCCAGACCGTGGCAACCGAGACGCCATACTTCCTCCTTCACTGACATATTAAGACTAAACTCAAGACATCAAACGAATGGAAAGGGGATGGAAGGGAGGGCCCTACATCGTCAATGATTTCGGGGCCACTACTAAATATTAGGTTTTCATTCTTCCCTCCGGGACTCAAACCTATAATTTATTAGTGGCCCCTCCATCATTGACGATATGCCTGATAACTCAAGACTGGATGGGGACATTCGTAATAATATCAAACCACAAATAATACCATAGGTAGAGACAAAGAATTGCACAGCAAATTTGAGTTCTTTATTGTTTACATACAATATAGTATAAAAATATAAAAGGATAGAAAGCAGTGCGTTACTTCGAAGAAGATCTGCTTTATACATACCGTATGATAAGATTCTCATCTCGAGATTCATAAATTTGTTGCCAGGGAACAAAATTCTATTCCTGATCAACAGGAATCTTTTTGTCCTTAAACTTATTTGTACATGTTATATAATTTGTACATATTGACTATATAGTTGCAACTAGTATAGGTATCTTTACATAATTTTTTTTTTTAGAGCTGTAAAACCAGCTCAATTTATAAAGTATCACAGCTCGTGAACTTATCACATCATCCAGCGGAGGGACTCTCAGGGTCTTGGGGCTTACCTGCACCCCCCCCCCCCCACCCCCCTTTTCTTTAAGATTAAACTTAATAAATAATAGCACAATGACTCATGAGACCCTCTGTCGTAAAGCTACACAGGCTAGCTTTGGTTTATCCAGGGCCACTGACAGGTATCGCGTCAAGAATGTATGATTTGAAGCCCACAAATTAGTGTTAGCTATGTCATCAATCGAATAATTTTGTAAGAATCTAAGAGAGACAGCCCACTTTCTGATGTCATGGGCTCTGCCCACTATGCCGGAATTACTTTCCCTAATGACTTCTACGAGTAAGGAGGCCAATCTTCTTCTCGTGACGCGAGTACCTGTGTTGTTGACCCATATGGCTCCTGGTTGTTGAGGTTTTGCTACCCTCATAAACTTTATTAAAGCCTGCACCGGGCACAAAAATATGATACTTATGTCCGCGTTTAAATGCCGGTACCGTAAATTCTGAAAATACATGATCACAGTGTTCGTTCTTTGCTACGAACGTGGGAGACGGAGCGATCCGTAAATGCTCATTCAATTTCCCAAACCTGAGGCAATTAGGTTCGTTGTTCATCGCCGCCAGCTCAGATACCCTGTTTCCTGTCGCCAAAGCCATAAGGAACACAGCCTTCTTTAGTAATGATTCAAAGTCCGGCGCATTATTATATTTGCGCGAATGAAGCAAAGATAAAGCTTTGTCCAGCGACCAGGTAGGCATGAGATGCCGTGGTGGTGGGCGTAGTTTGAAACATGCACTCATGAACCCTTTCTCCTCCTCCTGTGGTATGTTTAGACCGGTAAGGTCGTAAAAGGGGTTTCTAATGGCAGATATAAGTGATTCTTTAGTGTAACTACATAAAGACACTTTTGCTCAAACAAATAGTCTAAGTATTTAAAGACCAAAGCAACTGATGAGTCTGATTGCGCCATTTCTACTATCCAGGTTGTAAACGATTTCCTATGAGATTGATATTGTCGCCTGGTAGACATAGTATACTGATTAAGAAATTTATTTGTCACGCTCTCCCCGTACTGAGTTAACCATTTGGCATTTTGAATGTCCATAAGGCAAAAGTCAGCGAGGTCTCTAGGTTGCCAATTGTCTGCAAGTGGAAGTACGAGACCGGGAGTGACACCGGGCTCTCGCACCACGTTTTCAACTGGTGGTACCACACCTGGGCCGGCCAAAGTGGCGCGATCATCGAGACTACGCCCCGGTAACCCCGTAGTTTGTGAACTACTTGACACATGAGTGAAGCGTCTGGAGGCGGAAAAAGATAGATTGAATTCCATTTGTTCCAGTCCTCCGACAATGCGTTTGGACCCCCCGCCGCAGTTATTTCCCGGCGGGTTAGGTAGAGAGGGAGTCTGTGGTTTCCCTCGGATGCAAATAGATCCACTTGTGGACGGTATGGCTCTGCAGTCATCTTGTTGAAGATGTTTTGCTTGAGCGCCCATTCTACTATTGTGCTCTGTTTCCGGGACAGGGCATCTGCCCAGACGTTCGCTACGCCTGGGAGGTAAGATGCATGAAGATGGATGCTCAACGTTTCGGCTAGAGCAAAAATATCTTCTGACAATTCCAGCAACTTGCGAGACCTCGTTGACCCTTGCTTTTGAATGCAGTGGACTGCATTCAAGTTGTCCATCCAAACGGCTATTGATTTTCCCTGTAAAGAAGAGCCGTGATTTTGGAGGAAAAACAAAGGGACTAGAAGTTCTTGTTTGTTGATATGAAAGTTCTCGTCTTTGGACCACAGACCTTGACCTTGGTGGCCTAGGTTCGACTGATATCCCCAGCCTATTGTCCCAGAAGCATCCGTGTCTACCCATACCGTAGGTGGAGGAAAAACCCACGTCATTATTGAGTGCAATGTTTCCTTCCTTGCCCAGACCGACAGTAAGTTGTGAATTAATGGGGAGATAGGCCATAATTTTCCCTCCGGTAAGAGTGGAAAACATTTGTTGCCTTCCATGATTAATCTCTTTACTTTCAACCGGCCCAACTTCACAGTTAGTTGAATCCAGTTGAGAGAACCTACCAGGGACTCCCATGACTTCCTCATCGTGTTCAGCCTGTGGATAAACGCGAACAATTTCCTGCTAAATCTGTCTCGGTTGTCCATACTCTGACTGAGAGTAAGGTTGGCTGTGTCCCAGACCAGCCCTATCCACTGAATTACCTGTGTGGGAACAAGGTTCGACTTTACCAGGTTGACCTTGAACCCTAAGGTTTGTACATGATTTATTACTTGATTGACATGGATACGGCATAAACTCTCTGACTCCGCCACTACAAGCCAGTCGTCTAGGTACCACAACACCTTGATCCCCTGAGTTAACATTGGCATAAGTGCCTGCCGGACTAGTTTTGTGAATATTCTTCGTGCCAAGTTCAAACCGAAAGGCATTCTCTGAAAGATATGTCTCTTGCCTTATCCTCAAGACGAGGAATTTTTTAAACCTCCTGTTTATCGGGACATGCCAATAGGCGTCGGTCAGTTCTAGTGAACACATCCGGCCTAGTGGCAGGAGGGTGAGTCTGATTTGATTCACTGTGAGCATGACTGAATTGTGAATGTAAGTGTTCAGACACAAGAGATCTACTACTGGTCGCATCTGCACGCAGTCCCCGCTTTGGCACAAGAAAGAGTCTGGGCGTGAAAACATGGCAATTTTTTTTTTTTTTTTTTTTTTTTTTTTTTTTTTTTTTTTTAAGAGACAATGAACGGAGGAAGGAAAAACACAGATAAAACAAAAAGGTCCATGTGCCTAAAGGCATCCTCCATTCATAAAATGTTTGTAACAACTGGATTTAAACATTTGTAGATTGTAAGTTTGTGGAAAGCAATTCGAGGGAAGTGAATTCCAAAGAGTAGTAGTTCTGGGGATAAATGAATTCTGATAAGCAGAAGTTCTGCATTGTGGAGGAGAAAGTGTAAATTCATGGGCGCTCTCAGCTGCCCTAGTTCTACGGGGAAAGATGTGGAGAGGCGGCACAATTGAAGCAAGTTCCTCGGAACAATTGCTGTGAAAATATCTGTAGAATAATGCAAGGGATGCAACGTTTCTTCGTATGGATAATGTAGGAAGGTCCTGTGTGATTGCAGGGTTATTGATTAATCTAATAGCTTTATTTTGAATTTTGTCCAACTGCCTCAATGCAACCACTCCACTTCCACCCCACAGAGGTGAACAGTAATCCATCTGAGAACGCACATGACTTTTATATATTACGGCCAACTGCTCGTCAGTGAAGAATTCTCGAACTCTGTACAGGAGTCCCAGTTTTTTAGAGGCATTCTTAGCAATGCTTCTAACATAATGTGTCCAGCTCAAGTTAGTAGTTAATGTTACACCGAGAATGTCAATACTAGGGGAAGTGGGAATATTTACATCATTAAAAAATATATGGGAGTCAGTGAGATTCTGTCGGTTAGAAAATTGAATGTACTTGGTTTTCTGTGCATTAAAGGAAACTAGATTCTTTTGTCCCCATCCATTAATTTAGAAAGGTCCTGGTTCAGAGAAATTGCAGTGTTTATTTTTGAATTTATAAGATCGGGTTGGGTGAAAGAATTGGTAAATGTGAAGGAACTGTGGAGTGTTGAGTCATCTGCGTAGGAATGTATTGGATTATGAGTGGTAGATATGAGATCATTGATATGAATAAGGAACAGAATTGGGGCCAAAACTGATCCCTGGGGAACACCAGCATTTATTGAGTGAAATTGAGAATAAAGGCCATCTACCATTACACGTATTTTTCTGTCATGAAGATAAGAAGAAAGAAGTTGAGTCTACCGGGACAATGGCATGCTTGGTGATCATTTTCTGAACTAGTGACTCCACCTCTAAAGAAACATGGTTGACTTTTAGAGCTTGACGTAAGTGAGGTCGCCGGAGCCACCGCCAGGTGATTCCCTTGCGTGCCACACTCCGAGCCCATGTTCGCTGGGGCCAGGCCCTGTTACATGCTTGAAACGACCCCGTCACTAGACTGGGGTTGTCCGGCAGAACTACCCTCGAATCCAACTCGCCTGCGGTATGCCCCGGGAGAGAGAGAGATTGACTGACTAGTTTTTTGTTGGTGCTGGGGTAGAGTTTTGGAGTAAGGGGTCGGGCGCAAGTTGGACTAGATAATAGTCCATCAGGCGCCTGGCCCGGGGAGACGATTAATATGAAGGGTGCGCCTGGAAGTGTGGTGGGAGGGCTTGTGGCTTTGGCTCCGCTGCATGTCTGCCTGCCGAGATCGGAACCTCTCCGGGTGGTCGGGGGCTTGGGGAGTGCTGGAGCGACCTTTGTGACCCTGGTCTCTGGGTCTTCTCCTGGGTGACCTGGATGTGTGTGAGTTTGTGCTTTTTATCTGTGTTTATTCGTTGTTTTTATGTTTTCCCTGTTCTTGCTCTGTCTTGAGTCGGCTACCCCCAAAATGGGGATTGGGCCTGAGCATATAGATAGATAGATAGCTGGGGTAGAGGTAGATGGCTGGCTAGGTTTGGCAGATGTCGTTCCCTGATTTGGTGTACAGTATGTTGTGACTTATTCTTGTTCCACCCACCTTGAGGTTTACCCTGTTTCTGCTTTTGCTGAGTACCTCCCTACTGTGGGGGAGACCGGGAGTCCTGAAAGGACTGCTTAGCATTGTTAGCATTAGGCTTACCTCCAGTCTTTTGTTTGGAGTATGGTTTCTTGAACGAATCCTTCTTAGGCTGGGAGGTACTCTGCGTCAAGCTGCCTACCAAATTATAAACTGCTCTCCATGTATCTAAATTTAAGAGAGAGGCAGTTAAGACAGGAGAAATAGTCAACCTGGCGACCAATGTCATCCGGTAATTTTTTCACCATAAACACCCTCAAGTCCTGGCGTGCTCGAACAGCCTCCAGTATGGCTATTCTGATGTCACCTAGAGACTGGATTGAATTTTGTAAGAGCAGCCGCCGTGACAACTCCGTGGCTTGTCTTACATTTTGATTTTCAATAGCCGAAATAGTCCGTGTGAGGGACTGGGCTATTTGGCGACTTACAAGATATTGGGAAAAAAGTCTATAAGCTTTGTTTCGTAGTTTAAAATCTCTATCCAAGTGAGCAGGGGGAGGAGTAGAGAAAGGTTCTCTTTACTCATAGGGAGCAAGTTTGGGGGCCGAAAGAAAATCAAAGAGAGCTTGGGACACCCCTCCCGCCTTATTTATGGGGAGTGAGAACCAAGAGTGGGTTTCCTGAGGAATTTGGTGGGAGGATTTAGTCGTAATGGTAGCTGCAAACTGTTGCGCCTCAGCTTCCCAGTCCACCCACGGACCCACAACTACCTGCCCCACCTGCAAGACTGGACTGTGTGTTTGATCTAGCGCCGCAATTGTATCCATTTCCGGCGTCAATGCGTCAGAGCTTTCATATTGTTCACGCCATCAGATTTTGTCCAGCCGGCAAAAAGTCTTGCAGATGAGGCAGGGGACAAAGCCGGAGTTGAAGAATACACAAAGAAATCAGGAGTATAGACATTGGGTATAGCCTTAATTGTAACATCCAACAACCTTCCCTGCATATCCTTAGCCCTCAGTTTTTTGCTTTTGCTAACCTCTATGGTCCAGTCACTCGGGACCAGAATCTCCCCTGATATTGTCGTCTGTGCCATGTGAACATTCTTGGATATAGCCGGAACCCATCAACAGTCAGGCCCGTATAGAAGTGGCATAGGGCCTTTTCTATGTGGAATTTTGTCGAGGGGAGGAGGGGTAATATCCGTGATAACTCGGACATTTGTAGTTGTCAAGGCGGCGGACATTGTCGTGTCACTTGCCGTGGTGGTCGTTTGATTGACGTTAAGAGGGGGTGGGGTTATTTATTATCTTCATAAATGCGATGTGGAAGAAGAGGTAATTTATATTTGGCCTTCTGGTTTGTTCTGGGGCTGCTTATGTGGTTTGCAGGCTGGAGGTAGATGGAGTGAACAGTGGTTGCAAGTTTGTAGGTTTGGGATGTTGCAGGAGAAGTGTAATCGGCGATGAACTGATCACATATGTTGTTCTCTGTCTTGCGGGGATATATAATTGTCTGTCTTTGAGTTGTTTTCTTTGATGCGGGGGAGGTAGTCGTTTTCTTTGATATGGTGGAGATGGTGGAGGTAGAGGTGGTGATAGTGATGGAGAGCAGGATTCTGGTGGTGGTAGCTAGGCTATACACAGGCGTGGTGAGAAGCTTTCCCATTATTTCAGTGATGGTGGTGGAGATGGTGGAAGTAGGTGGTGATGGTGGTGGAGATAGTGGAGGTAGAGGTGGAGATCTTGGAATGTTGGCTGTGGTGGTGGGAGAATTAGCTAGGTGGAGATCTTGATATGTTGGCAGTGGCGGTAGGTGTGGCAACAGTGTTGGTGGTGATGGTGGTGGAGATAGTGGAGGTAGAGGTGGTGATGGTGGTGGAGGTAGAGGAATGGATGGGGACAAAAGAATCTAGTTTCCTTTAATGCACAGAAAACCAAGTACATTCAATTTTCTAACCGACAGAATCTCACTGACTCCCATATATTTTTTAATGATGTAAATATTCCCACTTCCCCTAGTATTGACATTCTCGGTGTAACATTAACTACTAACTTGAGCTGGATGCATTATGTTAGAGGCATTGCTAAGAATGCCTCTAAAAAACTGGGACTCCTGTACAGAGTTCGAGAATTCTTCACTGACGAGCAGTTGGCCGTGATATATAAAAGTCATGTGCGTTCTCAGATGGATTACTGTTCACCTCTGTGGGGTGGAAGTGGAGTGGTTGCATTGAGGCAGTTGGACAAAATTCAAAATAAAGCTATTAGATTAATCAACAACCCTGCAATCACACAGGACCTTCCTACATTATCCATACGAAGAAACGTTGCATCCCTTGCATTATTCTACAGATATTTTCACAGCAATTGTTCCGAGGAACTTGCTTCAATTGTGCCGCCTCTCCACATCTTTCCCCGTAGAACTAGGGCAGCTGAGAGCGCCCATGAATTTACACTTTCTCCTCCACAATGCAGGACTTCTGCTTATCAGAATTCATTTATCCCCAGAGCTACTACTCTTTGGAATTCACTTCCCTCGAATTGCTTTCCACAAACTTACAATCTACAAATGTTTAAATCCAGTTGTTACAAACATTTTATGAATGGAGGATGCCTTTAGGCACATGGACCTTTTTGTTTTATCTGTGTTTTTCCTTCCTCCGTTCATTGTCTCTTAAAAAAAAAAAAAAAAAAAAAAAAAAAATGCTAGACTACTCGGCCCACGGGACAGCTCGGCCAGGACAGCTCGGCCCACGGCGAGACAGCTCGGCCCAGTAAAAACGAGACAGCTCGGCCCTGTGTTAATTACGAGACAACTCTTAATTAACCTAACCTAACCTACACATTATGAATCGAGAGAACTAGCCTATGACATAATTATACAATAAACGAACATTTCGCCCACATTACACACACGCCATAAACGGGAGGCCATGTATGCAGCACCAAATCCTGCAAATCCTGTCCTCTGCGCATGCGTGAGAATTTTAGGCCCCTTGGCACGATTTGTTTTTCCTTTATACTATTATATTATCTTAACCTAACCTAACCTAACCTAACTTAAATTAACCTAACAGTTGAGCCTAAATAACATAATACAAATATTAGGGAAAAGGTCGCGCATACGCAGAGGACAGGATTTGGTGCTGCATACATGGCCTCACCCATAAACCCTCCACTTAGCTCTCCCCATCCTAATCCTGGCTGGTCTCGTCAAATTACCCCATAGCAAAACATGGGGCCGAGCTGTCTCAAATAATGGGCCGAGTTGTCTCGCTGTCGTGGCCGAGTTGTCCAAAAGTGGGCCGAGCTGTCCGAGCCGAGTTGTCCCATGGGCCGAGTCGTCCAGTCACCAGGTAGAGATGGAGATCTCGGTATGTTGGCGGTGGCGGTGTAGAGTGTTTTCCGTTATTTCACATATGAATTAACCACTATATACACACGTAATTCAATGATGCGCATTATATTTCCATTAACATGATCACGGAGAGGAATTAACAGAACTTATATAAATATGTGGGCAACTGCAGGCTACGTGATGGCTTGGTGTTGATGTATGTTCCTAGTTAATATGCATTGAATTACAGTGGTGGTTCATCTTCGTTCAAAATAAAGAAATAAACACCAAGAAAGATCGTTTCTCAGTCCATATTGACGATCGTCTAGTAGGTGTTTACCTTACACCAGAGAAGTACGTTCTGCTCTCCAGAGTTTGGCCAGGGTTCTGGAATGCAGTCCGTATTTCCTTTCAACTTTGCTTTTCCGCGTCCGTTTTTCGTATGTGACGTCACAGGCCCAAATACGGATCCGCCAAAAACGGCTCGTGTGAACCGGGCTTAATTGGGATTGGGTGTGACATGGATCTGCCTTGTGTGGGCCGATCGGCTTTCTGCAGACTCCCATTTTCTTATGTTCTTATGTATTAATTTTCTTATGTTCTTAAGTTAGATATCCGGACTCATGTTTCACCCATCCGGATTTGTCTGGATGGCTGAATATATAGGCTATCCAGACTTTTGGCAGATCCAGACAGGGTTCTCCCCCAATTAGTCTGGATAGGCGAGGTTTTACTTTTGTGTGTGATATCGTGTGCTGGGTGTTGTTTTGATATTTCTTGGTGTCTGCCATGTAATGTAGTGGATGGTGGAGGCGGCAACCAGGAATTGAGTGCCTCTCATGTCTAGGTGGTCTTTGACTTTGAGGGCTTCCATGGTTTCTTGATGCAGGTGATATGTAGGTGTAGTGGCTGTGCAGCCTGTGGTGATTTTTAGGGCTTTGTTCTGAATGGTCTGCAAGGTCTTGTAGTGTTTTTCAGCTAGGTTGGAAGCCCAGGCAGGGCTTGCATATTCCATCACTGATGGAAATGCATTGTTTGTATACTGTGGTGGTAGTGTCTTTGTTGTGGCCAAATATTGTGTGGGCAAGTGAACTAAGGGCATTAAGTCTGGGTGTCAGTTTATTTTTTATGTTTGTGATATGTTGTTTAAATGTCATTAGAGTATCATATGTTACTCCTAGGATTATGTGTGTGTGTGTGTGTGTTAAGGGGGGTGTTGTTTATGGTGAGGTGCGGGGTATTTGTATTCGGCTGTCCAGTTTGTGAGGAGGTTTGCAGTGGATTTGGCTGGGGATAATTTGAATCTGTTTGTAGTGCACCAGTCATGTACAGTAGTGTTGAGATAGGGTTGAAGTTGTCTTGCTCTGTCTGAGTCTTGGTGTGTAGGCTACATGCGAGTGCTATGTCGTCTGTGTATGAAGCTATATTTATTTGGAGTGTGTGGGGTGTGGGTATATCATGCATGTATAGATTGAAGAGTGCAGGCGACAGGACGGATCCTCGCAGGACTCCGTTTGTGAAGTTTCTGATGTTAGATGACTGACCGGCAAATGATACATGTGCATGTCTGCCTGCTCGGTACTGTAGTTGGCCAGCTACCTTTTTGTATTATTGTGCATGTTTGTGTCATAGATTTCATTTGTTAGGTTGTGGCGGTGGATGGCATCGAAGGCTTTAATAATGTCGAGTGTGATAAGTAGTGATCTGTGTGGTGGTTTGGCCGAGTTGATGCTGTCAATAGTTCTTTGTGTAAGGTTTGTAAGAAGAGTGTTAGTTGTTGTTGTTCCCTAAGCTGCCTGGCCGAACAGCCCCGAGTCCCTAAGGAAGGCCATGGCCACGATCGGGCTTTCCCACAGAGCTCTCAAGGAGTGTAGATTGTGTTGTTGGCATAAGTGGTTGTGTGAAGTGCAGCCTTCTATGATGTGTTACAGTGTTTAATAGTATGGGGTGCTGTGTTACAACCCGGACAGGAGTCGACGACGGAGTCATCCAGTCTCTTCTGATAGTTCAGAAGGGCTGGATGGTGTCTGCATCTCAGCCTGGCCAGGTGGACTCTGTCCTCGCGAGGAAGGGAGGAATCAGAAGGATGGATTTTGGGAGGTCGTGCCTGCAGCTGCGTGTTGTCTATGAGTGAGTGGATGGAACGGCTAGAGATATGAGTATGGATGTGTTTCTGGAAGCTGGTTTGGGGTGGGCAGGGAGGGAGAGAAGATAGTATTTGTGTGTGATAGCATGTGCTGGGTGTTGTTTTAATATTTCTTGGTGTCTGTGGATGTGTTGCCATGTAGTTTAGTGGGTGGTGTTGGTTCGTGGAGGCTGCTGCCAGGAATTGAGTGCCTTTCATGTCCAGATGGTCTTTGACTTTGAGGACTTTGGTTTCTTGATATAGGTGATCTGTAGGTGAAGTAGCTGTGCAGCCTGTGATGATTTTTGGGGAATGTAATGATGACTCAATGCTTCCAGATGTCTGGTATTGTGTTGTGTGAATAACTGTAGTTTGATATGTTGGTGAGTGCTTGTATGCCTTGTGGTCCTGGGTGTCTGAGGTGTATGTTGCTTATGTTGTCTGGACCACAGGTGGGTGAGTGCTTGAGATTGTTTAGGATGTGCTTTGTCTGGTTGTTGGTGAAGGGTGCATAGTCAGGGTCTGTGGGGAATTGTCTCTTACGTCGGTCTGTCATGTTTACAGAGTCTCTGGATAACGTTGAATTGATTATTCATAGCGTTATTAGTACAAGGTAGGGATTATTACGAATAACTAGGTATCCTAGGTGTGGCGGAGTGGTCTTGCTACTGGACTGGTAATCCAATGGACCCGGGTTCGAATCCCAATATGTCAATGGGAAGATATTATTGGGATGGAATTTTTGCTGTAGGCTACCTAGAGTATCAGTGCATTACCACAGCACACCAAAATGCTAAAAAAATACCCTCATTGTTCCCTGATTAAAATAGCATTGTATGAATATTCCCATATTCAAAAATATGCTACAGGGGCCAGGCAATGCCTAGTGAGTTAATTGCTCAATAGGTGGCGTTCTGAGAGTGAGGGTCCGAGTGTGGGGAATGAGACTGTGAAGCGCAGAGGCGAGGCGGCTTCGGAGATGGAGTTGCTTCGAGCTGTGAAGCTTCGCATGTCTCACTCCCTAGACTGGAGCAAGACCTCACAGGCCTCACCGTGTTCAGCGGTAGAGTGTAACGGCTATCAGCCTATGCCCGAGAGGGAGTAGTAGGAATATAGAAAAAAAAAAAAAAAAAATACTCCCATTTTCTTTTGCGATTGTGCTGCCATCTCTCATGTACAACAGCCCAACAGCCCACCGGGAATGCCGCCATTTAAGACGCGAGACTGTAACCACACTCTCTGTGGACAAAACGGTCTTTAAACTTTATGTATGTATATAAAGGACGTTCTCCCTATAAATACTACCATGAATGGTTGCATTTGTTTAGAGTGAATTTCCTTCACAGAGAAAGTGAGATTGTTGTCAACCCAACTATCGAGCTTAAATCTACAATTTAACTTTTCATATCAGATGAGAACACAGCTCCCAACAGGAGCAGCTCACTCAATACATTGATGATGAGGTACAGTATTTCTATACTATAGTCTATTCGCTGTAAGTAGGTGAGAAATCATGACCTCTATCCTCTATGACACAAAGAGGGCTTGAGCAAATTGGCTGTAAATTTCCACATCTGTTCCTTGACTGACTCTTCCTAAATGGTAAACATATTAGCTCGCTTACTCTAGTATGTGGCAGAGTGGTCTTGCCACTGGACTGGTAATCCAATGGACCTGGGTTCGAATCCCAATATGTCAATGGGAAGATATTATTGGAATGGAATTTGTGCTGTACCTAGTATCAGTGCATTACCACAGCACACCGAAACGCCAAAACAAAATACCCTCATTGTTCCCTGATTAAATAGCACTGTATGAATATTCCCATATTCAAAATGCACTGTATGAATATTCCCATATTCAAAATATGCTACAGGGGGTCAATGCCTAGTGAGTTAATTGCTCAATAGGTGGCGTTCTGAGAGTGAGGGTCCGAGCCTGGGGAGTGAGACTGTGAAGCGCAGAGGCGAAGCAGCTTCAGAGATGGAGTTGGGTTCGAGCTGTGAATAGGTGCTTCGCATGTCTCACTCCCTAGACTGGAACAAGACCTCACGGGCCTCACCGTGTTCAGCGGTAGAGTGTAAAGGCTATCAGCCTATGCCCGAGAGGGAGTAGTTGGAATATAAAAAAAAAAAAAAAAAAAAAAAAGTTACAGAGGTTAGAGGTCATGATTTCTCGTCTACTAATAGCGAATAGACTATAGCCCTAAGTGCCTGAGCCCTTTCAGCAGCTGACTCAAACTGAGGTACTCTGGGTTAGCAGCTGAAATTTGCCCCAGATTCCAGCCGATTCATGTTGTGTTTGCTGTGTTTAGCAGGCATTTCAGTTAAGTTGTTTCATAAATGCATTGCCTTTGCAAAGGTAGGCATTCAAATTCCGGGAGGACCATATGCTTTCATTAGTTTATTAAAGTACATTGGGGTTTGTAATTGATAATTAATGTTAAGAACGGGGTGTTACTTATTTAACCCCTTCCATACAATTTACTTTTCTTTACCATTATTCTGGCTAACATTAACATGTTTTATACAGATTAAGCACCTGTATTTTTCTGATGGCTTATCAAAATATTTACACCTTTGAGTCCTAGAAGTAGAATATGTAGGGGTGCACCGGATAACATATCCGGCCGGATATTGCAATTATCCGGTATCCGGTATCCGGCCGGATATTTATCTTATCCGGCCGGATAAGCCGGATTGTTATGCCCTGTTTTTCTACAGGATTAACTTGGGTGATGTGGGTTCTAACTGACTGGGTATATAAGGCTGCATGCACAATACAAGGTATGAGGAATAGAGAACACAAAATAAACACACGGTAACAAGACACACGATCACGTTTATTTAAGTAGGTGAATAGGGAGCATAGAAAAATAGGAATACTCGTACAAGACAAATAATAGAAATGAACCGCTAGCATTAGTGGATCTGGATGGAGCCTAGTCTCCCACTTCCAACGTTCAGGTATACTCTTCTGATCACTGGTTTGGTTCGCAAGTTTATATACTGGAAGACCTCAATGTACTTATGGATTCAATTTCACTAATTAGATTTATTACTGGCAGGTCTGGTGCACTAGTAGTAGTTCACAGCTAGAATTAGACACGCGTATGTTTTAGAACACGGGAATTCTAGTAACCTCAGGGGGGTACTGATCTAAGTTTTATATTCTTATGGCAAAAATACGTAGAACACAAATCAGTGGGTGAACGTTAGATATCACTAGGGTTTTAATATCTGGATAAAGGTAATTACGAGAGTTAATGTCGCCTGTTAATTAATGAACACTGATACGCTTAGTACTTCCCAAATGGAATGGTTATATAATTATGAATTACACTGGGCAAAGTTATAGCCACTTCATAGAAAGATTAATAAGTGAATTTCGAATTAGCACTATAACACGTTAGTACTAATAAAGTGAATCTTGGATAGTATTTTGTTGGTCTGGTCCTGGTTATCTTGCGTCCATGATGTTGGGGGCTAACGACTGGTTCCTCGGCCGTCCAGGTGGTCCAAATGTAGGAAGTTCTCAAGTCGGATCTCTTGGCGATCGGTGCTGGCTACACGCTTATATACCCACTAGTGTGTGTGAAGGTTATAAGGTGCACATAGATACTTGTACGACGTACGTGGACAGATGCTTCTATTTTTATCTCTGCCACGGAGTCTGCCGGCTCTGGAATCTCTCAACTCAGGAACAACACAAGGGCAGAGCTAGAGGTTAACTTCAGGGGGTTTTGCCACTGGTTGGTGTCTATCTTTCAACTGATTTTACTGGGGGCTGGAGCTGGGTTTATAGGCTCGGTTTTGGGCCCTGTAGGCCATAGGGATCTCGAGTCTTATGGACTTATTTGAGCTCTCAATAGATACGGGGACTAGGTAAGGTGGTGATTACTGTTGTGGCACATGGCTATAGGGAGCCTTCATAATGTGATATAACTGAGCCTTAGTAAGAGGGACTATTTTGGCTATACTGGAAGTATTTAGGGGAGAGGGACTGGATCTACTTTGCGAGGAGGATGGGGACAGCTGTGATAGGAGCGTCTCTCTTAGATTGTTCAATCTTCATTCTATGGTATAGCTGAGGTGCTAATTTAGTGATCAGAGTATGCAAGAAAGGTAAATGGGTTATTGTGAGTTAATAGAGGTTAGTAAAGGTGTTAGTCATGCATGGTTAGTTCATCGATAGGAAGAATTCCTGTGCTACCTGGCAATGACCCGGAAGTCAAAACAGGGGTCAGGTATACCTCCGCAGGGGTGGGGGTCTCCCTCCTCGGGTGGGTAAAAAGGGGTAGCTGGGCGCCCTCTCTCTGGGATGGTCGTCCGGCGGCTGTGGCCAGGGGCTTGCCATATCACCAGTGTTTGTAATAACCCTCTGTTTATGAGACAGATGTGGGTGTCCTTAATACCAAAACCGAAGGTGCCTTGGCTAGCTGGTTTTAATCGGTTGGTTGTTAATTGTATGGTTTGCTGGATGTGGTGGAGACTGGGTTGCTAACTCTGCCACATTTATCTGGAAGTATGGCAATAGAAGTTAGTTACTGGCGAGGCGGCTAGCATCGCACCGACGACCATTGGGTGCAGGGTTGTGAATGGGTTGTAAGAGAATAGATGGCATGCAAGGGGTTAGTAAAGTTCTAATGTTGTTCCGGGGAAGGTAGGGAAGGTAGGCTGGATAGGAGTATATATATACAAGGTTGGAGAGCGTTAGCAACGGAAAAATCAAGGATCTTCAAGAGGTATGAGGGAGAGGCTAGGTCGGACAAGAGTCGAGGAGCGCGGGGTGTTAATGAGAGGGGGGGAGTTCAGGGGGCTATGTGGAAATTTGGCCCTAAGGTCTCCGGGTGTGGGGGTGGCATTAGGCTACAGTTGATATTGGAGTTTGAAAGGACAGTGAAAGTACGTTAGCCAAATGCTACCGGGGGATGCAACTATGGGGTGGTATATGAGTCTGGAAAAGATAGAATCATGTGGACTGTGGGGCTGTGGGGGAGAAGGAGGTTAACTGTAGGTGTGTGCTTGACTGTGGATAAAGTAGGGAAAAACATGGTGTATTATTACTCGTCAATACGAGGGGTTATGGACACTATTAGTTGGCACAAGTTTTTGTACGTCTAGTTGTCCCTGGGAACTGCGTTTTCTATGAAATATAGACCAAAGAAAAGCGGCAGTTCGTAGGGGTACTTCGTTATTGTTTCGTGATACTATGATGGCAATGGACAAAGAAAAGGTTATCTATACAATCTCTGGTTGGGGTAAGCATTAAGTTATAGCATGGTGGCTAACATCTGTAGTCCTGGCTGTCTAGGTCTTACGGGGGCAATGGTTCTATATCCTGGTGTACCCGTGGGTATCTTAATCTCTTATTAATTTGGACATGGGGTTTTAACATCTGCTTCTCGGATGGAAGAACATACATAGATATATGGCTGTCTGATTGGTTGGCATTGGCTCAACCTAGGGACAGGGCATGGGTGTTTTTAATATGAATGTATATTCCTGTTCATCATCATGTAGGCAGAGTCGGGCGGGTAAGAGGTGTAAGACACGAAGCAAAATGGAGTAGTGTGGACTGTGGATACGAAGGAGGTGAGTGGAAGACTTATAACAATTGTGGAAAAGTAAATGGAAAAGATGAACACAATGGCGGATAAAGATAATTAACCTAAGGATTGAATACATAGATTTATGGGGGAGATTAGTCTTCAGAAACTTAGTCTGGCAAGACAAGGTATTTTAGGGTATGTTGATATTAATACTTAACCTAAGGATTGAATACATAGATTTATGGGGGCGATTGGTCTTCAGAAACTTAGTCTGGCAAGACATGGTATTTTAGGGTATGTTGATATTAATACTTAACCTAAGGATTGAATACATAGATTTATGGGGGTGATTGGTCTTCAGAAACTTAGTCTGGCAAGACAAGGTATTTTAGGGTATGTTGATATTAATATCCTAAACTTAGGGACAGAGCATGGGTGTATTAACTTTAAGGTGTATTTATGTTCGTCATCATGTAGGTAGAGGTGTAGGACACGAGGGGTAGTGTATGTGAGGTGTGGAAAACGGTCAGTGTTTAGAAGGGATAGGCAGGTGTGTTTTGAGGCTGCTTAGCCATACGGGCTTGGGCCTGTCTGAACTGGTTGGCTCGGTCAGCTGGTCCTTTCGTTCTGTGGACCTTTCTTTTGGGTGTTTCTGTGTGGTGTTCGCTCGTGGCTTCTGTGGTGGACTTCTCGTTCTGGGGCATTTTACTTCCCTCTCCTTCATTGTAGGCTCGTCCCCGAGCCTCAAGGGTGAAGTAAAAAGAAGCATAGTCATGGTGGGTCATTTTGAGGGTATTTAGAAGGTCCCACCAAGCAAGAGAGCGAGGGTCAGGTTTCTTTTGCAGGTCAATGTACACCTGTAAGAATGTGTCCTCTGTGTTGTGGCGGGCGGTTGCCCGGGCTTGATGTGGGCGTTGTAGACGGGCTAAACGTCCAGTGGGTTTTTTTACTTTAACCTTTCATATGAATGGTTTGTAGTTTTCCCCCGTGGGGGTCGGAGTGAGGCGTGTGGGGCTGACAGGAGGTCTGTTTAGTGTGGTGAATGGGTTACTAACCGAAGGGGGATTAACGTGTGAAAACAGAGCTGGGGATGACGGGGGGATATGAGTCTGGGGTTTTGGGGGTTTTCTTGGGCGGTGTTGTAGGCTGGGGAAATATAGTGAGGCAATGCGCAAGATCGGTTTATGTAAGGTGCGTGAAGGAGGTGTGTGAGAAGGAAGGGGCGTGTGTGTTGTGTGGCTTGGGTCTTTAGTGTCAGAACGGGGTGTTGTTTTTGTAAAACTGTCTTTAAATCTGATGGGTCTGTTGATTATTCTACCTTTGGAGGTCCTGGTGGGAAGGTAGATGTTTGTCGTGGGACTTGAGTCGCTCGACGATGTTTTATATTGAGGGGAAAAACGTTTTACAGGTGAAGGGCATTGATTGGGGGCGAGGTCGGGGGTTATTTGGGAGGTATATGCATGTGGAGGTTTTTGTTGGGTGAGGGTGGTAGGCGGAATGGAAGAGGATTTGGTGGGGGTATGTATGGGGGTTCTCTCAGGGTGACTTTGTGGGGGGATTTTTTAAGGGGTGGTTGGTTGGGGGTTCGATGAGATGAGGAGGTTGGTTGATGTGTGGGTGGGGTTGCGGGGATAGTGGAGGGGAAAGGGGCGGATGCAGGGGGGGCTAGACGGGTTGGTAGGGAGTGGATATTTAAGTTAGAGGGTTGTGGGTAGGGACGTGTGTGGGGTGTGTCCTTTGGTGAGGTCGGTGATTTGCTGGTGGTGGAAGTAGGCGGTTTTATGGGTGTTTGGTGGGGGGGTAGATCTAGCAGGTCATTCGGGGTAATGAGGTGGGGGTTGAGAGGGGATGAGGTTGAAGAGGAAGGTATGTGTTTTCGTGGGGGGGTGGGGGTTGTTACTTCTGGAATATAGTTAGAGGGTTTATGGTGTTTACTGGTGATTATTCGTCTTCTTTCCCTTTGTGGAGGAGAATTCGATGAAGAAGAAGAAGAGGAGGAGGAGGAGGAGGGTAGTGGTCTGGCAGCCCTACGGAACTTGGTTAGCAGGGTGTGTTTTCTGGAGGTTTTAAAAACTTTTTGTCGTGGGCGTAGGTTGTAGCGTGAGGTTACTGAGGTAGATTGTGTGGTGTGTTTGGGTGTGTACTTGGTTTTGGGTGGGTTTTTTTTTTTTTACTGTGGTGCCTGGGGGAGGTATCTCAGGGCTAGACGGGAGAGTTTCTGTGGTGGTCGGGGTTGGGGGGGGAGGTTTTCGTACTTGGATAAGCTGGGGAGGTACTTGACTATCAGAAGTGAAAGAAGGTGTCATGGTGGAGGAGGGTGTGATAGTGGGGGCTTGGGGTTTGTGGAGGTTAGTTTGGGGGGTATGTTGAGGACTGATTTGTCTGTTCGGTGTCGGAGGGCTTAGGTCCTTAGGGGTTTGTGTGGGAATATTCATGGCCTGAGTGGAAGGGTTAGTAGGGGTGTTTAATTCTGGTTCAGACGTGTGGGGTGGGGTATTGTCTTGTGGTTGGAGCGGTTTAAACGCTCGGACGAATCTACTTCGGAACGTGCGAGTCACGCCGTGATAATCGATGGTGACTTGATAGGCGTTTGGGACTTGTGTGATGGTGTAGGGCCCGACATAGCGAGGGCCTAATTTGTTGGTTATAGGGAGGTTGGCTACCATTACGGTGTCATGGATGGCGAAAGGGTTTTTGTCATCGGGGTTATCAGTTTTGGTGTCTTGACAGGTTTGGGCGGTATGGAGGGTGTTTTGCAGATGTTGCAATGGGTCAATTGTGGAGGTGGTGGAGGGTAGGTGAGCGTGATGGTGGAACGGCAGTAACAGGGGGGGTACGCCGTAAACACGTTCATGAGGGGAAATACCGTCTTCTCGGGGACAGGTGTTCATGCCCCATTGTATAATTTTTAGTTGTGATGGCCAGTCTGAGGTGTTAAGAGCAATCATTTTTGTCCGTAACTGATTGTTGATGGTGCGATGGCTGCGTTCGCATATAGCATTTCCTTGAGGCCAGTACGGGGATGAGTGTTTAATCTTAATACCACATTGTTGGGTGAACTGTTGCCAAACGTGTCCACTAAACTCGGGGGCATTGTCGGATAGAAGAGCAAGGGGAAGGCCGAATATAGGGAATACTTCTGTGGCAAGCAGTGTGGCGACTGTGGTGGCTGTGTGGTCTTTAACTGGGCAGGCTATTAAAAAATTTGAATATACGTCAACAAATGTGACGATATAACGTTTGCCAGCGTAAGAAGGAAACGGGCCCATGATGTCGAGGGATAGGACTTTGAACGGTTTGGTAGCCGACATGGTACCAGCTGGGCCTGGGGTGCGTGATCTATCCTTCCCCAATAAACACGGTTTGCAGGATTCTGTCACTCGTTGTGCAATTTTGGAGGTGTTGGGGGTCCAGTATTGGTCTGTGAAGATTTTCAACATCTTCTTTTGTCCAAGGTGTATGCCGTTTCCCTCGTGGATGGCAATCATGTAGTCGTCGGCAATGGTGGGGTCTAAGATTATGTGACCAGAGTCTGTGGCAAGTTGATCTCCCCAGCGAGTCAGTTTCCTGAAGACATTTAACGGTATCCAGGGTGGTCTGATTCTTGCTTCCCAAGATTGAATTTGGGAGGGGGCTGAGGGGGAATTATGTTGGGGGATGGGGGTAGATAACAACTCAGTGTTTTGTAAGGTGGCTAGGTTGGTGGGGGGGTCTTTTGGTACTGGCAAACGTGACAGGGCATCTGCATTGGTGTGGAGTTTGCCTGGACGATACTGTATTGTAAAGTCGTAGTCCTCTAGTGTCTCCCTCCAACGTACCAAAATGGCTGAGTTGGTTTCGCACTTACGCAGCCATTGTAAAGATTGATGGTCAGTTATTATATCGAGTTTTGCGCCCAACACAAATGACCGGAAGTGGCTGAGTGCCCAAATGATCCCTAAGCACTCTCTCTTGGTGGCTGCATAGTTCTGTTGTGCTTGGTTGAGGGTGGAGCTGGCATACGCTATAACATGTTCCTCTCCGTCTCTGACTTGAGCTAAAACTGCACCAATGGCGTACAGAGATATGTCGGTATAAAGACGGAACGGTTTATGGTAATCAGGGAAAGCGACAATAGGGGCTTGGATTAGCTTTTGTTTCAAAGTGTTAAACGCGAGGTCTCTTTCAGGTGTCCAGGTGAACGGGGTGTCTTTGTGGGTGAGTTGGTGGAGGGGTCTGGCTATGGTGGCAAAGTGGGGGACGAAACGTCTGTAGTATGTGGCTAAACCTAGAAATGAACGTACTCCTTTGACGGTGGTGGGTGGGGGTTGGTTTTGTATGGCTTGCAGTTTCTTTGGGTCTGGTGCAATACCATGTTCAGATATTACGTGGCCTAGGAAGTCTACTTTATTTCGGGCAATCTCGCACTTTGAGGGTTTTAATTTCAGCCCGGCGGCTCGGATTCTTTGAAGGACTTGTCTCAACCTGAGGAGGTGTTCTTCCCAGGTTGGCGAGTACACAATAATATCGTCCAGATAGGCTAGGCAGGTTTCCCAGGTTAGGCCATGTAGTACCGCTTCCATCAAACGGGAGAAAGTGGCGGGTCCGTTACAGAGGCCAAAAGGTAGGATGTTAAATTCGTAGTGGTGGCCACCACTAGTGGAAAATGCTGTTTTCTCTTGGTCCTAGGCCTTGATAGGCACTTGCCAATACCCTGCTTGCAAGTCGAGGGTAGTGAACCATCTGGATCCGTGTAGGGAGTCAAGGGAGTCGTCTATCCGGGGTAAGGGCGTAGCGTCTTTAATGGTTAAGTCATTCAACCTCCTGTAATCGACGCAAAAACGGGTTGACCCATCTTTCTTTTTGACTAGGACAACAGGGGAAGACCAGGGACTAATGGACGGGGTGGCAATACCGGCCTCTAACATCTCTTGGACTTGGCGTTCCTCTTCCTGACGTTGTATGGGATTTTTTCTACAGGATGGTTGTCGTATGGGGGGGCCTGTGGTGTTAATGATGTGTTGTTCTACATCGGTCTGTCCGATTTCGGTGGGTTGTTGGGCAAACACGTCACTGAACTCTAGCAATAGGTCGTACATGCCGTTTTTTTGGTGGTCGGATAATGTGTCCGGTAGAGGGGGCAATTGGAGGCTGGTAGGGGTGTCATTAAAATCCATGGGGAGGTCATCAAAACTTTCGAGGTCTCCTATAATGAGACCTTTTGGTAATGTCAGGGATTCTTCGGAGATATTTGCCACGAGAATCTGGTTGATGCGAGCGGAAATGATGGCGGGTTGTAAGAGGCAACGATTGGGGTTGGTGGACGTGGTAGTGGGGGAAAATATCATGTGAGTTTGGGGTATGGGTCGAAGGTTCACCCATTTTTGATGGCGGGGGGGAATTTGGCATTTATCCTGAACTACAGCTGGGCTAATGATGGTGGGGGATTGAGTGGCGAGCAGGTGCTTGGTACGCATAAGGGGGGAAAGGTCACTTTGGTGGGGGTCACGCGTGAGGGGGGGATTAACGGCGCGTGTGGGAGGATCAGTGGGGCGCGGTGTGAGGGAGTTAGAAAACGGGATTTGTTGGAGGGACTGTGGAGGGTTGGTGGGGGAAGGGTTAGGTGTAGAACATGGGTTATTGGTGGAGGACTGATGTATTGATTTGGGGTTGTTAACAGGACGAATGTGGGGAATTTTCTTGGTGGCAGTCACGGTCTGGTTAAAGGTTATCTGGGACTGGTGAGTTTGTGTGTCATTAGAGGGCGAGTCAAGTGTGGGGTTGTGAAGTTTTCTAGGGGTGTGAATTGTGTGGGGGTGGAAGGGAGCTACTGACGGAAAACTGTCACAAGGGGGATTGGGGTGGGTGTGGAATAGCTGGACATTTGTGGGGGCATGGTGGGAACATGTTGGTGTCCCTCGGTCGGCACGCGTGAGGGGGGGATTAACGGTGCGTGCGGGCGGGTCAGGGTGGTGAGAGGTGAGCGAGTTAGAAAACGGGATTTGTTGGTGGGACTGCGGAGGGTTGGTGGGGGAAGAGTTAGGTGTAGAACATGGGTCATTGGTGGAGGACTGGTGTATTGATTTGGGGTTGTTAACAGGACGAATGTGGGGAATTTTCTTGGTGGCAGGAACGGTCTGGTTAAAGGTTATGTGGGACTGGTGAGTTTGTTTGTCATGAGAGGGCGAGTCAAGTGTGGGGTTGTGAAATTTTCTAGGGGTGTGAATTGTGTGGGGGGGAAAGGGAGCTACTGACGGAAAATTGTCACAAGGGAATTGTTGTTGGTTGTGGGATAGCTGAACATTTCTGGGGGCATGGGGAAAACATTGTTGGGTACATCGGTCGGCATTTTTCCTGGAAACATGTGTACATAAACATTTGATAGAATCATGGTTACATATATCAGAGTCTGTCCTGAAAACATGGGAGGATTTATCCTGGACAGAATTACGAGAATGGAGGGGATTACCGAGAGGGAGTTGCTTGGACTTGTCTTCTTTCGTTTGTTGAGGCATTTTTTTACTGAATTGGGTGATATTTTGAGAGAACTCGGGGCAAGGGGAGGGTTTAGGAGTCACCTTAGTGCTAGCTGCAACTTGGTAACCCTGACTCAGGGTTTGTTGAGGGGGAAGGTGTTTTTTCTTTTTGTGAATGGGTTTCTGCGTGATGGGTTTGTCAGAGGCTTTGGGTTGGAATTTGTTTTTGAATGAGACAGCCTTTGGCCGCAGTCAACCTGGGCCTGGAGTTTTTGAAGGAGGTCAAGTCCAAGGAAACCATCGTAATGTTTACAGTGGGAGGAAAATACTGTGAACGTGTGATAACAACGAGCATGGGGGGCAGTAGTTACTGATAGGGGCAAAGTGTCTCCTAGGAGATTTAAGTAAGTATCAGCAGCTGAGATTAGTTCTGCTTTGGTGGTTAACAAGGGGCCAAATAGTCAGTGGTGTTGATCATAATAAGACTTAAACAAACATGACTTGGCGGCTCCCGTGTCGATTAACAAGCGGACAGGAATGTCCTTGATTTTGGCCATGTAATAAATGGGAGCAGTGCGGTCAGTTATGGCGTCCCCCGCCGAGGCCATCTTGGGCAGGGGGTACTTTAAAAATCCTGGGGATCGGTATCTACCTCCTCCAGGGTTTCCTCGGTATCCTCTGAGGTCATGATAGGGGCTATTTCTTCAGTGTGTCTTTCCTCCATTTCTTCCTCTTGTCCCAACTCCTCTTCATTTACAGAAATGCGAGGAGTAAAGGGGCGGGGTTTGGCAGAGTCACGAATTTGATGGAAGGCACACTGAGCATTACAGGCAGGGAAATCATAGGGGTTGATAATTACTAAGGTAGGATTTTTACTTTGGTAGGTGTTGTAGGTTTTGTTCCGGTTGAAGATTCTGTGTGGCTGGGTAGGTTGGAACCGGGGTCTACTGGGTTGGGGCTTGCCGGAAGGGTAGGTGGGTCTGTTGTGGAAGAATGAGGCTGGGTAGGCATTCTTGGAGTTTTGGTGGTCGGGGTGCTGCGGGTGCGTGGGAAACCTCTTGATTACAGCGATTTGGGTGGGTGCTTCTGTGCGCACGGCCAAAATACGTCGGATCGTGATGAGATCTTTTTGGTATCCGACGAAATCGTGCACACGGAAATGGTCTTTTACTGCTGAGGGCAATATAGATACAAGGTTGACCAGAATCTGCTGCTCTTGTTGGATTCTGGTCAATGTGGGGAAAGAAACTTTTATGTGTTGGGCAATCTTATTCACTGTGGCATCTAGATCGCCTTCAAATTTAGTGTCTTGGATATGGGTGTGGGCCACGAAAACGCCCAACGAAGGCTTAATGGCTTCTAAAACTATTGGGCGAAATTCGTCCCAGGTGAGACCAGGGTGTACTTGATAGGCAACCAGGGAAACGGCTTTTCCCAGGTGCGTTAATGTCACGGCTATTTTTTCTGCATCCGTGGTATAAACTAGGTCAAGTACGGGTTTCACTATGTCCATGAACGTTTCGATCTCGTAAGTTTCTCCATCATAATGTGGGATGGGAATGTGAGAACGGTGCGCCATGATGTTATCGTGTTCTGGCTGTTCCCAAAACTTGCAATGTAATGCAACCTTTTATCCGAATCAAGAACCACCGCTGCCACCAATGTTATGCCCCATTTTTCTACAGGATTAACTTGGGTGATGTGGGTTCTAACTGACTGGGTATATAAGGCTGCATGCACAATACAAGGTATGAGGAATAGAGAACACAAAATAAACACACGGTAACAAGACACACGATCACGTTTATTTAAGTAGGTGAATAGGGAGCATAGAAAAATAGGAATACTCGTACAAGACAAATAATAGAAATGAACCGCTAGCATTAGTGGATCTAGTCTCCCACTTCCAACGTTCAGGTATACTCTTCTGATCACTGGTTTGGTTCGCAAGTTTATATACTGGAAGACCTCAATGTACTTATGGATTCAATTTCACTAATTAGATTTATTACTGGCAAATCTGGTGCACTAGTAGTAGTTCACAGCTAGAATTAGACACGCGTATGTTTTAGAACACGGGAATTCTAGTAACCTCAGGGGGGTACTGATCTAAGTTTTATATTCTTATGGCAGAAATACGTAGAACACAAATCAGTGGGCGAACGTTAGATATCACTAGGGTTTTAATATCTGGATAAAGGTAATTACGAGAGTTAATGTCGCCTGTTAATTAACCCTCTCACATCCTGACGCGATTTTTGAGCTTATTAGGGATACTTTAAATCCTTTGTTACCGTCAGGGGTATCTATAAACCTTTAGTTTGTTTACTTCAACCTCTGCAGTTGTCTTTGAGTTAGCTGTGGGCAGAAAACTAATTTTGGAGAGGTAATTATAACAGTGAGAGTAATCTATTTCTTATTGATAATCTGGCAACCTCTGCGTCCTATGGTCGTGAGAGGGTTAATGAACACTGATACGCTTCGTACTTCCCAAATGGAATGGTTATATATGAATTACACTGGGCAAAGTTATAGCCACGTCATAGAAAGATTAATAAGTGAATTTCGAATTAGCACTATAACACGTTAGTACTAATAAAGTGAATCTTGGATAGTATTTTGTTGGTCTGGTCCTGGTTATCTTGCGTCCGTGATGTTGGGGGCTAACGACTGGTTCCTCGGCCGTCCAGGTGGTCCAAATGTAGGAAGATTTCAAGTCGGATCTCTTGGCGATCGGTGCTGGCTACACGCTTATATACCCACTAGTGTGTGTGAAGGTTATAAGGTGCACGTAGATACTTGTACGTGGACAGATGCTTCTATTTTTATCTCTGCCACGGAGTTTGCCGGCTCTGGAATCTCTCAACTCAGGAACAACACAAGGGCAGAGCTAGAGATTAACTTCAGGGGGTTTTGCCACTGGTTGGTGTCTATCTTTCAACTGATTTTACTGGAGGCAGGAGCTGGGTTTATAGGCTCGGTTTTGGGCCCTGTAGGCCATAGGGATCTCGAGTCTTATGGACTTATTTGAGCTCTCAATAGATACGGGGACTAGGTAAGGTGGTGATTAATGTTGTGGCACATGGCTATAGGGAGCCTTCATAATGTGATATAACTGAGCCTTAGTAAGAGGAACTATTTTGGCTATACTGGAAGTATTTAGGGGAGAGGGACTGGATCTACTTTGCGAGAAGGATGGGAACAGCTGTGATAGGAGCGTCTCTCTTAGATTGTTCAATCTTCATTCTATGGTATAGCTGAGGTGTTAATTTAGTGATCAGAGTATGCAAGAAAGGTAAATGGGTTATTGTGAGTTAATAGAGGTTAGTAAAGGTGTTAGTCATGCATGGTTAGTTCATCGATAGGAAGAATTCCTGTGCTACCTGGCAATGACCCGGAAGTCAAAACAGGGGTCAGGTATACCTCCGCAGGGGTGGGGGTCTCCCTCCTCGGGTGGGTAAAAAGGGGTAGCTGGGCGCCCTCTCTCTGGGATGGTCGTCCGGCGGCTGTGGCTAGGGGCTTGCCATATCACCAGTGTTTGTAATAACCCTCTGTTTATGAGACAGATGTGGGTGTCCTTAATACCAAAACCGAAGGTGCCTTGGCTAGCTGGTTTTAATCGGTTGGTTGTTAATTGTATGGTTTGCTGGATGTGGTGGAGACTGGGTTGCTAACTCTGCCACATTTATCTGGAAGTATGGCAATAGAAGTTAGTTACTGGCGAGGCGGCTAGCCTCGCACCGACGACCATTGGGTGCAGGGTTGTGAATGGGTTGTAAGAGAATAGATGGCATGCAAGGGGTTAGTAAAGTTCTAATGTTGTTCTGGCCTACTAAGGGAAGGTAGGCTGGATAGGAGTATATATATACAAGGTTGGAGAGCGTTAGCAACGGAAAAATCAAGGATCTTCAAGAGGTATGAGGGAGAGGCTAGGTCGGACAAGAGTCGAGGAGCGCGGGGTGTTAATGAGAGGGGGGGAGTTCAGGGGGCTATGTGGAAATTTGTCCCTAAGGTCTCCGGGCGTGGGGGTGGTATTAGGCTACATGTTGATATTGGAGTTTGAAAGGACAGTGAAAGTACGTTAGCCAAATGCTACCGGGGGATGCAACTATGGGGTGGTATATGAGTCTGGAAAAGATAGAATCATGTGGACTGTGGGGCTGTGGGGGAGAAGGAGGTTAACTGTAGGTGTGTGCTTGACTGTGGATAAAGTAGGGAAAAACATGGTGTATTATTACTCGTCAATACGAGGGGTTATGGACACTATTAGTTGGCACGAGTTTTTGTACGTCTAGTTGTCCCTGGGAACTGCGTTTTCTATGAAATATAGACCAAAGAAAAGCGGCAGTTCGTAGGGGTACTTCGTTATTGTTTCGTGATACTATGATGGCAATGGACAAAGAAAAGGTTATCTATACAATCTCTGGTTGGGGTAAGCATTAAGTTATAGCATGGTGGCTAACATCTGTAGTCCTGGCTGTCTAGGTCTTACGGGGGCAATGGTTCTATATCCTGGTGTACCCGTGGGTATCTTAATCTCTTATTAATTTGGACATGGGGTTTTAACATCTGCTTCTCGGATGGAAGAACATACATAGATATATGGCTGTCTGATTGGTTGGCATTGGCTCAACCTAGGGACAGGGCATGGGTGTTTTTAATATGAATGTATATTCCTGTTCATCATCATGTAGGCAGAGTCGGGCGGGTAAGAGGTGTAAGACACGAAGCAAAATGGAGTAGTGTGGACTGTGGATACGAAGGAGGTGAGTGGAAGACGTATAACAATTGTGGAAAAGTAAATGGAAAAGATGAACACAATGGCGGATAAAGATAATTAACCTAAGGATTGAATACATAGATTTATGGGGGCGATTGGTCTTCAGAAACTTAGTCTGGCAAGACAAGGTATTTTAGGGTATGTTGATATTAATACTTAACCTAAGGATTGAATACATAGATTTATGGGGGCGATTGGTCTTCAGAAACTTAGTCTGGCAAGACAAGGTATTTTAGGGTATGTTGATATTAATACTTAACCTAAGGATTGAATACATAGATTTATGGGGGCGATTGGTCTTCAGAAACTTAGTCTGGCAAGACAAGGTATTTTAGGGTATGTTGATATTAATATCCTAAACTTAGGGACAGAGCATGGGTGTATTAACTTTAAGGTGTATTTATGTTCGTCATCATGCAGGTAGAGGTGTAGGACACGAGGGGTAGTGTATGTGAGGTGTGGAAAACGGTCAGTGTTTAGAAGGGGTAGGCAGGTGTGTTTTGGGGCTGCTTAGCCCTGCGGGCTTGGTCCTGTCTGAACTGGTTGGCTCGGTCAGCTGGTCCTTTCGTTCTGTGGACCTTTCTTTCGGGTGTTTCTGTTTGGTGTTCGCTCGTGGCTTCTGTGGTGGGCTTCTCGTTCTGGGGCATTTTACGGATAATAGCAATAGAAACAAATTACTTCAATGAAACTTGTACTATGTAATTATCTGAGTAATTAAGCCTGATTTAGCAGACACAACCTTGAATATATGACCACCAGTGAACACTACTGCTCTGACTACTGTTGTGACTCAACTGACAGATGATACAACATCCAAAGTGGTACAAACAGTTTCCTTTATTGGATCTGAAGTGCACATATTCAGTTTGTAACTTTGCTGCACCAGATCCTTACTTGGGAGAGTTAAATTATTTACTCAATTTTGTTTAATAATTACCATATCTTGTTAGTACTGTTATACACATATATATTTCTAACATACTTGAGCGTACGAACCCTATGGTGTTAGTCCTGTTGTAATAAAAATATGTGCTGCTATGCTGACTCCCTGCCTAGGCACACTATTTTGTCTCTGTCTTTTCTCTAACATCTTCCCTTCTTGCTGGAAGTTTGCCCTCAATCAACCTGTCCGAACGAAGGGTGGCCGGTGTCAACCCTCCATCTATTATCAAATTGCTCTCTTTTCTTGCGTCTTTAAAGTTATTTAATCTACTCTTAATTCAACATTTCTTAAGCATTTGTCTCCCAATAATCTTCTTTCAGATCGCCAGTATGTATTCCTTAACACCTAACGAGCGGCCTAGGCAGTAATTTATATGTACCGCCCAGCGGGGTGTTTTTACCCTAAATAGGGTTGTTTACGTGATAATTTTCATGCCTAAATAAGACCCAGAGCGTAAAACAAGTATCTATCCCTGAAAGGGCATAAACAGAGCTTTCCAATGACACCCCAACCATCCTTGTACGACCGATAATTTTCTTGCAACGATCGCCTAACACGAGTGCAAAAACCATGTAATTAGGTACTTTCCCTACATAATTCCCTGTGTAGCGAGTGTGAGGGGGGAAGGAAGGGTGGTTTTCACTTCAGTTGGCCCACCTCGGTGGTGTGCGACGGTCATAGCCTTACTACACTCCTCACACCGCTCAGCTCTCTCTCTCTGCAACATTACGTGCTGAAAATGGCACACGACATAAGTTGTGAACCGCCACTTAGTCCAAATTTCTTTCACACGACATAAGTTGCGCGCCGCCAATAAAGGGTTAAAGGACGCTCTACTGGTGATCTCCTTTCTTGTCATACTAATTCTTGGTCATCCTCCTTTCAGGACTTCAGTGAGACCTTTTGTATTGCACTAGACATATCGAAGGCCTTCGATAGAGTCAAACACAAATGACATATTTCCAAACTACTCTCCTTCAGGTTCTATCCCTCTATCTGTGCCTTTATCTTTAATTTTGTTACTGGCCGTTTAATAGCTGCGGTTGTGGAAGGCCATCACTCGCTTCCCCAACCTATCAACTCTATAGTGTTCCTCAGGAATTTGTCCTACATCCAGTTCTATTTCTAATATTCATTAATGTTCTTCTCAACTGTAAGCCTACCTATAGTCCTATCCAAACATATGCTGATAACTCTACCTTACACTATTCAACTAGTTTTCTACATTTCCACAATGCAAAATCTCCAAAACTCACATGATGCACATAGCACGCTTATCTTCTGATCTATCAACTATTTCCAATTGGGGCCAAGAAAATCTTGTTATTTTCAATTCTTCAATACCCAATTTCTCCATCTTTATGTCCGTTACTAAAATGCCCCAGAACGAGAAGCCCACCACAGAAGCCACGAGCGAACACCACACAGAAACACCCGAAAGAAAGGTCCACAGAACGAAAGGACCAGCTGACCGAGCCAGCCAATTCAGACAGGCCCAAGCCCGCAGGGCTAAGCAGCTCCAGGCCGCACCTACCTACCCCTTCTAAACTGACCATTTTCCACACCTCACGTACACTACCCCCTCGTGTCCTACACTTCTAACTACAATGATGATGAACAGGAATATACATTCATATTAAAAACACCCATGCCCTGCCCCTAGGTTGAGCCAAGGCCAACAAATCAGACAGCCATATATCTATGTATGTTCTTACATCTGAGAAGTAGATGTTATATATCTTAGAAGTTAAAACACCCACGCCTGTCCCTAGACCTCGTATATCATTTTCCATAACGAGTATAGATATATGTAACCCGTGCTCAGTCGCCCCCTTACATTGTCCCTCTAGTAACTAAGTGTCTCTATAATATTAACTGCCACCAGTATTGATACGACATAGCGGCACTGTCCTTGTGTCGTATTGTGCCAAGTGCAGATCAACCAGGTTTCATCACCTTATTAGGACGACGACTATAATGTCGCGTTCATCGATGTATTCAATTCTTAGGTTACATATTAATATTAACATTCCCTAACCTATCTTGTCTTGCCAGACTAAGTTTCTGAAGACCCATCGCCCCCATAAATCTATGTATTTAATCCTTAGTTTAAGTATTAATATTAACATTCCCTAACATATCTTGTCTTGCCAGACTAAGTTTCTGAAGACTCATCGCCCATAAAATCTATGTATTCAATCCTTAGGTTAAGTATCTTTATCCGCCATTGTGTTCACCTTTTTCCATTTACTTTTCCACAATTGTCATACGTCTTCCACTTACCTCCTTCGTATCCACAGTCCACACTACGCCATTTTACTTCGTGTCCTACACCTCTTACCCGCCCGATTCTACCTACACGATGATGAACAAGAATATACATTCATATTATAATACACCCATGCCCTGTCCCTAAGTTAGGATATTAATATCAACATACCCTAAAATACCTTGTCTTGCCAGACTAAGTTTCTGAAGACCAATCGCCCCCATAAATCTATGTAATAATAATAATAATAATAATAATAATACTTTATTTCAGACTCACACAGTACAGAGGGGACCATACTGGGGTCCATATATACCCTACAGTAACATAAATATATATAAGCTATAATACCCAGCTTGCTATCATGTAGTTCACAGCACTACCTCAACCAAAAACAGTGGTCATCAAACTACTGTCTTACCAAAACCACTGTCCTAATTGTGTACAGTACCATGCCTCACATCATTTAGCTTCCGGTACAGTATGTTGCTACAGTACAGTATAGGAATATCGGTACTGTACTGCACTATGAGGTTCAGTACCGGTATGCTAATTCTGTAGAGTAGCAGACCTGAAATCATTACTTAAGGTTAAATATAGAGCAACTTCCTCCAGTGTGCCTGGATCCTGGAGGTGTACACTATGCTTGGAGTTTGTAGCATTTTAATGATCCTGTTCTCAGAAGTGTTAAGGCGCTGAATGAATTTATATGTTAGCTTTCTAATGAGTGATTGGTAACAGTGTAAGTTCATATAGGCACATAGCGTACTTGTACTTTCATATTTTGAGAGCCCCAGAAACATTTTCATGATATTGTGATATGAGATACTTAGTCTATTCACTGTCATTTTCTTATAGTTCCACCATAGTTGTGCTGTATACATTGGTGAGCAGTAGGAGTTGAACAATGTTATTTTTGTATCCCATGTGCACATATGAAATTTTCTTAATATTGAATTTCCCTGCATGTAAAGTTGCCTTCGCTGACGACCCATATCCTCATCATCTGAGCGATCACTTGAAATATAGTGTCCTAGATACTTTACTTTACTTACTTCTTCTATAATTTCTTCATACAAATGGAATTTAGGTAGCTTTGATTTCAATAGAAGGTTAGATTTAAATATTATGATATTGCTCTTTATAGGATTAAATTTGACTGAATGTTCGATTCCAAATTTTTCACATACTCTTAATAATTTATCCAGTCCTGCTCCAGAGGGCGCGATTAAGGCTAGGTCATCAGCATACATGAGATGATTTACAATGGTGCTGCCAATACAGCACCCAGTGCGAGTCTTGTTGAGCTCCAGACTAAGATCATCCATGTAGACGTTGAAAAGATACGGAGACAATATCCCCCCCTGCCTAACACCATTGGTTACGGCGAAAGAGCCTGACAGGATGTTGCCCCATCTTACACACATTTTTTGATTAGCATACCAGAAAATAAGTATCCTAACAATATAGCTAGGCACTCCCCTGTTAACTAATTTTTCAAATAAGGTTTTGTGACACACCCTATCAAAAGCCTTACTTGCATCAAGAAAACAAGAGAAAACTGAGCTATTTAGTTTGTTGTATGTATCAATCACTTCTTTCAGCACATATATGCATTGGTCTGTGCCGTGATTTCTCTTAAAGCCAAACTGATTGCTGCTGGTGACAATATATGCAGACATTCTTTCTAGCATTATCATTTCAACTACCTTACTCACCACACTAGCAAGTGCTACTGGGCGGTAGTTGTCTTTAGCTGTAATTTTACCTGATTTATCTTTAATGACAGGAACAAGTATTACGGATATCATAGACTCCGGCAGGACACCATGCGTAAATAGACTGGTGATGCAAGAACTAAGTTTATGTATTCAATCCTTAGGTTAGTTATTAATATCAACATACCCTAAAATACCTTGTCTTGCCAGACTAAGTTTCTGAAGACCAATCGCCCCCATAAATCTATGTATTCAATCCTTAGGTTAGTTATTAATATTAACATACCCTAACATACCTTGTCTTGCCAGACTAAGTTTCTGAAGACCCATCGCCCCCATAAAATCTATGTATTCAATCCTTAGGTTAAGTATTAATATTAACATTCCCTAACATCTTGTCTTGCCAGACTAAGTTTCTGAAGACCCATCGCCCCATAAATCTATATTTATTAGTGGCCCCTCCATCATTGACGAACATGCCTATTACATAAGGCATCCTCTTCAAACACTAATCCGCCGTAGTTTGAATCTACCGCGCAGAGCATTTAAAATCTGAGGAGCCTTCATCATGAGCGCACGCGACCTCACTCATGGCTTCAGTCATTATGAATTGGGTTCTCACTACGAAAAAACTTCGTAAAAATAAAAAACAAAAAGAAAATAAGAATAACTATCCAATAAGCTTTCCATCATATCGTGGATGTACTTGTGTGGATCTTTGACCAGACGCTGATTCAGGCGTCATTCTTCCTTCTCTGCTCTGCGGTCAGCCGGCCCGGACGTGTCTCTCCACACTCCGCTGGTTCCGCATTTGCTGCGTCCCTAGTGAGTTTTTTCTCATTTGTTTACTCCGGGATGTATCGAGTAAGGTTAGGATATGCGTAGCAGGAGTGTCCTGGGCTGGTTGCCCGCAGTGCAGTGTATTTTGGGTCGTGTGTTTGGGGCATCTATTTCGGATGTACCCTCGTGGTCCGGTTGTGGACAGGTAAACTTTGTCACAGTTAGCTAGCTTTGTGTTGCAGGCGGCTTTCATTACGCGTTATTGCTTCCTTTTATCTTTCTGATGAGGTAGCGTATTTTTGCTGACGTTCCCAGCGTATTTTTCTTCACTTAGTGAAGTTTTTTCTGGGTCCCGAGTCAGTTCTTCCCTTTGCCGGAAGTATTTGCTACAGTGGTGTGTTGGCGGTGGTTCCTGTTGTGATATAATTCAGTGCTTTTTGTTTATATTCCGACATGTTAATATTATCCGTCTGCCTAGGCCTAGCCAGCCTCTCGTAGCTTTACCACATGTACAAGTGTTATTGATTTATTTTCTATATATGTACTACTGTGTGATGTGTGTCCTGGTTTAGTTGTGTTTTGTCTAATTCCACGGACTATTTATGTGTCCTGGATTAGTTGTGTATTGGCTAATTCCACGGACTATGTTGGGCCCGGCGTTAGTTGTGTTTTGGCTACGCCTCGGTCCTGTGTTGCGTTCAGATGGTATCTGGACGGGGTGGGTTATTTCCGGCGGGGTTTTCTCGGTTACACCATGAAAAACCCCGGCTGGTTAACGAGTTTTGGCCACGCGTGGTTTAAAAACAGGCTTGTTTCCCCGGCGAGTGGGTGTCTGTGGCTCCCCAGGACTGCGTCTCTGGGGTGCCTGTTTCAGGCTCCTTCTGATTCCCGGCAGGTTGGCTGTACCCATCTAACAGTGTTCATACGGACACGTGTTGTTTGTAGTTTTTTCGGTTTTGCAAAGCCAATATAAAACTATGCTGTTGTTGTATTTCCTCCCCGGCGATCTTTTACAAAGATGTGGGGTTAGGAACAATTGGGGTTAACTTTTAAACTTTAAATCACCCGGCGGGTGCAACCTGGTAGGGTGGGATGACCGAATTTACAAAATTCGGTTTAGTTGACCAGACAATTAAGGGATGCATTGTGTATCGCCTCCTTCAACATACGGCAATTTAAGGCACAATTGGGGTTAACGTTTTTTAAACTTATTCACACCCGGCGGGTGCTCCCTGGAAGGGTGGGAATCACGAATTTACAATTCAGTTAGTTAACCAGACAATTGAGGGATACGTTTTGTATCGCCGCCTTCAGCTTACGGCGCAATTGGGGTTAACGTTTTTTAAACTAATATTCACACCCGGCGTGCTCCCTGGAAGGGTGGGAATAACGAATTTACAATTCGGTTAGTTAACCAGACAATTGAGGGATACGTTTTGTATTGCCGCCTTCAACATACGGCGATCTAAAAAGATACTTCGGGAGAAGTTAGATCTCGTATATTTGTCAGGCTTCCCAGTTTTTGATCTACGAGATTATTCGGGGGCCGGCGTCTTTTTTAGGGTTTTTTTTTTTCCAAATTGAATCTTGAAACAAACACCACCGGAAAGACTTAATCAGTTATAAACGCCATGCTGGTCTTTATATATTATGTCAGAGGGTATTCATAAATCTTTTGGACATATTAAGATATTCTGAAATCTTTTACTTTTTTTTTTTTTTTTTTTTTTTTTTAAGAGACAATGAATGGAGGAAGGAGATAAACAAAAAGGTCCATGTGCCTCGGCATCCTCCATTCATAAAATGTTTGTAACAACTGGATTTTAACATTTGTTGATTGTAAGTTTGTGGAAAGCAATTCGAGGGAAGTGAATTCCAAAGAGTAGTAGCTCTGGGGATAAATGAATTCTGATAAGCAGAAGTTCTGCATTGTGGAGGAGAAAGTGTAAATTCATGGGCGCTCTCAGCTGCCCTAGTTCTACGGGGAAAGATGTGGAGAGGCGCACAATTGAAGCAAGTTCCTCGGAACAATTGCTTTGAAACTATCTGTAGAATAGTGCAAGGATAGCAACCTTCCTTCGTATGGCTAATGTAGGAGGGTCCTGTTGATTGCAGGGTTATTGATTAATCTAATAGCTTTATTTTTTTTGTCCACTGCCTCAATGCAACCACTCCACTTCCACCCCACAGAGGTGAACAGTAATCCATCTGAGAACGCACATGACTTTTATATATTACGACCAACTGCTCGTCAGTGAAGAATTCTCGAACTCTGTACAGGAGTCCCAGTTTTTTTTAGGCATTCTTAGCAATGCTTCTAACATAATGTGTCCAGCTCAAGTTAGTAGTTATGGTACACCGAGAATGTCAATACTAGGGGAAGTGGGAATATTTACATCATTAACAAATATATGGGAGTCAGTGAGATTCTGTCGGTTAGAAAATTGAATGTACTTGGTTTTCTGTGCATTAAAGGAAACTAGATTCTTTTGTCCCCATTCATTAATTCTAGAAAGGTCCTGGTTCAGAGAAATTGCAGTGTTTATTTTTGAATTTATAAGATCGGGTTGGGTGAAAGAATTGGTAAATGTGAAGGAACTGTGGAGTGTTGAGTCATCTGCGTAGGAATGTATTGGATTATGAGTGGTATGAATGATACGAATGATATGAATGAGGAACAGAGTTGGGGCCAAAACTGATCCCTGGGGAACACCAGTATTTATTGAGTGAAATTGAATAAGCTACCATTACACGTATTTTTCTGTTATGAAGATAAGAAGAAATTAGTGGAACTAATGTTGCAAGGCCGTAGTGTGACATCTTCGACAATAAGGATTGATGCCAGACTCTATCAAATGCCTTTGATATATCCAGTGCTATTGTATGTGTTTCATGTTGGTCTGTAGCTTGGTTTGATTTGATGTGTAAGAAGGCAATGAATGCCTGCAGTTGACCGACACCGTCTACAACCATATTGCCTATCACTGATTAATTTATTATTCTCCAGATGCTTAATTATGTGATTATTTAATATAATTTCAAAAACTTTGACCAGAGTGGAAGTTATAGCTATTGGTCTGTAGTTTGATGGATCTGAAGAGGCACCTTTTTTAGGAACTGGATGGATGTTTGCTTTCAGGGTACTGGAAGCATGAGGTATGAGTACACAGACGGAAAAATTTTGCCAATACAGGAGCGAGCACCAAGAGCAATTCTTAAGTACTATTGGAGGAATTTCATCTGGACCAGGAGCCTTATCTACTGAGAGATTCTGCAAATAGTTTTGACATGTCTGGTGTGGATCTTAAGTGAGGGAATTTCAGGTGAATTAAAATTAAGTACAGGGACATCTTGATTTATGTCATCTAAGGTTGAGTTGGTGGAGAAAATATCTGCAAGAAGTTAGCTTTACCTCGTGGTCACTTACAAGATTGCCAGTCGGAGATTTTAATGGTGGAATGGATGAAGCAGTAGTGAAGTTGGATTTGAATGAGTTAAGAGTAGACCACCAAATATTTTGTTATCATTTGGATTATTTAGAAGTTTATTTGCCTGCTTTATGAGAAAGTTTGATTTAGTTAGGTTTAATACAGTTTTGGCATGATTTCTGATGTTTCTAAAGTAATTAAAGGCTTCATGAGTTTTTGATCTTGTGTATGCATTGTAGGCTATTGCTTTTTGTTCAGTTACTCTAGCACAATTATGGTCAAACCATTTAGGTGAATTAGATCTTTTACTGTACTTTTGATGAGGAATAAAAGTTTCCATTCCAATTTTTACAAAATCTTGTATGTGGCTCAAGGTGGAGTGTGCATCATAGAAAAGAAAGAGGTCCAGGGAATATCAATAAAGAAACCTTGAAGACCCTCCCAGTCTTCGTAATGCCATTTAGTCACCAAAACAGGTTCAGAGTGGGAAGGTGTGGTAGGTGATAGACAGGTGGCCTGTATCAGACAGTGATCAGAAGATCCAAGTGGGGACCTCACTGTAACATCATAATTCTCTGCAATGCTTGTTAAAAATAAGTCGAGTAGGTGGGAATTATGATTAGGATTATCTGGTACACGGGTGGGTTGGTTGACTAGTTGAATGAGATTAAATGAGTCTGCAAATAGCTCACATTCAAGACCAGCACATCAGTCCTGGCTGAATGAGTGAGCCATTCAACATTATGGACATTAAAATCCAACACAGTGATTTCAGAAGAAGCATTTAAGTTGAGGACACTGAGTTGTGAGGACAGAGAATCAAAAAGACTTTGCTCTGGAGGAGTATTTGGGGAACGGTAGATGCAACATATGTATTTAAATTTACCAGCAGAAATTAATTTGTATATAGAATAATCAAATAGGGATACTAGTAACTCCTCCAGGGCAATTTCAGATTTTGCGAAGCAACATACACCACCTTTAGGTCTGAAATTTTGGAGCAGTTGATAACCTGGAAAATTAAATCTAGATGTGTCAGATGTGGATGTTACTTGAGTCTCTGTCAAAAAAAGGAGAGTAGGGGATTCTGCTTGAAGAAATTGGTGTACAGAATTGATGTTAGAGTGAAGTCCCCTTATATTACTAAAGAAATAACTTAGGAAACCCCACCGCGTAGCGAGCTGTAGTCGTTGAGTATTATGTCTCGTTACCCGGCGGGTTATTTAACACTTGTGTGCGAACATGTTTGGGTTAACCTTATGAGCATTAATTCCTGGAAATTTTCTTTTTTTTCCAGAGCTGGGTCCCGGCGGGTCTATGCAGAACCTGGAGTACGTTTCCCACCAGTCTCTGTCATGGCTACCTTTGCCCCGGTTTTTGCTTTATGCATTACGCCCTCCTGTTCAGGTATCCCTATTTTTGCGCACACCCTTTGTATAAAATGTGTTAAAATGTCTCGTTTGGTGTGGGTTACCTTTCCGCCGTTTTTTCTCGTTGCTCCGAGAACACCGTTTTTGTTTACCGAGTTTTAGTCAGGATGGCTCAAAATAGGTAAGTTACCCCGACGAGTTTGGTCGCTTGAGGGCTCATAAGAAACTGCGTTTTCTGTGGTCGAGCCTGGGATCAGGCTTCCTGTGTTATTCATTGCTTTATGCATTACGCCCTCCTGTAATGTATAGTTTAGTGTGGGTTACCTTTCCGGCGTTTTTCTCGTTGCTCCGAGGACACCGTTTTTGTTTACCGAGTTTTAGTCAGGGTGGCTAAAATAGGTAAGTTACCCCGACGAGTTTGGTCGCTTGAGGGCTCATCAGAAACTGCGTTTTCTATGGTCGAGCCTGGGATCAGGCTTCCTGGTTTATTCCCGTCGAGGGGGGCTCCACACAGTTTTCTAGGTGATCAGGCTGACACCTGTTGGACTTGGTTTTCTCTGCTTTTCAAAGCCATTGAAACAATGCTGTCTGTTTGTTTGGTCTTTACCTCCCGGCGACCTTTTTACAAAGAGGTCTGGGGCAGGTATAATTGGTTTGACATTAATAATAATAATACTATTCATAATAATAATAATATTTATTCAGTTAGCAATTTACAGAGTTGGTACCACATAGTATGTTATAAATATGACATGTACCAGCCTTGCATAATTCCAACTAAGGATAGCCCAATAAGGCCGTTAGGCGTATTTCCATTGGGGTCCTTGTATATAAAACCCGGCGGTTGTACCTTCGGGTGGTTATATTAACGGATTTGAGATTCGAGATAATTTGCCAAACAATTGATTGATACAACAGGGTATCACGGCCTTCAAGACGGCGATCTATGAGGGCTTCTGGGAGAAGCCGGATTAGAGATTAAGATAGGCTTAGACTTTTTATGGGATAAAAAGATGCCTGAATCTTACTAGTGTTTCAAGTGTAAAGGGATACGTGAAAGACTTCATCTTTAATAAAGATATGCTTCATCTTTATGAGGATGAAGAAGTTATGCTTAATTCTTTTGGACAGGTAAAAGATATGCTGAAATCTTTACTAAGCCATTGTCACAATGCCGTTTGTTTGTTTAGTCTTTCCCTCCCGGCGACCTTTTTACAACGAGGTCTGGGGCAGGTACAATTGGTTTGACATTGCATATAAAACCCGGCGGTTGTACCTTTGGGTAGTTATATTAACTGATTTGCAATTCGCGATAATTTGCCAAACAATTGATTGATACAATAGGGTATCACGGCCTTCAAGACGGCGATCTATGAGGGCTTCTGGGAGAAGCCAGATTAGAGATTAAGATAGGCTTAGACATTTTATGGGATAAAAAGATGCCGGAATCTTACTAGTGTTTCAAGTGTAAAGGGATACTTGCAAGACTTCATCTTTAATGAAGATATGCTTCATCTTTATGAGGATTCAGACGATATGCTTAAATCTTCTGGACAGGTAAAGATATGCTGAAATCTTTAATATGAAACTAAAGGACAACGAAAAGTAGTGGTGGAGTGCTACGGTTCGTTGACCGGCAGTTTTGAGGCACATATTTTGTACCATTTTTTGGGTGTAACCCTATGAGCATTAATCCCCAGAAATTTCTCTTTCCAGGGCGGAGTACCAGTGTTGCACCAGGTGACCAGGTAGTTCCTGGGGGCGGGGTAGTTTTCCCCCAGTCTCTGTCGTGTTGGCACTTGAACCTCTCATTGCTGTATGTTCAACGCCGTTAAGCTCAGGTAGCCCTATCTTATTTGTATTTGTTAATGAAATAATTTAATAGCTGAATCATAATAAACATATATATTTTCTATGATTATATTATGATAATATTGTGTTTATTTATAGTGATTTATTTTAATACAATTAAAATATAAATTAAATTAATTAGTATACGTTATGATTTTGCTCACCAGCTCTGCTTTCAATGTGTTAATGAGCTATGGGAGCTTTTAATTATCATAAACCTTTACGGTACTCGGACGAGGGCTCCCATTCAGGGAGTATACCGAGCTCGCAAGCGAGGGACAGCCACAGCCGAGGTGTATGGCGATACTCACAGTCGTACCTCACCCGCCGGACGATAACGCCGGCGGGCGGACCTGACGCTCTGATGACGGACGAGAACAGGTTGAGTTCCATTTTTATCTCTTTTCCGCCGCCAGACGCGTCTCTAATGTGCCACGTAGTCAAGAAACTACAGGATTAGCGAGGCGTAGTCTCGCTAATCGCGCCCCTGTGGCCGGCGCAGTGTGGTACCAGCATTTGACCACGTGGTGCCCGCACCCAGTGTCACTCCTGGTCGGGTTGTTCCACTTAGAACACAATTGGCAACCTAGATACCTCGCGGACTTGTTCATTTTGGACATTCAGGAGGCCAAGTGGCTAGCACCATATGGTAGCGACGTGACCAAGATATTCGCGAATCAATATACCCAGTCTACAAAGTGACAGTTTCAATCACATTGGCAAGCTTTTACGTCTCGGATTCTTAGAACAACACAAACTGTGCCCTCGGTGGCGTTGGTTGTTTATTGTTTAATTTATCTGTTCATGCAGAAACATTTATCTGAAAGTGATTTATGTGGGCAGGTTTTAAACTCCGCCCACCTCCCCGTCGGCTCAGGCCTACATGGTCTCTGGACGAAGCATCGTCGTTATTCTCGTTCCCGTATGTACCAAAGACTGCAGATTTTACAAAAGAGCAGTATTCCTTATGGCTTTGGCTACCGGGAACAGAGTATCTGAGCTGGCGGCGATGAGCAACGCACCTAATTGCCTCAGGTTTAATAGGCTTCATGCGTGTATTCACATTGCACCTTCCCTAGGATTCATAGCCGAGATTGAGCACAGTGAACACGTGTTTTCAGAGTTCACGGTGCCGGCGTTAAACAGGGGAAAGGTGCACCATCTTTTTTGCCCAGTGCAAGCTCTAACCAAATATTTAAGAGTGGCACCTCTAAATCACCAGGGGGCTTTATGGGTCGCAAGTCCGGTTGAACGCTTGATGGAGCGTACAATGGCTTCTCTCTTGGTCGAGGACTTTAAAGAGAAGAATCCCGGCGTTGTGGGTAAGACCCACGATTTACGCAAGGGGACAGCCCCTTTACGTTTCCTTAATAATCTTTCGGTGGAAGTTATTACGTCCACACAGTTGTGGGCCTCTAATCAGGAGTTTTTTGCCTCGATACCTTTCAGTAGCTCTGGCCAAACCTTCCTTGCCATGTATAGCTTTACGGCAGAGGGTCTAGGTGGCCCTTTTAGTCACGTTTTGTTTAATTTCAAGAAAAAGGGGGGGGGAGGGTGCAGTCAGTGTGACATAGGACACCCTAGACCCCTCCGGAGTATTGTGTTCGGAACATACGAGCTGTGATACTGGTTGTAGGCATTGTATTATAAAATTTCTCTGTAGTATTCATTGCAGGAAATTGTGCTAAAGGCCAATAGTAGTGTTACAACAATTCTTGTTGTAAGTAGCCTTGGCTGTGAAGCAATAGATTTTTGAGAAATCTCGGTAGTTGCAACTACGACTTTTACTTTTGAAGTACCTACTTCTGCATAAGTACACGAGTTCAGTACTTCTACGAATGTACAAGAATTCATTTATGTTTGGTTATATTTTTAGGAATATATCCACTAGTTAATGGGGTTTATATGTGCACATGTAAACTTATAAGTTTTTAGTTTTCACCACTTACTTTAAGTGGGGTGCCTTCTTAACTAGCAGATCTGTGCACAGAGTCTCAGAGTTAACCCTTTTTCAAGCAGGCTTCTTTGAAGCACGCTCCTGCTTGTACCCCTTTTTGAAAATTTAGGCTGTATAAAGTTTATGCACCCGAATATCTCTTTTTTACAAAAGTAAGAATACTATGTGGTTGTTTGATTATCTGCTTTTCTTGAGTTATGATATGATTACGAATGTCCCCCTCCAGTCTTAGAAATCAGGCATGTTCGTCAATGATGGAGGGGCCACTAATAAATTATAGGTTTGACTCCTGTAAGGAGATAAAGAAAACCTAATATTTAGTAGTGGCCCCGTAATCATTGACGACTGGGGCCCTCCCGACCATCCCCTTCCCATTCGTTGATGTATTAAGGATTTTGGTTTACTTGATATGTCAGTGAAGGAAGAATGACGCCTGAATCAGCGTCTGGTCAAAGATCCACACAAGTACATCCACGATATGATGGAAAGCTTATTGGATAGTTATTCTTATTTTCTTTTTCTTTTTTATTTTTTACGACGTTTTTTCGTAGTGAGAACCCAATTCATAATGACTGAAGCCATGAGTGAGGTCGCGTGCGCTCATGATGAAGGCTCCTCAGATTTTAAATGCTCTGCGCGGTAGATTCAAACTACGGCGGATTAATGTTTGAAGAGGATGCCTTATGTAATAGGCATGTTCGTCAATGATTACGGGGCCACTACTAAATATTAGGTTTTCTTTATCTCCTTACAGGAGTCAAACCTATAGTATTCAATCCTTAGGTTAAGTATCTTTATCCGCCATTGTGTTCACCTTTTTCCATTTACTTTTCCACAATTGTCATACGTCTTCCACTTACCTCCTTCGTATCCACAGTCCACGCTACGCCAATTTGCTTCGTGTCCTACACCTCTTACCCCAACCAGAGATTGTATAGATAACCTTGTTACCAGTATCTGTCATAAGTACCTCGAAACAATAACTAAGTACCCCTACGAACTGCCGCTTTTCTTGGTATATATTTCATAGAAAACGCAGTCCCAGGGACAACTAGACGTGCAAAAGCTCGTGCCAACTAATAGTATCCATAACCCCTCGTACTGACGAAGAATAATACACCATGTTTTTCCCCACTTTACCCACAGTCAAGCACACACCTACAGTTCACCTCCTTCTCCCCCCCCAGCCCCACAGTCCACATAATTCTATCTTTTCCAGACTCATATACCACCCCATAGTTGCATTCCCCGGTAGCATTTGGCTAACGTACTTTCACTGCCTTTTCAAACTCCAATATCAACTGCAGCCTAATGCCACCCCCACGCCCAGAGACCTTAGGGTCAAATTTCCCTATAGCCCCCCTGAACTCCTCCCCTCTCATTAAAATACCCCGCGCTTCTCGACTCTTGTCTGACCTAGCCTCTCTCTCATACCTCTTGAAGATCCTTGATTTTTCCGTTGCTAACGCTCTCCAACCTTTTATATATATACTCCTATCCAGCCTGCCTTCCCTTAGTAGGCCAGAACAACATTAGAACTTTACTAACCCCTTGCCTGCCATCTATTCTCTTACAACCTATTCACAACCCTGCACCCAATGGTTGTCTAACCCCCTTACTCACCTCCACGATACCCAACTGTTTTGCATACTCGGATAGTCAAATTAGCACCTCAGCTATGCAATAGAACGAACGAAGACTGAGTAATAAAGAGAGACACGCCTATCACAGCTGTCCCAGTCCTCCCACAAAGATCAGTCTCCCTCCCATAAATACTTCCAGTATAGCCAAAATAGTACCTTTTACTAAGGCTCAGTTATATATCAATATGAAGACTTCCATAGCCATGTGCCACAACAGTAATCACCATCTTACCTAGTCCCCATATCTATTGAGGGCTCAAAATAAGTCCATAAGACTCGAGATCCCTATTGCCTACAGGGTCCACATAGTATGTACTGTAATGTAATATATAGGTCTAATTGAACTATGAGCAATGATCTGTGCAATAGGTGTTAACCAACATTGAGCAATAGCCTTAGTTAGCCTATCTGTGTTATATTGTGACAAAATGTGATATGTGCTCTATTCTGTAAATAGGCCTACTGTATTTTTTATTTTATTGTGTCTTTATTAATATATCTTTGTGTATAATTATTATCTGTGCTCTGACGAGAAGTGTATGTGATATGGACCATTAGGTCGTACTGTATTTATACTGTATCTATCTTATGTGTCTGGAATAAAGAATTATTATTATTATTATTATTATTATAACCGAGCCTATAAACCTAGCTCACGCCCCCAGTCAAATCAGTTGAAAGTTAGACACCAACCAGTGGTCACTACCCTGAAGTTAACCTCTAGCTCTGCCCTTGTGTTGTTCCTGAGTTGAGAGATTCCCGAGCCGGCAGACTCCATGGCAGAAGTTAAATAGAAGATCTGTCCATGTACAAGTACCAACGTGCACCTTATAACCTTCACACAAATTAGTGGGTATATAAGTGTGTAGCCAGCACCGATCGCCAAGAGATCCGACTTGAGAGCTACCTACATTTTGGACCACCTGGACGGCCGAGGAACCAGTCGTTAGCCCCCAACATCACCGGAAGCAAGATAACCAGGACCAGACCAACAAATACTATTCAAGATTCACGTTACTAGTACTAAGTGTTATAGTACCAGTTCGACATTCACTTATTAACTTTTCTATGAAGTGGCTATAACTTGCCCAGTGTAACTCATATTTAACCATTCCATTTGGGACGTACTAAGCGTATCAGTGTTCATTAATTAACAGGCGACATTGACTCTCGTAATTACCTTATTCAGATATTAAAACCCTAGTGATATCTAACGTTCGCCCACTGATTTGTGTTCTACGTATTTCTGTCATAAGAATATAAATCTTAGATCAGTACCCCCTTGAGGTTACTAGAATTTCCGTGTTCAGAAATATACGCGTATCTAGTTCTAACTGTGAGCTGCTACTTGAGCATGCGACCTGCCAGTAAGAAATCTAATTAGTGAAATTGAATACATAATTACATTGAGGTCTTCCAGTATAATAAACCTTGCTAACTAAACCCGTGATCAGAAGAGTATACCTGAACGTTGGAAGTGGGAGACTAGGCTCCATCCAGATCCGCTAATGCTAGCAGTTCCCTTCTATTATTTGTTTTGTACGAGTATTACTATCTTTCTATGCTCTTTATTCACCTACTTAAATAAACGTGATCGTGTGTCGTGTTACCGTGTGTTTATTTTGTGTTCTCTATTCCTCATACCTTGTATTGTGCATGCAGCCTTATATACCCAGTCAGATAGAGCCCACATTACCCAAGTTAATCCTGTAGAAAAACAGGTCATAACATTGGCGGCAGCGGTGGTTCTTGATTTGGATAAAAGGTTGCATTACACTGCAAGTTTGGAACAGTAGAAACATGGGAACATCGCAAAAATGGCAGCTCGCTATGACACTCACACACATTCCCAAGTATGATGTATACACGTATGATATTGCCACTTACTTAGACATAATAAAACCAGTGTTAGATGTGGCACTTCAAAATGACCGCGACAAAATCGCCGTTGCATTATTGCACATTATGCAGTTGGGAAAAGCCGTTTCCCAAATTGTTAAACAGGTAACGCCAGAGATTACCTGGAACCAGTTTCGATCCCTTGTGATCCGGACCTTAGGGCCACTTTTGGGTTCCCTCGTCGCCCCCGAAATAATAAAAAAGTCGACGAGATCAAGTATGAAGGGGATATAAATGTGACCCTCATACAACTCTACAGATACGTGAGGACCACGTATAGCTCTGAAGATGACGAGCAACAAAATGAAATCTTATTCACCACATTATTAAACATCCTCCCACCCCACATCACCGCCCATCTCGACCCGTACGGCTCATTCGAAGAACATATGCTCTCCATCAGAGAAAGATGCCAACTCGGTTCGATGAATCCCCTATCCACCCCTTCAGCCCCTATCCAAGAGATTCCTCCACTCAACACTATCATTGATAAGTCCCTCCATCCCCCTAAAGAAAACTCTGTGCACCCTTCCAAAATGACTTCCGGTGAAAGTCCAACCCCAGTGCACTCTTCCTTGCCTCAATCCTCTCTGACCATCCCTAAATTTTCCCCTGCCCAGCCACCCACCAACGATCATCTTCCATCAATTGTGTTACCCTATAAACCCCATCCTTTTTCTATGCCTGCCAACAAACCACAGCACGCAGAAATGGTCACCCCCACAGTAACCAATTCCTTTTCAAATTCAACCCTAAAAAATGCTGGTCAGAAAATGAGCCCCCCTCCACTCTCTCACATGCCCCTGTTACCCAAGACCAACCTTCACCCCCGGCAATCCCTCAACAACCTGTCATGCCTCTCACTTCCTCATATTCATCACCTGTCCCCCCCTCAAAACTGTCAACCTCACACCCCCCACCATCATCTCCCCACCTGCCCAACCTCAGTGAACCCCTTCAAACACCCGCATCAACCAAGAATGCTATAGCTCCGCCTACCTCCTATTCCCCCCCTCCCTTGTCACCCTCTCCAACATTACCCGAACCGCTCTTGAATCCACCTCCAGTAACATCCCCGCTCACCAACCTACCTCTGCCCCATAATCCAGCACCAGAACCAAAATCTCCATCAATGCCTCCTTCATCCATCCTACCAAATTCCATTATTGTCCGAGACAAATCTCTTCCGCAACAATCTCTCCAAACTGACCTACTCACCCCATCCCCACAAATTACCTGTCAATCACCCAGACCCCAATCTGTCCAGGATAAATCCCCCCATGTTTTCAGGACAGACTCTGATATATGTAACCATAATTCTATAAAATGTTTATGTACACATGTTTCCAGAGAAAATGCCGACCTATGTACCCAACAATGTTTTCCCCATGCCCCCAGAAATGTTCAGCTATTCCACAACCAACAAAATTTCCCTTGTGACAGTTTTCCGTCAGTAGCTCTCTTCCACCCCCACACAATTCACACCCCTAGAAAAATTCACAACCCCACACTTGACTCGCCCTCTCATGTCAAACAAACTCACCAGTCCCAGATAACCTCTAACCAGACCGTGACTGCCACCAAGAAAATTCCCCAAATTCGTCCTGTTAACAACCCCAAATCAGTACATCAGTCCTCCCCCAAGAACCCATGTCCTATGCCTAACTCTTCCCCCACCAATCCTCCCCAGTCCCACCAACAAATTCCGTTCACTAGATCACTCACACCTCACCACTCTGATCCTCCCACACGCGCCGTTAATCCCCCCCTCACGTGTGACCCCCACCAAAGTTATTTTCCCCCCCTCATGCGTACCGAACACCCGCTCACCAGTCGGTCTCCCACCATCATTAGCCCAGCTAAACGTTCAACCTCCACCAATTCCCACCCTGCCAGCCTAACCACTCACGACCACAACTATCTACACAATTCAACCCCTCCCCAGCACCAACCTCTTCCGCAACAACAACCCCGACTCGACCTGCCCGTTTCACCTTTAAATCCCCCCTATCACTACCCCCGACCGAAACCATTTAAACCCCCTCCAAAACTGGCCCCAGGCCAGCTCGCACCCAGACCCACATTCCTAACGACAGACCTAACGGTATATCCACCCCTCCCTTCCAAAGTGAAAGTGAACCCCCAAGGTCAAAGCCACAACCACCACCACTCCTAAACCCCCCCCCCCCCCCTTGATGATGATGAGGATGTATTGTACTGGAAAAATTTCCATGGAAGGTTTGTTTTGATTGTTTTCAATTCCTAAGCGATTGGGCATGATTCTACAAATTTACATGTTTTCCATATACTGTATATATATATATTTTTTTTTTTCCCTTAGTCATACTACTTTTCTTGTTAACCTACACTTTTCTGACTATCTTTTAAATTTGTTTTATACATTGTTAAACACTTTACCTCTTCTTAATTTTCCTGTGTTCTTAATTATCTGTTCTTTCTTAAATTTACATGTTTTCCATATACTGTATATATTATATTTTTTTCCCTTAGTCATACTACTTTTCTTGTTAACCTACACTTTTCTGACTATCTTTTAAATTTGTTTTATACCTTGTTAAACAATTTAGCTCTTCTTAATTTTCCTGTGTTCTTAATTATCTGTCCTTTCGTCAAGTACTTTTATCATATTTTCTCTCCTTTTCCAACATCTATGACATTGTATTTTCTTCCCTCGTTTTTTTCTTGAATAGTAACTCTCCTATTAGTTTCCAGTGTCTTAGATATATGGCCTGAGTATTTTTTTTCCTAATTTCATTATATTATTCACATTCCAGGATAAAATGTTTTAAGTTAATTTTTGTCTCTCTTTTCTGAACAGTCTGTTGCTAGTCGGGATGACAGCAATCTTCGTCCTCACCGACAGGCTGCCATTTCCCTCCAACTTAAATCTACACTCCCTACCCACCCGTCTAGCCCCCCACATCCACCCCCTTCCCCTCCACTATCCCTGCAACCCCACCCACACATCAACCAACCTCCTCATCTCATCGAACACCCAACCAACCCCCCTAAAAAAAAAAAAAATCCCCCCCAAAGTCACCCCTGAGAGAACCCCCATACATACCCCCACCAAATCCTCTTCCATTCCGCCTACCACCCTCACCCAGCAAAATCCTCCACACGCATCTACCTCTCAAATAACCCCCGACCTCGCCCCCAATAGATGCCCTTCACCTGTAAAACGTTCTTCCCCTCAATATAAAACATCGTCGAGCGACTCAAGTCCCACGACAAACATCTACCTTCCCACCAGGACCGCCAGAGGTAGAATAATCAACAGACCCACCATATTTAAAGACATTTATACAAAAATAACACCCCGTTCTGACACTAAAGACCCAACCCACACAACACACACCCCCTCCTTCTCACACACCTCCTTCACCCACCTTACCTAAACCGATCTTGCGCATTGCCTCACTATATTTTCCCAGCCTACAACACCGCCCAAGACAACCCCAAAAAACCCTAGACTCATATTCCCCCTTCATCCCCAGCTCCGTTTTCGCGCGGTAATCCCTCCCCTTCGGTTAGTAACCCATTCACCACACTAAACAGACCTCCTGTCAATCCCACACACCTCACTCCGACCCCCACGGGGGAAAACTACAAACCATTCATACGAAAGGTTAAAGTAAAAAACCCCACTGGACCACTTACGTCTACAACGCCCACATCAAGCCCGGGCAACTGCCCGTCACAACACAGAGGACACATTCTTACAGGTATACATTGACCTACAAAAGAAACCTGACCGTCGCTCTCTTGCTTGGTGGAACCTTCTAAACACCCTCAAAATGACCCACCATAACTATGCTTCTTTTTAATTCACCCTTGAGGCTCGGGGACGAGCCTATAATGAAGGAGAGGGAAGTAAAATGCCCCAGAACGAGAAGCCCACCACAGAAGCCACGAGCGAACACCACACAGAAACACCCGAAAGAAAGGTCCACAGAACGAAAGGACCAGCTGACCGAGCCAGCCAATTCAGACAGGCCCAAGCCCGCAGGGCTAAGCAGCTCCAGGCCGCACCTACCTACCCCTTCTAAACTGACCATTTTCCACACCTCACGTACACTACCCCCCTCGTATCCTACACTTCTAACTACAATGATGATGAACAGGAATATACATTCATATTAAAAACACCCATGCCCTGTCCCTAGGTTGAGCCAAGGCCAACAAATCAGACAGCCATGTATCTATGTATGTTCTTACATCCGAAAAGTAGATGTTATATATCTTAGAAGTTAAAACACCCACGCCTGTCCCTAGACCTCGTATATCATTTTCCATAACGAGTATAGATATATGTAACCCGTGCTCAGTCGCCCCCTTACCTTGTCCCTCTAGTAACTAAGTGTCTCTATAATATTAACTGCCACCAGTATTGATACGACATAGCGGCACTGTCCTTGTGTCGTATTGTGCCAAGTGCAGATCAACCAGGTTTCATCACCTTATTAGGACGACGACTATAATGTCGACGTTCATCGATATATTCAATCCTTAGGTTACGTATTAATATTAACATTCCCTAACCTATCTTGTCATGCCAGACTAAGTTTCTGAGACCCATCGCCCCCATAAATCTATGTATTTAATCCTTAGTTTAAGTATTAATATTAACATTCCCTAACATATCTTGTCTTGCCAGACTAAGTTTCTGAAGACTCATCGCCCATAAAATCTATGTATTCAATCCTTAGGTTAAGTATCTTTATCCGCCATTGTGTTCACCTTTTTCCATTAACGTTTCCACAATTGTCATACGTCTTCCACTTACCTCCTTCGTATCCACAGTCCACACTACGACATTTTACTTTGTGTCCTACACCTCTTACCCGCCCGATTCTACCTACACGATATTGAACAAGAATATACATTCATATTATAATACACCCATGCCCTGTCCCTAAGTTAGGATATTAATATCAACATACCCTAAAATACCTTGTCTTGCCAGACTAAGTTTCTGAAGACCAATCGCCCCCATAAATCTATGTATTCAATCCTTAGGTTAGTTATTAATATCAACATACCCTAAAATACCTTGTCTTGCCAGACTAAGTTTCTGAAGACCAATCGCCCCCATAAATCTATGTATTCAATCCTTAGGTTAGTTATTAATATTAACATACCCTAACATACCTTGTCTTGCCAGACTAAGTTTCTGAAGACCCATCGCCCCCATAAAATCTATGTATTCAATCCTTAGGTTAAGTATTAATATTAACATTCCCTAACATCTTGTCTTGCCAGACTAAGTTTCTGAAGACCCATCGCCCCATAAATCTATGTATTCAATCCTTAGGTTAAGTATCTTTATCCGCCATTGTGTTCACCTTTTTCCATTTACTTTTCCACAATTGTCATACGTCTTCCACTTACCTCCTTCGTATCCACAGTCCACGCTACGCCAATTTGCTTTGTGTCCTACACCTCTTACCCCAACCAGAGATTGTATAGATAACCTTGTTACCAGTATCTGTCATAAGTACCTCGAAGCAATAACTAAGTACCCCTACGAACTGCCGCTTTTCTTGGTATATATTTCATAGAAAACGCAGTTCCCAGGGACAACTAGACGTGCAAAAGCTCGTGCCAACTAATAGTATCCATAACCCCTCGTACTGACGAAGAATAATACACCATGTTTTTCCCCACTTTACCCACAGTCAAGCACACACCTACAGTTCACCTCCTTCTCCCCCCTCCCCCCCCCCCCCAGCCCACATAATTCTATCTTTTCCAGACTCATATACCACCCCATAGTTGCATTCCCCGGTAGCATTTGGCTAACGTACTTTCACTGCCTTTTCAAACTCCAATATCAACTGCAGCCTAATGCCACCCCCACGCCCAGAGACCTTAGGGTCAAATTTCCCTATAGCCCCCCTGAACTCCTCCCCTCTCATTAAAATACCCCGCGCTTCTCGACTCTTGTCCGACCTAGCCTCTCTCTCATACCTCTTGAAGATCCTTGATTTTTCCGTTGCTAACGCTCTCCAACCTTTTATATATATACTCCTATCCAGCCTGCCTTCCCTTAGTAGGCCAGAACAACATTAGAACTTTACTAACCCCTTGCCTGCCATCTATTCTCTTACAACCTATTCACAACCCTGCACCCAATGGTCGTCGGTGCGAGGCTAGCCGCCTCACCAGTAACTAACTTCTATTGCCATACTTCCAGATAAATGTGGCAGAGTTAGCAACCCAGTCTCCACCACATCCAGCAAACCATACAATTAACAACCAACCGAGTAAAACCAGCTAGCCAAGGCACCTTCGGTTTTGATATTAAAAACACCCACATCTGTCTCATAAACAGAGGGTTATTACAAACACTGGTGAAATGGCAAGCCCCTAGCCACAGCCGCCGGACGACCATCCCCGAGAGAGAGCGCCCGGCTACCCCTTTTTACCCACCCGAGGAGGGAGACCCCCACCCCCGCGGAGGTATACCTGACCCCTGTTTTGACTTCCGGGTCATTGCCAGGTAACCTAGGAATTCTTCCTATCAATAAACTAACCATGCATGTCTAACCCCCTTACTCACCTCTCTTTACCCACGATAACCCATTCATCTGTTTTGCATACTCGGATAGTCAAATTAGCACCTCAGCTATGCAATAGAACGAAGACTGAGTAATATAAGAGAGACACGCCTATCACAGCTGTCCCAGTCCTCCCCGCAAAGTAGATCCAGTCTCCCTCCCATAAATACTTCCAGTATAGCCAAAATAGTACCTTTTACTAAGGCTCAGTTATATATCAATATGAAGACTTCCATAGCCATGTGCCACAACAGTAATCACCATCTTACCTAGTCCCCATATCTATTGAGGGCTCAAAATAAGTCCATAAGACTCGAGATCCCTATTGCCTACAGGGTCCAGAACCGAGCCTATAAACCTAGCTCCCGCCCCCAGTCAAATCAGTTGAAAGTTAGACACCAACCAGTGGTCACTACCCTGAAGTTAACCTCTAGCTCTGCCCTTGTGTTGTTCCTGAGTTGAGAGATTCCCGAGCCGGCAGACTCCATGGCAGAAGTTAAATAGAAGATCTGTCCATGTACAAGTACCAACGTGCACCTTATAACCTTCACACAAATTAGTGGGTATATAAGTGTGTAGCCAGCACCGATCGCCAAGAGATCCGACTTGAGAACTACCTACATTTTGGACCACCTGGACGGCCGAGGAACCAGTCGTTAGCCCCCAACATCAACGGAAGCAAGATAACCAGGACCAGACCAACAAATACTATTCAAGATTCACGTTACTAGTACTAAGTGTTATAGTACCAGTTCGACATTCACTTATTAACTTTTCTATGAAGTGGCTATAACTTGCCCAGTGTAACTCATATTTAACCATTCCATTTGGGACGTACTAAGCGTATCAGTGTTTATTAATTAACAGGCGACATTGACTCTCGTAATTACCTTATTCAGATATTAAAACCCTAGTGATATCTAACGTTCGCCCACTGATTTGTGTTCTACGTTTATGTTTCATAAGAATATAAATCTTAGATCAGTACCCCCTTGAGGTTACTAGAATTTCCGTGTTCAGAAATATACGCGTATCTAGTTCTAACTGTGAGCTGCTACTTGAGCATGCGACCTGCCAGTAAGAAATCTAATTAGTGAAATTGAATACATAATTACATTGAGGTCTTCCAGTATAATAAACCTTGCTAACTAAACCCGTGATCAGAAGAGTATACCTGAACGTTGGAAGTGGGAGACTAGGCTCCATCCAGATCCGCTAATGCTAGCAGTTCCCTTCTATTATTTGTTTTGTACGAGTATTACTATCTTTCTATGCTCTTTATTCACCTACTTAAATAAACGTGATCGTGTGTCGTGTTACCGTGTGTTTATTTTGTGTTCTCTATTCCTCATACCTTGTATTGTGCATGCAGCCTTATATACCCAGTCAGATAGAGCCCACATTACCCAAGTTAATCCTGTAGAAAAACATGGCATAACAGTTACAGTCTGCCACACGACTATCCCTTACTCTTCAACAACACACAAATCAACCCTTTGTCTTTCCTCAATATTTTTGGTGTCTCTTTTTCTTCTAATTTTTCTTGGAAAGTCCATTTCACCACTCTTGGTAAACAGCTTCACAGAAGTTGGGTGGGTTCTCTTTACCCCCCACACAGATTCTTGCTCTGTAGCCTACAGGGATACAGTGCGCCCGTGTATCGAGTACTGTTTGCACGTGTGGGGAGATTCCACCGGCACTTTTAGAAAGGATACAAATAAAAAGCATTTCATCCCATCAACTCGCTACCTCTTACCAATTCCATAAAATCTCTCACTACTCGCCGTAATGTTGCATCTCTCTCACTCTTCTGCCGCCATTATAATAATCAGTGTTCTTCAGAACTCGCTCAGTGTATACCTCCTCCCTTACAGAGAGTGGAGGGCACCCGCCTTTCAACACATTGCCACCCATATTCTGTCCAACTCTAACCCAAGAGAGAACCGATTTTCTGTCTTCTATTCAACAAGTAAACTCTGGAACTCTCTCCTCAATCTATCTCTCTTTTCCTTCTATCATCCTATGACTTAACAACTGCTCCGTTTTGAATGTAGCTCCCTATAATAATAATAATAATAATAATAGTTCTTAAAGCTAGCGCATGCTAAGCCAGCTAAGGATAGCTCAATAAGGCCGATTAGGCGTATTTCCATTGGGGTCCTGTACTACTACCCCATCCCTTTGCTCATGAGGGATGGTAACGACTCAGTGCTTGTGAAAAATCTTTAATGCGCCGAGCGTGGGCGCGAACCCGGGCCTTCTGGGTGGAAGTCCGAGACGCTAGTCACTACACCAAGCGAGCCGCTGACTTTTAACTTTAGGGTCGACTTTTGTTACAGGAAGCAGTGCCTTTTGTCTCCTTCATGCACATAGAAAAAGATAGGGGGGGGGGGGGTCATACAGTATTTCCTCTATGGAGGATGCTACCTCATTGGTAGCCTTAAATTATTAATTTTCAATTCCTAAAGTTTGTTGGGATTCAAATTGGTATGAATGCAAGACTGGAAACTGGAGGAGATAACATTATATTTAAATGTTTTAGACAAATATTCAATAATGAAAATCAACAGGTTTATAACTATTATATCGAGTTCATGCAATTTATCTTAGTGCAATGAGTTCTGATAAGCTACAGAAGTTTTATATTTATGGTATCCTTGGTAAATTGCCAGTTATTTTTTGTCTAAATAAACAAAAATAATTATCCGGTATCCGGCCGGATATTTTTTTTTATATCCGGCTTATCCGGTATCCAGCCGGATAGCAAAATCTACTATCCGGTGCACCCCTAAATAAGCTAATGAAAATTGTCTAATGGTAATCAGAATTAGATGAAAATTATGTACTGAAAGGGTTAAACGATCAACCAATATCACTCATTACCCCAATTGTCCCAAACAAGGGACTTACACTTGTGAACATAGTAGCTGAACAATGTAATTGAGGGCTAAAAACCCAAGGCATAAATGATCATAACGGCTATCCAATGTCATGCCCTTATAGAGGCTATTCAGGGTCATTCAAGATTGACAAATAAATATACAGTAGTATAGATTTTGAATAGCCACAATTGGCTGGGAATTATTTCTGGCAATCATTCACATTATTTAAACAATATGATTGCAAGTGTGAAGTTTACTAAATTATCCCCTTCTATCTATCTAAAGTCAGTTTTATATCAGATTTTTTTTTTTTTTTTTAGAAAAAATACCATGGCTATATGCCAAGCAGTTAAAAGGGGATCTGGACGGCTCCGCACCTATGCACAGTCAGTATGTACCACTCAGTAGTAGCAGGTTAGTACAGCTCCGTACCTCAGTCGGGTACTGCAGGGTACTAAACACAGAGGTCCTTTCTGACACTACCTGCCTTGCAGATTGGACAGCTCCGCAATAGTACGGACTGGTAATAAATACAGCAGTCCTTTATTATACACTACCTGCCTTGCAGATTGGAGCCTGGATCGAGTCTTACGTAAATGCACAATAAATATATGGTTATAGCCTTGTGATTTGTGATTGTATAAAACTTTGTGTGTATGTGTGACAATTAACCTCTGAAGTGCGCATGGGGGGTATGAGACACCTCTGCCTGTGCGCACGTATTTGAGCTGTTTCCATCACTAAAATATTTATTTTACCATAAATAGCATTAATACTTCTCCATATGCGCCTATTATAGGTTGATTATAAAGGTATTAACCTGTTACAACAATAAAACAAGTGGAAACAGCGTTTGGATGGTCAAAATCGGCGATACAGGCTGGGAGTTACATAATGTATGGCTGAGGCAACCTCCTTTCCCGCCTCATTTCCCCAAGTCTGGAGAGACACTGTCGATCGATACTCTCTCTCTCTCTCTCTTGCACTCGCTTGCTAACAGTGATGACAATGCCCTGCTTCCAACTCGCTAATATTAGCATGAAAATATACCACAGAATAAGGGAATAACAGGGAAAATAGGTGATAACTGAAGGAGGGGAGGAAAGTGGGGAAGGAGGGGAGGTAGAGGAGTGATATTTGGCATGGCCCAGGGGCCCCAAAAAAAAAAATAAAAAAAAAAAATAAAAAAAAAAAAAAAAAATCGGTTTTAAATTTATTTTTTTCCCCCCTGACTCTTAACCCCTTCAGACTCATATGACGCAGAGGTTGCCAGATTAGCAATAAGAAATAGAGTTCTCTCACTCTTATAATTACCTCTCCAAAATTAGTTTTCTGCCCACAGCTAACTCAAAGACAACTGCAGAGGTTGAAGTAACTAAACTAAGGATTTCTAAATACCCCTGATGGTAACAAAGGCTTTAAAGTATCCCTAATAGGCTCAAAATTGCGTCATATGTCGGAGAGGGTTAAGAGTCTTCCCGCAGTCCGCCGGGGGAACTCTTAAGTCTTCCCGCAGTTCCCGGGTTAAATTAAGAAATGTCGTTAGAGAGACGCAGAGTTAGAGGTGACATGATAGAGGTATTCAAGTTGGTTAGTGGAATTAATAAAGGAGACATGAAAAATGTACTAAAGCTCAGTGATAGCGAAATAACTCGTACAAATGGTTTCAAATTAGATAAATTTAGTTTCAGAAAAGATATAGGCAAATATTGGTTTGGTAACAGAGTTGTAGATGGGTGGAATAGGCTACCAAGGGATATAGTGGGATCAACAACGATAGGGAGCTTTAAGATAAAATTAGATAGGCATTTGGACGAGATGGGTTGGGTGTGAGGGGGATCTACCAGGTGTGGGCCAATCGGCGCTCAGCAGACCCCCGTAATCTTGTGTTAATCTCTGACCGTTTTGGTGGGGTCAGTACTCAAGGTATTAGAGTGAGATGGGTCTATACTTGGGCCTTGTAATTGGGGTTGGGTGTGAAAGGGATCTGCCTTGTATGGGCCGATCGGCTTTTTGCAGACTCCCATTTCTTATGTTCTTATTAACAAAATAACTAACAAATACTGTACTGTATATTTAGCCAATTCATTAAATAATCTATAGCCTACAGTAAACATTTCATATCTAGCTTATTATGTCAAACTCAAGTCTAATTAAGGCTATTCCACATCATATCCACATTTACAAACTACCTTTATTCATATGATAAGGATAAAGTACTCAATTAAGCTACCGGATATATATATACAGTATATATATATAAAATTGAGTTGGGTCAATCATGTTAATTAATGTTACCTTAAAACTTTACCTGTCATTAGTGAGACCCCATATGGATTATGCTGTTCAATTTTGGTGTCCTTATTACAGAATGGACATATATTCCTTATAGAGAGTACAACGTAGAATTAAACAAAATATCCATATTAGAAATCTCCCATATGAAGGAAGGTTGAAGAAATTAGACTTACATTCGTTAGAGAGATGCAGAGTTCGAGGGGATATGATAGGTGTTCAAGTGGGTTAGTGGGATTAATAAAGGGGACATGGTAGCAGAGTTGTAGATAGGTGGAGTAGGCTACCAAGTGCTATAGTGGGACCAAGAACGATAGAGTTTTAAGATAAAATTATATAGGCATATGGACGAGATGGGTTAGGTGTGAAGGGGATCTGCTGTCGGGTGTGGGCCAATGGGCGCTCTGCAGACCCCGTTTTCTGGCCTATGACCGTTTTGGTGAGGCGGTCCTCAAGGTGTTAGTAAGCTGGGCCTATAATTAGGCCTTACAATTAGGGTTGGGTGTGAGAGGGATCTACCTTGTGTGGGCTAATCGGTGTTCTGCAGACTCACATTTCTTATGTCCTTATGTCTTATTTTAATCGTCACCCATACACACAAAGTGTTATACAATCACAAATCACAAGGCTATAACCATATATTTATTGTGCATTTACGTAAGACTCGATTCAGGCTCCAATCTGCAAGGCAGGTAGCGTATGATAAAGGACTACTGTATTTATTAACAGTCCGTACTATTGCGGAGCTGTCCAATCTGCAAGGCAGGTAGTGTCAGAAAGGACCTCTGTGTTTAGTACCCTTCAGTACCCGACTGAGGTACGGAGCTGTACTAACCTGCTACTACCGAGTATTCACCTAATTGTAGTATACAGGATTTGAGCCTAAGCTCGTGTTGTCCTGTCTCTCTCTCTCTACATTTATCCAATTTTGCTTTAAAAGTTTGGATATTTCTTGCTCCCACCACCTCCCCATCCAACTTATTCCAACAATCAATGCTTCTATACGGGAAGCTGAACTTTCTTACATCAGACTTACATACAACTTTCCTCAACTTACATTCATGACCCCTGGTTCTTCCCTCGTCCCTCACCACAAAATCTCCCTTGTCGATCTTCTCAAAACCTTTCACACACTTAAACATCATGATCATGTCACCTCTCTCTCTCCTCTCCCTCAGCGTTGGCAGCTTTAGCCTCTCCAATCTCTCCTCATATGGCAGGTCTCTAAGGCTAGCTATCATCTTAGTGGCAACTCTCTGAACTCTTTCCAGTTTTTAATTATGTTTTATAAGGTGTGGAGACCACACCACTGCTGCATACTCCAGTCTTGGTCGTATTATTGTCCCTATTATTTTTGCTAACATCTCTTATATCTAAATAATTCAGAGCTATTCTCATGTTAGTAAACACTGCATAGGTTTCACCAGTTATTTTATTTATATGCTGTTCAGGTGACAAGCTGTCTGCCATAACTACCCCTAGGTCTTTTGCTTTCACAGCTTTACTAATTATTTCATCTCCTATTTTATATCCCCAAGGTCTATATTTACTTTTTCCCATCTCAAGAACCTGACACTTACTCGTGTTGAATTCCACTTTCCAAGTTTGACTCCACTCATATAATTTATCTAGGTCTCTCTGTAATTCTTCACAACTACTCCTACTTGTAATATGCTTCATCAATTTTGCATCATCAGCAAACATAGATATATATGAGCCTATTCCCATTTGAAGGTCGTTGATGAAAACCAAAAACATGATTGGGGCCAACACCGATCCTTGAGGCACTCCGCTTTTTACCCTTTTCCAGGAGGAGAACTTTCCTTTTATTACTGTTCGCATTTCCCTCCCAATTAAATAGTTTTCCATCCACTTTAATAATACTCCCTCAACCCGCCCCACAGTCCTGAGCTTCCACAACAATCTCTTATGAGGCACCTTATCAAATGCCTTCTTGAAATCTAAGTAAATACAATCTACCCACTCCTCCCTCCCTTGTACAATGTCAATTACCCTATCATAGTAACTCAACAAATTTGTGGTACACGAATGACCTTTTCTGAACCCGAACTGCTTGCTTGAAATTATTTCCGTCCTCCAACATACCCACCCATCTTTTTCTAATAATCTTTTCACAAAGCTTGCATATAACACTCGTTAAGGATACCGGTCGATAATTTAGCGGGTCTTCTTTATTTCCACTTTTATATATTGGAGTTATATTTGCTTGTTTCCATTCTAAGGGAAGTTCCTCCTTGTTTAATGAGTGTTGAACAATATTAAAAATAGGTCTCACTAGTTGTTCAGAACATTCTCTTAATACCCATCCAGCAATGTTATCTGGGCCCATAGATTTTCTCACATCCAATTCTTCCAACAATGATTGGTACATACTGACTGCGCATACGTGCGGAGGTGTCCGTAAGCCGTTGAAAGAGCCGTAAAACTTTCAAGAAAGGTAGATATTATTTACAGGTAAGGAGTTGACATAAAAATGGAAAAAAATTAGGGAAGGGGTAACCCACTGAGGGAGGCATCAGCCATACCCTGTGTCAATATTTTTTTTAAAAGTGGTGTACTGCAAACCTAAATACTGAATAAGATTACAAAAATTAAAAATATAAAAAGAGACCATGGATTGCAATTAAAACTGCTAAATCTTGCCCAATATACCAACATCTTTGCAGAACGCAAAAATTCTTTCTGCAGAAAAGGAGCAGCCCTCAGCCAAGATTGCTCTCAGGCTGAGCAGTCAGGTAATGGTAAATTGAATACCTTAGCAACTGATTTCTCAATACTTGATGGGAAAATATGATACTACTAGGTCTCTACATCATATCAATGACAAGTTTTCAGTACCAACATAATTTGCTACACAATCTTTGTAATAGCTAAATAATCAAGATAGGGACAATCCTGGGACATGACAATTTACTATCAGCTGGAAAAACAATACCTAGAGGTACAGTACAGTAACAACACATTATACTGTACTGTAATAGTGAACTTTACATTAACCGAAGGCCTAACATCCGAAATGCTCCATTAACCGAAAAATTTGTCATTTGAGGCTAAATTTTATTAACCAAGACTTTTTGGATTCTATCCGAAAAGCCCGCCACAGACGGGCGCCAGGAGTGCTTCCGAGACAAGAGTTGAGCGGCTCGGCGTCCATTGTTTATAAATCTAATATATTATGTAGGCTATTACACTGTTGTATCATCATACAATGGAGAAAATATAATGAAAGACTCAACATCAAACTAGAAAACACAAACAAGTGAACCGAATCTAAGAAACTGCCATTGCTGATGCTTGGAGAGGAAATCTGAGTGAATTCAGTGAATCCAACAACCGTTCGTCACTTGCACAAGTTATGTCTTTTTAATATTTTCCTAGCTATATGTAGATGACTTTGTGCAGTTTAACCACTTCAGACTCATATGACGCAGAGGTCGCCAGATTAGCAATAAGAAATAGAGTTCTCTCACTCTTATAATTACCTCGCCAATTTTAGTTTTCTGCCCACAGCTAACTCAAAGATAACTGCAGAGGTTGAAGTAACTACCCTGATGGTAATAAAGGCTTTAAAGTATCCCTATTAGGCTCAAAATTGCGTCATATGTCGGAGAGGGTTAAGAGGGATCTATGGTAGCAAATATGGTTAAGCGAGATAGTTTGAAGCCTGTTAATTGCTGAAGGCCCTTTTAAAACTGAATTATAGCCAGAATAAAGTTAAAAAGACATTGCCGATACAGAAGGGGTTATGTCGTCATTACAAACATATTTTATTATGTAGGCCATCACACTGTTATATAATCATACAGTGGAGCAAAAATAATGAAAGACACATCAAACTAGAAAACACAAACAAACAAGTGAACGAAACTCCAAGAAACTGCCATTGTCAAGGTGTTTGTTGCTTGGCGACGAAATCGTGAATCCAACATCTGTTTGTCACTTGCGCAAGTTACGGCCGCCATCTTTAATGTCGTCAACACTAGCCAAGACGCGCTTAAGTCCACCCGCCTTTTATGTGCTTATTTGTGCCTGAAACTCTTATCTCTCGCGCTTATTATGGCCTCTGGTGGGCCTGGTGGTAATGATGAAGGAACTGAATACCAGGGATCATCAAAACAGGAGTCAAGGGTGCATACCAGCTAGTGCTAGCGGATCTGACGAACGCCGCGCCAACATGAGGATGAGTTAGGCTATGCTAAATATGACTTATGGTTTCAAATAAAGTCTATGTGGTAAGTCATATCCTCATATGTATTTTTACATATTCTCAATCTATATTTACTAGATGCAGGCTTATTTGGTCGGAGTAATGGGAAGAGTGTACTTGTTTATTACATATGATATATTACTTACATACATATAGGCCTATTTTCGCCTTTGGTAGGGGGTAAACTTCCCTATAACCAAAATTTTCAGTTAACCAAAAATTAACCCTTTCAGACTCATATTACGCAGAGGTTGCCAGATTAGCAATAAGAGATAGAGTTCTCTCACTCTTATAATTACCTCTCCAAAATTAGTTTTCTGCCCACAGCTAACTCAAAGACAACTGCAGAGGTTGAAGTAACTAAACTAAAGGTTTCTAAATACCCCTGATGGTAACAAAAGCTTTAAAGTATCCCTAATAGGCTCAAAATCGCGTCATGTCGGAGAGGGTTAAAAAAAAAAAAAAAAATTTGGTTAATGGAAAGTTCAATGTACTGTACTGTTATATACATGATAGATAGGACAAATGAAAATATAATAATGATATACCTTTTAATTTATAAAATATCTCAAAGATAAATCTTATTGATTAGGCGACAGATTACAATACTGACCTAAAAACAGGTCTTGCTACCCTTAACCCTAGAGAGGGTAGGTTACAGTGGTAGTGTAGTTGAGGCGGAGGGGAGAGCCGAGACCTTCCCCCACCGCTGGGTTAGTAGTGGAATACAGGGCCATATTCTTAAAGGCTGCGTCACAACACCAATCTTAGTAGCAAACTTGCCAGAGTCTAGGGGCCATTTTCGTCAAACATACTTTTGCCATTTTACCATAGGAACAAAATTCAAATAGGGTACCAGGTATTTTCTTGCTATAGAAAGTCAATATAGTCAGAATTTGTTGCTATTATCCACACATTTTCAAGTAAACGTATTTTCTAACAAAAACTGAAGGCTAATCAATAATTCAAATAGTATTATATGTAAAACTAAATTTTGTTTTACAGGAATAAGCCTTAGAATATGTATCGGGGTAATTAAAAAATGTGTACATGCAGAGACAGATTGAGGAATGAAGAGGTATGTAGGAGAGTGGGACAGCAAGAACCCTTGTTGGCCAGACTGGACAGGAGGGTGCTGTGCTGGTATGGACATGTTGAGTGAATGGGATATGAAAGGCTTACAAAGAGTATATGAGTCAGATACAAGGGGAGGTAGAGGGAGACAAAGACCTTGGTTAAGATGGAGAGATGGTGTGGTACAAGCGTTGGAAGGTAGAGGGATGACTATAGAACAGGCAAGGGAAGTGGTAATCAATAGGAATGAATGGAGAATGCTTGTGAATAGAGGAGTGATAACGCGGTCGTTGGGCGCCAGTTGGACTAGAAAATAGTCCGTCAGGCGCCTGGCCCGAGGAGCCGTAGTACATGAAGGGTCATGCCTCGATGTGAGGTGGGCGGGCATTGTAGTATGGTTCCACTGCATGTCTCCCTACTGAGACCAGAACCTCTCCTGGAGGTCTGGGACTAGGGGAATGCTGGAGGCCCTTAGTGATCCTTGGTCTCTGGGTCTTCTCCTGGGCGACCTAGATGTGTATATCATTAGTAGTAGTATTATTATTAGTATTAGTATTTTTTTTTTATATTTTATTATATATATATATTTTTTTTGGTGTGTTGTGTTGTCCCTGTTCGGGCCTCAAGTTGGCCACCCCCAGCTATGGGGCATGTGCCTGAGTATGTACATACATACATTTTAAAAATAACAGCTCACAGAAATTTGGTCACTATATGCTGTAATGGAGTCTATTTTCAAAATATATGTATTTTTATTGCCTAATTTTTTTCTTAATTGGTTATAATAAATATTTTTAAATTTGACCATTAATAAGATTACTTGTAAAAGATAATATGTTGGCTTTTATAATTTTACATAAAACAATGAAGGGAAAAATGATTAGAAAATATATGCCATATTACCAGACTCTGATACAAACCCACACTAAAATTGCTCTGACAAAAGTTTAAGATTGAAAGAACAGCCAATTTACTCTTCCTCACCAAAAATCTAGGCAGGAATGAGATTGCATTAGCTTTGACATTTCTATAGATAGCAGTTTTATTGTACTTGATTAATTTATATGAAGGCCAAATTACTGATGGTCTAAAGTTTAAGAATATGGCAATAAGTATTTAGGGCACAGCTGACACACCACTCACAATGTTGATGCTATTTAGAAGTACAGTACATCAATGTTGAATGGGTTACACGCACAAGTTAAGCCAGCCCACCTCGCTTTTTTTTCTCTTTCTCTCCCGCTCTCTTTGGCTTGTATCCATTCGGCCCCATTCAGCCTACTGTTTTAAGACGTTTACCCCTATCCAGGTGTCAATATTTTCCTGGCGAGCGGTAGCGAGCCAGCATATATATTTTTTTGTTTTACAGCAAGCTAAAATTGTGCATTTTTCGATAGAAACAATTCTCCGGCGAAGCCGGATTTCTCCATACAATGCTGGCTCGCTATCGCTCGCCAGGAAGAAATCGACACCTAGATGGGGAAAAACATCTTAAAACAATTGGCTGAATGGGGCCAAATGGATACAACTCAGAGAAAGATAAAAGTAGATAAATATAAAAAAAAAAGCAGGTGACCCCCCCTTAAACCTGCCTATTATTGTACTGTACAACAAAGGTGCAGTAGATCTTGTATTACCGGGTAACAGTGTATCCTTTGATAAAAACACAATTAAAACAAAAATGGCTTACAAGAAAGGTTATTTTGATTCAATGTATGAAAATTTTCATTAACATAGTATGTCTGGCTTAATCCTAATAAGTTACCAAATATATAAAATAACCTTTCATTATTACTGTACTTGAAACTAAATACTATAACTTAAATAGAAGCTTCCATACAAAAAGAACATGATAAAGAATCTCTAAAAAGAAATTAGAAAATTGTACGCAATACACTATCCTTACAATTCAGCTAAGCCAAGACTTGGTGCACCTCACCTAACGATAGTTTATATATACAAATTAGTGAGGAAACAACAATGTAGCACACTGGCAATGCTCTTGGTGCCCAGAGCATCTTTCACAACTCTGTTAGAGAAAAATAATAAGATATTGTATATGGCCATAGGGTTCAGAAGGGTCTGGACAATATTTCTCAACACTCCCGTGAAATATTTAAAGAATGGATATTGTACTGTAAATCTGCAAAAAATAAAGTGAAGATTTCTGTCAAAAATAATAACTAACGCCACTTCCCCGTTAACATGTGTGCAAAACTAAGCTGACTCTATTTTACGTTAGTTTCTTGGCCTTCTGGTACAAAACATCAACTACTTTTTCCATGGCCTTGATGGTGTCGATGGCATGCTCATAAGTCTTGTCCTTGGTTACCGGGTCCCAGACAATTAGAACTCCGGCGCCCTGGTCCAGAATGCCCGTCAATTTGGAGTCTAGGATCATCTGAGACAGTTTTCGCTCAACAACATCCTGAGCGAGACCTATGGTTTCACTCACATAGGAAACCTGGACCTTACTGTATGGCTCAATGATTCTACAAAGGTTTTGCTCCAGCATATTATCATACAAGGTGCTTAGGTGAGCCTTGACAATCATATCACCTTCCAGTTCCTCCTTATATTTACTGAGAGTTGTCTTAAAGTCAGCAAGGGAGCGCTTACTGCTGGCTGCAGCAATGCCCTTCATAGCATCAACATGACTACCACTGTGTCTTAGTGCTATTTTACCACTTAAAATATTATGAACATCTTCAGGGCACTGTAGCATGATCTTTGACAACAGCATGTACTTAAGAGCGGTCAGAGCCTTTGGACTGGAAATACTATCATACCCTTCAAAAGCTTCATAAAAATATGAAAAAGCAGTCTTGAAATCTTTTTCTTCTGCAGCATGAAGAATACCAGACTGGAGATCAAGAGCAGCTTGTAATTTGGGAGGACAATAAATACCATTAGCAGTTGTGCGAGCTGATGTCAGCGCAGCTCGAGCCTTTGGCAAATTCCCAAGTGCATGGTAGGTTTTGCTTTCCCACAACTGGACTTCAACAAGAAGATTTTTGTCATCTAATTTCTTTAGCTCCTTAAGGAGCTGTGACCCAAGGGTGAGGGCCTCTGCGTACTGTGCAGTATCGTAGAAAAGTGCCACCAGACGAGCCTCAAGAGACTGACGGAGGAAGGTGCGACGCTCCAACTTAGACCACTCGATGTTGTCCCGACACACCTCTACCTCCAGCCCAGTGGTGGCCTCCATGTCCAGAAACATGTCCACCATAGTGCGCACCAACTTGGCCGCCTTGGCTTTGGAGATCTGTGAGAGGAATGGTCGGGTGTCCTTGATTAGCTGGGCCAACTGGTGTGCCTGACCTGCCTTCTTGTACTGCTCTGCCAGGGTAAGGATCCCCGCCTCCCGCGTTGCCACGTCATCCTCATCCTCGGAGCCTGCAAAATAAACAAGCTAAGTAAGACACTGTAAGAGGATGCATTACTGTTAAACTCTATAAATTTCCCGGTAAATCTGGGATATTGTATGCAGTGCAGAACATAACATTAACTGCTATTATGGATAATATTAAAACTAAAGTAAAGATCAGTGGAACAACAGAGTGATGCAGGAAATACATTAAATTTTGTTTTTAATTAATTGTATATCATTCAATACTGTACACTGGCTTTATGTGTCACAGCTAGATGCATAAAACAAATAATGGAGTGAGTGATCACTTTGACTTTGAATGTGTTAGCTAATTGTATGAGTGCCTAGGATCCACATAGAAGCAGTGATTTTAGGGATGACTTTATTATGGGTGGTAAATAAGGAATGTTAATAAGATTCATTACCACCCCTGAGTGACATGATTGCTGCAGAGGCCGCACATCATCATCATCAATCTGATATCTCACTTCCAGAGGAAGCACTCCAAAAGGGATGGCCATGGTAGACACTGCCTCCAGGCTTCCAAACATGCCTCCACTGCCCCATTCCACAGTACCATTTCCATTAACCTGACAAGCGTGAAATAGACCTAGGGGCTAGGGTAGTTATTTGTGCATTTCTAGCCTTGGATTCTGACAGAATTCGTTATATTTACAATATAGAGCATTATTTGTTTTCGGTATGCTTTTATTTTACATATATGATGTATATATGAACCTTCAAGAGTGCTAAAATAAGTGGGAAAAGCATTTGGGTGGTGAAAAACAAAGATATTGGCCACCCGGTCATAATCTCAGGCGAGAGAGAGCCACAGGCAACCCTCCTCTCTCGCTGTCTGTGAGGTAACTGAGACGAGCGGGGCGGTGTGTGCCGGTGTCTGGGTGTTACATAACGATCTTTTCTGCAACCCACTTGTGCTACATTATCGCGGGAGAGAAAAATAACCAATAAATGATGATAATAAGAGGAAAAATAGGTGATAATTGAGGAGGGGAGGGAGGGGGGAATAAGGTGGGGAAGGAGGGGAGGGGGGTGGGTGAGATTTACATGGATGAGTACTGGCGGGGAATTATCTCACCTAGAGACAAATTCCTTTGTTTTGATAGGCCCCCTTTTTTTTTTTGGAAGGCTTTTTTTATGGTCTTGCTTCCGTGAGGACTATCGCGTTCCCTATAGGAAGCCTTCCGTGAGGCCTATCGCGCTTGCCGGGTTAAGTGGGTTAAGACCATTAGCACTGAAGGAGCAAAACCAGAGCAGTCCCTCACCCAGATGGCAGTTCCCAAATTGTTTTGTTATTTTCTCCACCCCCTTTGGGGCCTTAGCCGGAAGTATATTGAACACAGGAACCAGTGGTCCACTGCTACAGAAGCTGATTGCACCACCAAAGTGGCAGGCGGTGGGGTCGCTGCATCCCTACACCATAATAAAACATTGGAAAAGAGTCAAGTCATTGTAGGGTGTGTAGCACTTGTGGTTTTATGTAAGAAAGGAAGAGTGAGTGTATCTTAACCCATGGGATCCGGGGGGCCTCATATGAATTTGGTAAAATCAACTTCATAATTCAGTAGCTACTGATTGAGACGACCTAGAGCAGTCAATGTTTTTGCAAATTGTATAACTTGTTGTTGTCTGTAGAATGCCGTAGAGATGACGTTGCTACAATGTGTGGTTGCCGAGTTCTGATGATTATAGCGGAGATTTTTTTTTGACCATTTTGCCTCAATGAGGCCTCCCGGATCCCAAGGGTTAAGGGGAGGGCACACCTCTTTGGCTTCTTTCCCTTGAAATCCAATTATTCAATAAATACTGTACTCATTTACATCAAAATTCCTGTGATATATTCTATATTCTGACAAAAAAAATAGTTTTAGAAAAATAGCAATGGATTTTAATTTGTTTTGTTGTTTTTACAAAACATAAAAAAAAAACCTATATAAACATTCTCCAAAGTGAATAAGCTTTGGTTTAGGGCAACATACACTATATTTCAATAACTCAAAAGAGAAAATCCCTTATTTGACTCTTAGAAGTCTGATAAAAACAATAATGATACAAGTATCGAGGGTTGGGTGTGAAATCTTCGCACTAAACAATTTGCGATGGAGACAAATTTTGTTACATATGATATTTGCTCAAGTAGGGATATCCCTATATCATCGTGTAACAATTGTGCAAAATTATGAGAAAATCGTGCAATAAACATTTGTGAAATTTACAGAAGGTGGAAAACATAAGACTGAGAAATGAATATTTATGTTATCATGACAAGATTGCCATAGTGTGTCATTGTTTTAGCTACCCCTTTATGATAGGTCATTTTTATGATGCTCTAGTAAGAGATACAGTTCTGATGAGCGATAATGAATGGGAGTTGCAGGGTTATTTTTTTTTCTTTTTTTTTTCTTTTTTGGTAAATGAGTTTGGAACAGTGTGCAAAAAATGGAATTTGAAGGTAAATGCAGCTATGATAATGAAGATCAAGGAAGATTTGAGGTTAAAGACAGCAAAAAATAAGCTAGGCTATAGGCTAGCCTATCATACTATGACAATAACCGTTTACCGAATGCCATAAGATTATAGGGATAGGCCTACCCCTCCCCAGGACTTAGGCCTATTGAAATTCTCATCTAGTTCCGCAACCTATTATTGTATCCCACGGGCCCATGGTAGTCAAAATAGATGGGAACATGATTGCGAGCGTGCGAGTAGTGTAAACAATGCGGGCGGTACGCCCGAATACTACATCCTTACCAAGTTACCGATATTTGTTAGGTACCGGTATATAAGCTTTCTATAATAGGCTAATGATTAGGCCTATTACTGTACTAGAAATGAGTATTTACCCTTTGAGAATTTCAACAAGTCCTGGGAGGTTCCCTCAACTTATTCTGTATATAAGTAACCCACAGCAAATGGTTAGGCCTAGGCCAATGTGAAAATTATGTTTTAGCTCCCCACTGTTAAAATATGAGAATTTCAATACGTCCTGGGGGTGGGGGGTCCCTCGACTTATTCAGTATCCCACCGCAAACGGTAATGGGAAAATGAGGTTTTTGCCCCCTACTGTTAAAATATATGGCTTATTATCGCTTTTTATCCCTCAATTTCCCTTTCCTTCATATCCCTTCCCACTATCGGGGGCCGTGTCATAACATTAATGGGATAGCCTACATAAAAAATAATCGCTGGGCTAACTGTTGGTGCTAAAAATCAGTAATACCTATCTATCTATCTATTGCCTGACGCCGTGATCCCCGAAGGGGTGGCCACGAACGAACCGCCCCCATCCGAGGCTGTTCGTTCGTTTTTCTTTGCTTAGGTATTTTTTCCGGGTGGGGGTCGCAAGCCCACCGACCCAACCTCTTTAGTCGCCTCTTACGGCACGCAGAAGGCACGTGGGGCATATTCTATTCCCTTACCCCCAGGGGGTAATGCCATGTTTTTGTTTGTTTTCATAATCAACCATTCATTAGCCACTGCCAGTGTTTTGAAGTTCTAGGTCTAATCTTTTTTTTGGCTTGAAAAGTTCAGCACACTTTGTGAGTTGTGACTTTAATAAGACTGTAGGCAATAGGATAGACCTTCCGCGGCACCATCTAGGCCTAAAGTGAATCTGCAAATTTTGGAATTTCTGGAATCTCGGCAATTTGATTTATCATTTGAGATTGGGTACCAGTGAAGAATAATTGCGCATCTATATATATATATTTACTACTTTTTTTTGTATTATCCTATTTCTTTAAGGAATAGGCCTATGGTGTTTCATTGTCGTTTATCATGTAATAAGTGGAGGAGTTGCGAGGATTAGTATTACTGTACATTTAACTAGCCTAATCAAACCTACGATACGGTACGTAACTGACGGTCCTAACCTATCCTAACTTAAGTGTCCAAAGCAGGGTGTCAAACTGGAGCAATTTTGTGTGAAGACTTGAATGAATATGAGAAGGAATACAAGGAAATTAACATGAAATAGCGGGATGGATGTAGATTCCGGGCGTATGGTCGTCATGTTTACATGGGCGATCGCCGCAGTTAACTACGCGTCTATTTTAGTTATTTGATATATGATGATGACAATATGTCATGGGGGGGGGGGGCATGAGGGGGGGCCTCAACATATTATTGTATCCAATAGCATTCAAAATAGACGGGAACATGATTGCAACCGTCCGACGCCACCCCCGCCGCCGTCATGTTTACATTTGTCGATCGCCGTGGTTAAGTTCGCGTCTATCTTGACGGCGATTTTTTTCGGTTATTTGCCCCCTGCTGGCAATATACTGTATATGATGATGATAATATGTCATGAGGGGGGGGGGAAAAAAAAACAAAAAAAAAAAAAAAAAAAAAAAAAAAAAAAACTCAACATATTATTGTATCCAAAGGCAGTCAAAATAGACGGGAACATGATGGCAAGCATCCGACGCCACTCCGCGTAGTATAAACAAGGCTGGCGGTACACCCGAACTCTACATTCTACCTGAAATAGCTTTGTTTGGGGTATTTAACCCATTCAGTACCGTAGGATACAGTAATAAAAGTCCCCTGCAGTCCCAAGCACTGTGGCCATTTTAAGGGAAAACGTCTTTCTACCTCAAGAGATGAGAGAAGACTGGCTCCCCCCACCCTTCAGTGGGTCTTATATAAGCTGAGAAGTGTTGCCACATCGGGAGCAATGCTCAAACGGTCATGGTACCAGGTACAGGGTTGTACAGGCAGTTACAAGGAAAGTACTATACTGACGGCTATAGCCGTCACTGGGACTGTGGAGTTAATTATCTACTGACGGCTATAGCCGTCGCTGGGACTGTACAGTGGTCCCTCGCGTTTTGGCGGGTTTCAGCTTGGCGAAACACAGTATTGGCGATAGGTTGTATATGGTACCAGAATCTGAATTTGGCGCTTCAAATACACTTTTGGCGAGAATGCTGACGTCTTGGAATGGCGTCGGCCCAGAATGCACCGCCCGCAAGCTCGTCTCACCAGGCCTAACTCTAAATAATTCATGGTAAATAAAATCTGTTATCTATTGTCTTTTTTATTACTGTTAATGTTTCATGTAGGCTACAGTAGAGCGCCGTATTGAGAGTTACTCTTAGGCCGAGGCTAGGCTATAGATAGACTTAGGCCTACTCACAAAACCCTAACTGAGCTGCTTGGATAGCGAGAATATCCCAGGTATATTTCATAAACGTATATTAATTAAAATGTAAAACTTGCAAACTAAACAAACCAAAATTGGGACAAGGACAATATAAAGTCAAATTAAATTATCAAAATCGCTATGTGGAAACAACGCTTACTAAAATGAAAACTATTAAATAAAAGAACACAATACACCACATAGGGTGTACATTACTACATGAGCAAGTTAATCTGTTTCCCAAGCAAACTAATCGCACATATAACAACGCACAATCGTCACGTTAAAGGAAGTAGTCAAGTTTGGGAAGTCCGGGACGTTCTGGCAAATTTTACTAAACTCTGCATGAATAAAGAAACTAAATGTTAAATGTCAAAATATTATTTAAAATCAAATTTGCAACATGACAAGACATTAACAATAGTACAAAATACAAATATTGATAAGATATCTATACTATTACAAAATAATATATAAAATACAGTACAGCACTCACTAACGATAGTGCTATCGGGTAGGTACCTGTTAGCATAGCATGCCTCATTACCTTAATTACCTCATTTGCCTTAATTACTCTGTATTAACAGAGTAATCTTGACCAAACCGATTTGTGAACCTCATATCTCTTGTGTTTTGCTTTGTTTATTGTGCCGAACAGTCCGCGACACGCAAACACACACGCGCGCATCAGCTGACTCAGGGGCCCAATCGATAATTAATCAAAGAAGTGACCACGGATCCAAAACCAATTTCATTATTTTGCTCAATCGAAAAGCAGTTAGTATAGAAAATTCTAGTCTTCACCATTCACAAGGAAAAAGTGATTTATGCCTCCTGATATATATCTAAGCTAGGTTAGACCATTTCTTGGTCTGGCTAGCTAGTGACTTAGCAACTTGTTGCTAAGGTTATGTGGTTATTCCTTATCAATAAGACTATTCACAAGATAACAATGAGTTCTGCTGCCTACATACATACATAAAATTTTAAGACAGTGTTCCACACATAAGTGCAGTTTCAGTCTCTTGTCCTAATGGCGGCATTCCAGGCAACCCTGTTAAGGGCTGCTTCACTTGTCAAGTTCTTGGATTTGAGATCGGCGCATATAGTCCGATCCCAGGTCTCCCTCGGTCCACCCCTTGGTGCAGCTCCCTCCACAATCACAGACTTGCATTTTTTCACCCAATTTTGTTCATCCATTCTCTCCACATGTCCATACCATCCCAGTCTACTTGTACGCATCACCTCGCTAATACTCTTTATACCTAAACGTCTCCTCAGCTCAACATTTGTTATTCTATCCTGTAGCCTGGCCCCACACATCCATCTCACCATTCTCATCTCATTACGCTCCATTCAGTTGATATCCTCTACTTTAACGGCCCATGTTTCTGAGGCATACATCATTGCACTTCTAACACATGAGGCATACACCCTTCCCTTCATGGGGAGAGGCATTCTTTTCATGGTCAGGATTGGCATCAATTCTCTGAACTTCCCCCAGCCACACCTAATTCTAGCAACAGTGGCAGCCTCGGCCCCACCACCGGCAGAGATGGTATCTCCTAGGTAACAAAACTTGTTCACCAGCTCCAAAGACTCATTTCCAAAATTCACAGCCACAGGATCATCACTTAACACAAGCTCGCCTTTGCACACTACGCACTCAAATTTATCTATTTCTGACTTATCCTTTGGCAGGGGCCCCTTTATTCTACTACAGCACTTACTCCCATGGTGTACCCAACATCGACAGATGCTACATTGAATTGAGTTAACGCCCACTCCCTTTCCACACACTGCACATGGGTATGCACCGCTCTTTTCCACATTGCCTCGTCTCAATCTACAAAGCATAACCTTGGTTTTGTTAATATTGACTCTTAAACCCTTGCTCGCCATGCCTTCTCTCCATCTTCTGAATTTGGCCTCAGCATCTTGCATATTGTCAGCTATTAGGACTAAATCGTCTGTACGAAACAGTTCCAACGGCAGTCCGCCTCTAAAAACTCTAGACAGTGCCTCCAAGACCATAATAAAGAGGAGGGGGCTTAACACTGAACCCTGATGGACTCCAACATGGACTGCGAACTCATCACTCCGTACACCCTTCACCCTCACCGTACTTCGCGAATCCTCATACATCTTCATTATCACATGCACCAGCCACTCTTCCACACCAAGTTTCCTCATAGCCCACTGCACAACATCTCTAGGCACCCTATCAAAGGCCTTCTCCAGGTCTACAAACATAAAGTAAAGATCCCTGCCTTTTAGTAAGTATCTTTCCTGTATCTGCCTGACTATGAAGATAGCATCGGTTGTACCCCTTCCTGGCATAAAACCAAACTGCATATCATCAATATACTGTACATCTAATCTAGTGTTACGTCCTGGGATATATAAACACTGGGCTCTTTCTATTGGACTAGGTATGCGGCAACAAGCAACAACGGAAAACGCTAGATCCAACCCTTATCTATAAACCCAGGCAACAAACCACCCTAAACCGTCAAGAGTCCTGCCTGGACAACAAGGTATCCTATGACTCAGTTACAGGGTGCACGCACTATAGACTGCTGATAGTCAAGCAGGCTATATAAAAGATCACACAATTAAGTTGACTTAAAGCTTCAAGGAAAAGATAGATAACGGAATTAAATTGCAGAAACAATTTAATAACAAACTAGAAGAAAGTACATTTAACGTTACGTTAATTAATACAACTAATCACCCCTGCGTGAAAGAAGGTGAAAGCAAACAGTCCTCAAAACATCGTACAGGTAGACAAGATGCAGGTTTCTAAACTGCATGCGGCTACTGTAGGATCTGATGCTTAGCAAAGAAAGTACGTTACGGATTTAGAGAACTCTTAACTAATAAGCAGGAATAACTACTAATGATAGGACCTACAGTGTATAATGGCATAGGTATAATTAAATAAAGGCAGCAACTCGCAACATAACCACATACAGGTGTGCTTCTCACTCTTAGTCAGACAAGCCTGCTCGAACAGTCTCTAAGCCACACCCTGACTCACAATGCTCACAAAGACGGTAAACTGTGGCACAATAACAAGCATACAGATATAATAAACCGCTAGCTGTTAATCTGCCAGGTGGCAGAGGTCTAGCCGGAAGGATATAGGCTTCGGATACCCGGGCTGAGCCACCTGCTCTAGCCTAGGGACGTTCCCAAGTCTGTGCGCCAAATTACTCTAATTGAAAGGGTGCTCTCTTGAGAGACTCAGATCCCAAGTATCTGACTCTCTCCTGACGACCCTAAAAACAACGCAAGGCGTGCTAGCGCAGTGCTGAGTGGACTAGGCAAGGGCCCTCACACAACACAACACTAGACACACAGGCACACAGACAAGAAAATGCCCCCAGACTCCCACGGGTATCCTAGTAAAGTCGTGCAGGTCCACAGGACTCGCACCAGCAGACTTTACTTAAAGGATCGCAAAAAGCCTCCCCTCCGGTCTAGCCCCTGCTCACCTGCCACAAGAACACACTAGCAAGCATGAAACCACCAAATATGAGACAACAAAAAAGCTTCCTAGGTCTCATTAACAATTACATCTCTGCATAAGGCCCAAAATCCTATCTAGTTATCTGAGAGCTCGTCGTTACTACAATAATAGATATAAGGTCTATCAAGGGGATGGGATAATTAAATAGATTGGTGAAGTAGTGGAAAGAAGGTATACAAAGTAAGAGAGAAAGTTTCTAAGTGGGGTTGAGAGGGATAGATATCAAGGGGGTCCGAAGGGTACGACAATGAGGTGAGCTCTGAGTCTTGAATCTGTCTGGAACCCACCCTAGGCATGCGAAATACATCCCATGCTTGGCAACACTCAACACCGTTGCCGGGTCAAAATCCTCTACCCCTTGCGTGAGTCGAAACTAAGCCTAACATTGCGATCAGATTGGCAACATCAGGCTCATCCCAAGCTAGTCTCTCCGCGCACGCGCAAAGCAACGTCCCCCAACCGGTCTCTCTCTCCCGCTCGTCTCCTCCCACTCTCACTAGACTTACATCTTATATATTATAATGAAACAATCAACTATCGAGAATAAAATATACTAAGATGTGTTAGTTAAGAATAAGGGCAGCTTCAAGCTGTGAAACAACATAAGAATATCCCAGACATTAGTTACATTGTCGTAGGATATATACTAAGGAAAAGTCGGCCAGCCGGTTTCTGAACGGCTGGGCAGCCGACACTCGCACATGCCCGCACGTGGCTACTATGCAGGAGCGTCACACCTCCCCCAAGATATAAGACACTTGACTAAGTTCTTCATATCTAACAAAGCTTCTCATAGTACCACACACTGTTGCGACACAAGGCACTATATATAAAATAAATAAAAACTGTTGCACTCCACCGAGCAAGTTCAACTAACTTAGCGACAATAAGCGAAAACATTCAACTTAGATACTGCCACAACATCTTATACAAAATTCTACACGTTATAAAAATAAAGAGTTTTTATAAGGTTTTTTGCTTTTTTTGTATTTTTATTTTGTTTTCGGCTGAACTACAGTGACAGCCTATTTTCCTCCACACTCAACCCTCAATCCTGTAGCAGTCTAACCAACATCATCCACCCTTGATAGACAATCCGCGATCACGTTATCAGAACCGGCAATATGGCGTATGTCCAGATTATACTCCTGAAGCATGAGTGACCACCTGGTCAGCCTCATATTCCGGTTATGAAACTGATTCAAGAATTTCAGAGGGTGATGATCGGTATAAACCACTACGACTGGTCCGAAAGCAGGAACATATACATCGAAGTGCCTGAGCGCCAGCACTATCGCCAGGAGTTCTTTTTCAATTACAGAGTAATTCCTTTGTGCACTATTGAATTTTTTACTGTAAAAACTCACTGGATGTTCGATACCTTCATCATCTGTCTGTAACAAGACAGCCCCAGCCCCTACGCCACTGGCATCAGTCGCCAGCTGAAAAGGTCTGCTGAAGTCCGGGGCCCTGAGTATGGGGTGGGTACATAACAGGTGTTTCACCAAGGAAAACGCCTCTGCACACTCAGGAGACCACCGGAACTTCTTGTCCTTAGATAATAAGTCAGTTAAAGGTGCAAGTACAGTCGAATAGCCTTTGATGAAGCGACGATAATAGCCTATCATACCTAGAAACCGCATGATTTGTTTCTTAGTCGTAGGCGGGGGAAACTGATCGATGGCTTTGATCTTTGTCTGTGGAGGGCACACCTGACCCATCCCCACCTCGAACCCCAGGTATAAAACTGTGGCTTTGACAAAATCGCACTTACCCAGGTTTACCACCAAACCTGCTTCATTCAGTTTATTAAAAAGCTGTCCGATGTGAGCACAGTGACTGTTAAAATCCTCGTCGTATATTATGACATCATCTAGGTACACCGTACAGTTGGGAATGTCGGCTACAATGTCGTTCATTAATTTCTGAAACGTTGCAGGGGCATTTTTCAGCCCGTATGGCATAACATGGCAACGATATGCGGCACCGTCCACCACAAACCCACACACCTCTCGCGCTCGCTCAGACAAGGGCACTTGCCAATAACCCTTAACAAGGTCTATCTTAGTGAGGAACTTGGCCTTTCCTATCTTATCCACACTGTCGTCCACGCGAGGGAGAGGGTAGGCATTTGTGGGGGTTAAACCATTCAACCTGCGGAAATCTATACAAAACCGCACCTTGCCATCTGGTTTGGGCTGCAGTGTGACGGGGGAAGTCCACCTTACTGCACCCTCAGAAATCAGCCCACGTTTCAGCATATAATCCAGCTCTTCCCTAAGTGCTGGTAATTTAATAGGGGGAACACGGTATGGCACTGATTTAAAGGGCGGGTGGTCCCCCAACATCGACATCGTGCACCGCTTGAGTAGTGAGGCCAGGATGCTCCGCGAAAACAGCTGGGTTTGAATCAAACAAGTGCTGCACAGCTACACGCTGTTGCTCAGGCAGGTGCAATATCAACTCGTGAGCCACTTGTCTAGAATTCCCCGCCCACTGATCCGCGGAAACATGACAGTCCCAATTATCCTCCCCCGCAGCTTGACTGTCCCTTCCTCCTTCTCCACCACGATCGCTGCAGATCAACACCGGGACAGTGAGAGGCTCGGAGGGGCGCCTCACATACTCTTTCATCAGATTTACATGGCAAAGTTGGTTCTTTTTCTTACGATCAGGAGTAGCTACTAAATAGTCGAGATCAGAAACCTTCCTTACAACCCGATACGGACCAGAATACTTGGCAGACAAGGGGTGTCCCACCAGAGACAGTAGTATCAGTACCTCCTGATCTACTTCAAACTCCCTCAGCTTCACCTTCTGGTCGTATCTGTCCTTCATCTGAGCTTGTAAACTCTTAAGGTTCCGATCTGCTACCTCCAAGCTCTTTAGCATTCTCTCACGGCTTTCAACTACATACTTTAGAAGCGAGCATGGCTTTGTGACTCCCTCCCAGATCTCCTTGACTATGTGGAGGGGCCCCCTGACTCTGTGTCCAAAAACCAACTCGTTCGGGCTAAATCCCAAGCTCTCCCCAGGTACTTCTCTAGCAGCAAATAAAACGTATGGGAGACCTAGATCCCAGTCCTTCCCATTCTCCATGCAATAACACCGCAACATACTCTTGAGAGTCGAGTGCCACCTTTCCAAAACTCCCTGACTCTCGGGATGGTAGGCAGATGACACCACAGACACTATCCCATGTTGCTGCATGGTCTGCTTAAACAGAGCAGAAGTAAAATTGGATCCCTGATCAGACTGGATCTCCTGAGGGTAGCCATAACGAGAGAAATAGACAAGTAGGTTTTTGACAACAGTCTTAGCCATCCCGTTGCGCATGGGGTAAGCATCTGGATACCGTGTTGCTACATCCATTATAGTTAGTAAAAATTTATTGCCGGCACTAGTGGGGGGCAATGGAGTACATTAAAAAGCTGTATTAAATCAGGTATTAGACTAAATAACGATAATGAAAGTGTTTGGGTAGAGGTTAACGAAGGTAGTGAGACCATAGTTATTGGAGTTATGTATAGACCGCCAAATATGAGTAGAAATGACGGAACGTCATTATGGGAGGAAATTAAAATGGCATCAAGGTTTAGCAATGTGTGCATTATGGGGGATTTTAATTTTCCGAATATAGATTGGCAGCATCAAATAGGAGACTCTGATTCTGAGGAGTTTATAGAGGTAGTACAAGATAGCTTTTTATTTCAATTCATAGATACGCCGACTAGAGGTAATAATATTCTCGATTTAGTTTTCAGTAACAATGAACATATGGTAAATAATGTAGAGATAGGGGACCACCTAGGAAATAGTGACCACAATTCTGTGTATTTTAATATACAATGGAAAGGTAATACCAGAGAGAATACAACATTAATACCTGACTTTAGAAAAGCCAATTATGGTGGGTTAAGAAGAGCCCTATTAGCGGACCCTATGGTCAAAAAATTAAGTCGATCCAGGTGTCCAAATGAGTGTACCCCTTCTCAGGAACCTGTCATCTTAAGTCAGGAAGAGACGTCAACCTTGGTAGATACATACGATAATTTTATCAAGTCAGTATTCAATGCACAAAATAAATACATCCCCAAAGAAAATTTAGATCAACACAGAACCAACCCAAATGGATGAATAATAGACTATTAGATCTTCTAGGACAAAAGAGAGGAATATATAGAAAAATTAGAAAAGGCGAAATTCACCTACTTGCTTACTATCAGAATCTATCAAGACAGGTAAAAAAGGATATTAGGAAAGAAAAAAGAAATTATGAAATTAAGGTTGCCAATGACTCAAAAAAATGAACCTAAAGCTTTTTACCAACTATATAAATCCAAGGTTAGAGATGTAATTGGTCCCCTTAAAACTTCGATAGGAGAAATGACAGAAAATTATTTAGAAATGTGCAGTACATTAAAGTCAATTTCTTTCCGTTTTCACTAATGAAAATTTGGCACAGTTTCCAGAAGTCCGTAAGGTATATAGCGATAGTATAGAAAATAGGTTAAGTACGGTTACTATAAGTAGAAATGATGTGCTTAAGGAAATTGACAGACTGAAACCTCATAAATCGCCTGGTCCTGATGAGGTATATGCTAGAGTATTAAAAGAATGTAGGGATGAGTTAAGTTACCCATTAACATTTTTATTTAACAAGTCATTGGAGACAGGTATAGTTCCAGAAGCTTGGAAGCTTGCAAACGTAGTTCCGATCTTCAAAAAAGGTGACAAATCAATAGCATCCAATTACCGTCCCATTAGTCTTACATCAATCATAGGAAAGCTACTAGAGTCAATTATTGCTAGTAAAATTAGAAACCACTTAGATACATTTAATTTAATAAATTCTTCTCAGCATGGATTCACTCAAGGACGTTCTTGCCTTACTAATTTGCTTAGTTTTCTCTCATAGGCATATGAAGCAGTAGATAATGACAAGTCATATGATATAATATATTTAGATTTCAGTAAACCTTTCGACAGAGTCCCCCATGAGAAAGGTTGAGGCGCATGGAATAGGTGGGGCGTTGTTGGGATGGATTAGGTCATGGCTAATTGGTAGGAAGCAGAGAGTCAGGATAAATGGTACGAAGTCAGAATGGGGAGCAGTCAAAAGTGGTGTCCCCCAGGGATCTGTATTAGGTCCTCTGTTGTTTGTTATATACATAAATGACCTTGATTTAGGTATAGCTAGTAGGATAAGTAAATTTGCAGACGATACCAAAATGGGGAGAACAATTGATTCAGATAGAGATATAGAGTGCCTCCAAAGGGATCTAGATACCTTACACGAATGGTCAGTAAATTGGCAGATGAAGTTTAACATTGACAAATGCAAGGTATTAAAGATAGGGAAGATGCATACAAATGTTAAATATAAACTAGCTAATGTGGAATTAGAAAACTCGAATTGTGAGAAAGATCTAGGTGTGTTTGTTAGCAATGATTTGAAGCCTAGACAACAGTGTATAAGCGTTCGAAACAAGGCAAACAGGATTCTCGGGTTCATCTCAAGGAGTGTGAGTAACAGAACTGCTGATGTTATCTTAAAACTTTACTTGTCATTAGTGAGACCCCATATGGATTATGCTGTTCAATTTTGGTGTCCTTATTACAGAATGGACATAGATTCATTGGAGAGAGTACAACGTAGAATGACAAAAATGATCCATAATATTAGAAATCTTCCGTATAAAGAAAGGTTGAAGAAATTAGGCTTACATTCGTTAGAGAGACGCAGAGTTAGAGGGGATATGATAGAGGTGTTCAAGTGGGTTAGTGGGATTAACAAAGGGGACATGACAAATGTACTAAAGCTCAGTGATAGCGAAAGAACTCGTACCAATGGTTTCAAATTAGATCAATTTCGTTTCAGAAAAGATATAGGCAAATATTGGTTTGGTAACAGAGTTGTAGATGGGTGGAATGGACTACCAAGTGCTATAGTGGGATTAAAAACGATAGGGAGCTTTAAGATAAAATTGGATAAGCATATGGACGAGAAGGGTTGGGTGTGAAGGGGGATCAGCAGGGTTGGGCCAATCAGCCTGCAGACCCCCGTAATCCTGCGTTAATCTCTAACCGTTTTGGTAAGATGATCCTCAGGGTATTAGAGTGTTGAGCCTATAATTGGGCTTTGTAATTGGGGTTGTGTGGGACAGGGATCTGCCTTGCTTAGGCCAATCGGCTTTCTGCAGACTCCCATGTTCTTATGTTCTTATAGGCTAATGATAACACAATTCATATTTTGTGGATTGACACTGGTTCAATGTTGAGCCTATAATTGGGGTTGTGTGGGACAGGGATCTGCCTTGCTTAGGCCAATCGGCTTTCTGCAGACTCCCATTTTCTTAGGTTCTTCTGTTCTTATATCTAGGAGTGTTAGCAACAGGACTGCTGAAGTTTTCTTAAAACTACGGTATACTTAGCTCTAGTAAGACCCCATTTAGACTATGCTGTTCAATTTTGGTGCCCTTATTATAGAATGGATATCGACCCTTTAGAGGCAGTCCAAAGAAGAATGACCAAAAAGATACATAATATTAAAAATTTATCGTATGAGGAGAGGTTGAAAGTCTTAGGCCTGCACTCACTAGAGAGACGAAGATGTAGGGGAGACATGATAGAGGTATTTAAATGGATAAAAGGTTTAAATAAGGGCGATATAGATGAGGTATTAAAGCTAAAGAACGGCGACATAACCTGCTCAAATGGTTTCAAGTTAGATAAATATGAGTAGAAATGACGGAACATCATTATGGGAGGAAATTAAAATAGCATCAAGGCTTAGCAACGTGTGCATTATGGGGGATTTTAATTTCCCTAATATAGATTGGCAGCAACAAATAGGCGACTGATTCAAAGGAGTTTATTGAGGTAGTACAAGATAGTTTTTTATCTCAATTCATAGATACGCCGACTAGAGGTGATAATATTCTCGATTTAGTTTTCAGTAACAATGAACATATGATAAATAGTGTAGAAATCGGGGACCACCTAGGAAATAGTGATCACAATTCTGTGTATTTTAATATACAATGGAAAGGTAATATCAGACATTCAGACATATCAACATTAATACCTGACTTCAGAAAAGCCAATTATGGTGGGTTAAGAGAAGCCCTGTTAGCGGACCCTATGGTCAAAAAATTAAGTCGATCCAGGTGTCCAAATGAGTGTATCCTTTCTCAGGCACCTGTCATCTTAAGTCAGGAGGAGACGTCAAACTTGGTAGATACATACGATAATTTTATCAAGTCAGTATTCAATGCGCAAAATAAATATATCCCCAAAAGAAAATTTAGATCAACACAGAACCAACCCGTTCTTAAAACGGTCAGAGGTCAGTAAAAAGGGGGTCTGCAGAGCGCCGATTGGCCCACACCCGCCAGATCCCCCTCACACCCAACCCATCTCGTCCATATGCCTATCTAATTATATCTTAAAGATCTCTATCGTTCTTGATCCCACCATATCAATTGGTAGCCTATTCCACCTATCTACAATTCTGCTACCAAACCAATATTTGCCTATATCTTTTCTGAAACGAAATTTATCTTTATGTGTTTGAGTTCTTTCGCAATCACTGAGCTTTATTACATCTTTCATGTCTCCTTTATTAATCCCACTAACCCATTTGAACACCTATCACAATCAGCGCTCTGCAGACCCCCGTAATCCTGCGTTAATCTCTAACCGTTTTGGTAAGATGATCCTCAGGGTATTAGAGTGTTGAGCCTATAATTGGGCTTTGTAATTGGGGTTGTGTGGGACAGGGATCTGCCTTGCTTAGGCCAATCGGCTTTCTGCAGACTCCCATTTTCTTATGTTCTTATGTTCTTAATAGACTATTAGATCTTCTAGGAAAAAAGAGAGGAATATATAGAAAAATTTAAAAAGGCGAAATTCACCTACTTGCTTACTATCAGAATCTATCACGACAGGTAAAAAAAGGATATTAGTAAAGAAAAAAGAAATTATGAAATTAAGGTTGCCAATGATTCAAAAATTAATCCTAAAGCTTTTTACCAACTATATAAATCCAAGGTTAGAGATGTAATTGGTCCCCTTAAAACTTCGATAGGAAATTTGACAGAAAGTGATTTAGAAATGTGCAGTACATTAAATAGTCAATTTCTTTCCGTTTTCACTAATGAAAATTTGGCACAGTTTCCAGAAGTCCGTAAGGTATACAGCGATAGTATAGAAAATAGGTTAAGTACGGTTACTATAAGTAGAAATGATGTGCTTAAGGAAATTGACAGACTGAAACCTCATAAATCGCCTGGTCCTGATGAGGTATATGCTAGAGTATTAAAAGAATGCAGAGATGAGTTAAGTTATCCATTAACATTTCTATTTAACAAGTCATTAGAAACAGGTATAGTTCCAGAAGCTTGGAAGCTTGCAAATGTAGTTCCGATCTTCAAAAAAGGTGATAAATCAATAGCATCCAATTACCGTCCCATTAGTCTCACTTCAATCATAGGAAAACTACTAGAGTCAATTATTGCTAGGAAAATGAGAAACCACTTAGAAACATTTAACTTAATCAATTCTTCTCAGCATGGATTCACTCAGGGACGGTCTTGCCTTACTAATTTGCTTAGTTTTTTCTCAGAGGTATATGAAGCAGTAGATAATGACAAGTCATATGATATTATATATTTAGATTTCAGTAAAGCTTTCGACAGAGTCCCTCATGAGAGATTGATGAGAAAGGTTGAGGCACATGGAATAGGTGGGGCGTTGTTAGGATGGATTAGGTCATGGCTAATTGGTAGGAAGCAGAGAGTCAGCATAAATGGTACCAAGTCAGAATGGGGAGCAGTCAAAAGTGGTGTCCCCCAGGGATCGGTATTAGGTCCCCTGTTGTTTCTTATATACATAAATGACCTAGATTTAGGTATAACTAGTAGGATAAGTAAATTCGCAGACGATACTAAAATAGGGAGATCAATTGATTCAGATAGCAATATAGAGTGCCTCCAAAGGGATCTAGATACCTTACATGAATGGTCAGTAAATTGGCAGATGAAGTTTAACATTGACAAATGCAAGGTATTAAAGATAGGGAAGATGCAAACAAATGTTAAATATAAACTAGCTAATTTAGAATTAGAAAATTCAGACTGCGAGAAAGATCTAGGTGTTTGTTAGCAATGATTTGAAGCCTAGAAAACAGTGTATAAGCGTTCGTAATAAGGCAAACAGGATTCTCGGGTTCATCTCTAGGAGTGTGAGTAACAGAACTGCTGATGTTATCTTAAAACTTTACTTGTCATTAGTGAGACCCCATATGGATTATGCTGTCCAATTTTGGTGTCCTTATTACAGAATGGACATAGATACATTGGAGAGAGTACAGCGTAGAATGACAAAAATGATCCATAATATTAGAATTTTTTCGTATGAAGAAAGGTTGAAGAAATTAGGTTTACATTCGTTAGAGAGACGCAGAGTTAGAGGGGATATGATAGAGGTGTTCAAGTGGGTTAGTGGGATTAACAAAGGGGACATGGCAAATGTACTAAAGCTCAGTGATAGCGAAAGAACTCGTACCAATGGTTTCAAATTAGATAAATTTCGTTTCAGAAAAGATATAGGCAAGTATTGGTTTGGTAACAGAGTTGTAGACGGGTGGAATGGACTACCAAGTGCTATAGTGGGATCTAAAACTGTAGGGAGCTTTAAGATAAAATTGGATAAGCATATGGACGAGAAGGGTTGGGTGTGAAGGGGGATCAGCCGGGTTGGGCCAATCAGCGCTCTGCAGACCTCCATAATCCTGCGTTAATCTCTAACCGTTTTGGTAAGATGATCCTCAGGGTATTAGAGTGTGAAGCCTATAATTGGGCTTTGTAATGAATTGGGGTTGTGTGGGACAGGGATCTGCCTTGCTTAGGCCAATCGGCTTTCTGCAGACTCCCATTTTCTTATGTTCTTATAAGTTTAGATTTAGGAAAGATATAGGAAAGCACCAGTTTGGAAATAGAGTTGTTAACATGTGGAATGCACTGCCCAGAACAGTAATTAGGCTAGCTCAGAAACAGTTGAAAGCTTTAAGCATAAGTTGGATTCCCATATGGGCTGGGTGTGAATGGGAGCTGCTTCATGTGGGACACATGGCCATATGCAGTTTCCCGCAATCTTATGACCTTATATTGTTATGTAATTGGGGTTGGGTGTGACAGGGATCTGCCTTGTGTGGGCCGATCGGCTTTTTGCAGACTCCCATTTTCTTATGTTCTTATATCTTTTCTGAAACGAAATTTATCTAATTTGAAACCATTTGTACGAGTTCTTTCGCTATCACTGAGCTTTAGTACATAAGAACATAAGAAAATGGGAGTCTGCAGAAAGCCGATTGGCCTAAGCAAGGCAGATCCCTGTCCCACACAACCCCAATTACAAAGCCCAATTATAGGCTCAACACTCTAATACCCTGAGGATCATCTTACCAAACCGGTTAGAGATTAACGCAGGATTACGGGGGTCTGCAGAGCGCTGATTGGCCCAACCCGGCTGATCCCCCTTCACACCCAACCCTTCTCGTCCATATGCTTATCCAATTTTTTCTTAAAGCTCCCTATCGTTCTTGATCCCACTATATCACTTGGTAGCCTATTCCACCCATCTACAACTCTGTTACCAAACCAATATTTGCCTATATCTTTTCTGAAACGAAATTTATCTAATTTGAAACCATTGGTACGAGTTCTTTCGCTATCACTGAGCTTTAGTACATTTGTCATGTCCCCTTTGTTAATCCCACTAACCCACTTGAACACCTCTATCATATCCCCTCTAACTCTGCGTCTCTCTAACGAATGTAAACCTAATTTCTTCAACCTTTCTTCATACGGAAAATTTCTAATATTATGGATAATTTTTGTCATTCTACGCTGAATTCTCTCCAATGAATCTATGTCCATTCTGTAATAAGGACACCAAAATTGGACAGCATAATCCATATGGGGTCTCACTAATGACAAGTAAAGTTTTAAGATAACATCAGCAGTTCTGTTACTCACACTCCTAGAGATGAACCCGAGAATCCTGTTTGCCTTATTACGAACGCTTATACACTGTTTTCTAGGCTTCAAATCATTGCTAACAAACACACCTAGATCTTTCTCGCAGTCTGAATTTTCTAATTCTAAATTAGCTAGTTTATATTTAACATTTGTTTGCATCTTCCCTATCTTTAATACCTTGCATTTGTCAATGTTAAACTTCATCTGCCAATTTACTGACCATTCATGTAAGGTATCTAGATCCCTTTGGAGGCACTCTATATCGCTATCTGAATCAATTGATCTCCCCATTTTAGTATCGTCTGCGAATTTACTTATCCTACTAGTTATACCTAAATCTAGGTCATTTATGTATATAAGAAACAACAGGGGACCTAATACCGATCCCTGGGGGACACCACTTTTGACTGCTCCCCACTCTGACTTGGTACCATTTATGCTGACTCTCTGTTTCCTACCAATTAGCCATGACCTAATCCATCCCAACAACGACCCTCCTATTCCATGTGCCTCAACCTTTCTCATCAATCTCTCATGAGGGACTCTGTCGAAAGCTTTACTGAAATCTAAATATATAATATCATATGACTTGTCACTATCTACTGCTTCATATACCTCTGAGAAAAAGCTAAGCAAATTAGTAAGGCACGAACGTCCCTGAGTGAATCCATGCTGAGAAGAATTTATTAAGTTAAATTTTACTAAGTGGCTTCTAATTTTCCTAGCAATAATAGACTCTAGCAACTTTCCTATGATTGATGTGAGACTAATGGGACGGTAATTGGATGCTATCGATTTATCACCTTTTTGAAGATCGGAACTACATTTGCAAGCTTCCAAGCTTCTGGAACTAAACCTGTTTCTAATGACTTGTTAAATATAAATGCTAATGGACTACTTAACTCATCTCTGCATAGTTTTAATACTCTAGCATATACGTCGTCAGGACCAGGCGATTTTTGAGGTTTCAGTCTGTCAATTTCCTTAAGCACATCATTTCTACTTATACTAACTGTACTTAACATATTTTCTATACTATCACTATATACCATATTGACTTCTGGAATCTGTGCCAAATTTTCATTAGTGAAAACGGAAAGAAACTGACTATTTAATGTACTGCACATTTCTAAATCATTTTCTGTTATTTCTCCTATTGAAGTTTTTAGGGGGCCTATTACATCTCTAACTTTAGATTTATATAGTTGGTAAAAAGCTTTAGGGTTATTTTTTGAGTCGCTGGCTATCCTTATTGTTGGGATGGATTAGGTCATGGCTAATTGGTAGGAAACAGAGAGTCAGCATAAATGGTACCAAGTCAGAGTGGGGAGCAGTCAAAAGCGGTGTCCCCCAGGGATCGGTATTAGGTCCCCTGTTGTTTCTTATATACATAAATGACCTAGATTTAGGTATAACTAGTAGGATAAGTAAATTTGCAGACGATACTAAAATGGGGAGATCAATTGATTCAGATAGCGATATAGAGTGCCTTCAAAGGGATCTAGATACCTTACATGAATGGTCAGTAAATTGGCAGATGAAGTTTAACATTGACAAATGCAAGGTATTAAAGATAGGGAAGATGCAAACAAATGTTAAATATAAACTAGCTAATTTAGAATTAGAAAATTCAGACTGCGAGAAAGATCTAGGTGTGTTTGTTAGCAATGATTTGAAGCCTAGAAAACAGTGTATAAGCGTTCGTAATAAGGCAAACAGGATTCTCGGGTTCATCTCTAGGAGTGTGAGTAACAGAACTGCTGATGTTATCTTAAAACTTTACTTGTCATTAGTGAGACCCCATATGGATTATGCTGTCCAATTTTGGTGTCCTTATTACAGAATGGACATAGATTCATTGGAGAGAATCCACCGTAGAATGACAAAAATGATCCATAATATTAGAAATTTTCCGTATGAAGAAAGGTTGAAGAAATTAGGTTTACATTCGTTAGAGAGACGCAGAGTTAGAGGGGATATGATAGAGGTGTTCAAGTGGGTTAGTGGGATTAACAAAGGGGACATGACAAATGTACTAAAGCTCAGTGATAGCGAAAGAACTCGTACCAATGGTTTCAAATTAGATAAATTTCGTTTCAGAAAAGATATAGGCAAATATTGGTTTGGTAACAGAGTTGTAGATGGGTGGAATAGGCTACCAAGTGATATAGTGGGATCAAGAACGATAGGGAGCTTTAAGAAAAAATTGGATAAGCATATGGACGAGAAGGGTTGGGTGTGAAGGGGGATCAGCCGGGTTGGGCCAATCAGCGCTCTGCAGACCCCCGTAATCCTGCGTTAATCTCTAACCGGTTTGGTAAGATGATCCTCAGGGTATTAGAGTGTTGAGCCTATAATTGGGCTTTGTAATTGGGGTTGTGTGGGACAGGGATCTGCCTTGCTTAGGCCAATCGGCTTTCTGCAGACTCCCATTTTCTTATGTTCTTATGTTCTTATGTTCTTATTTCATAATTTCTTTTTGCTATCCTGATTTCCTTTTTGACCTGTCTTGATAGAGTCTGATAGTATATATGTAAATGATTTTCACCTTTCTTTATTTTTCGATATATTCCTTTCTTTTTTCCTATAAGATCTATTAGCTTATTAGTCATCCATTTTGGTTGGTTCTGCGTCGATCTAAATCTTCTTTTAGGGATATATTTATTTTGAGCATTGTGGAGTGAAGCAATAAACTGGTTATATGTAGGTGGCAAGTTTAACTCTGGCATATCCTGACTTAATCGCTTAACAATAGGGTCCACCCTTAAGTCTCTTCTTAGCCCACCATAATCGGCTTTTCTGAAATCTGGGATAAGTGTCGTATTCTCTTTAGCATTCCCTGTCCATTGTATATTAAATAAATAGATTTATGATCGCTATTTCCTAGGTGGTCACCAATCTCTACATTATTTATCATATGTTCATTGTTACTGAAAACTAAATCAAGAATATTAATACCTCTAGTCGGCGTATCTATGAATTGAAATAAAAAACTATCTTGTACTACCTCTATAAACTCTACTGAATCGGAATCGCCTATTTGGTGCTGCCAATCAATGTTCGGAAAATTAAAATCCCCCATAATGCACACATTGCTAAACCTTGATGCTATTTTAATTTCCTCCCATAACGATTTTCCGCCATTTCTACTCATATTAGGCGGTCTATATATAACTCCAATAACTATGGTCTCACTACCTTCGTTAACCTCTACCCAAACACTTTCATTATCATTATTTAGTCTAATACCTGATTTAATACAGCTTTTTAATGTACTCCTGACAAACACTGCTATACCCCCGCCCCTCCTACTTGTTCGGTCATATTTAAACAAACTATATCCTGGAATATCAAATTCTGCTAAAAAATGCCTAGATTCTGTATTAATCCACGTTTCAGTTAGCGCTATTATGTCTATAGTACATTTTTCATGTCTCCTTTATTAATTCCACTAACCCACTTGAATACCTCTATCATGTCACCTCTAACTCTGCGTCTCTCTAACGAATGTAAGCCTAATTTCTTCAACCTTTCTTCATACGGAAGAAAATACCTCGGTATGTCCTCCTGCTTACATGCGGGAGGCTGCGCCCCCCGCGCAGAATTTATCCTGATCAGCTTCAGCAAAAATGATCCAGATTCCCAGAACTGAATATTTCCTCTTTTGGCACCCTGATTTGAATCTGAACTGGGAATAAGGAACCAAGAGGCAGCTTTATTTTGGTACCCAACGTCAGATGTAAACAATGGAAGCCCCTCTAAGCTATGTAGTTCCCTCAGTAACTTAGGCCTAGCCTAATACCCATGCAGGAATACCAGAAATTATAGTCATAGGCTATTTCTGTTCACCTTTATTAGCTTGGGTCAGGAATCTCAGGATAATTATTTACACTGTACACTAGGCTACATAAGGTACGGTACGTTACACTAGTGGACCCCTCCATCGGTGACCTCGCAATAGGCTATACTTCCTCATTTCATAAATTTAATACTTATATAATTGTCTTCTAGTGTTTAAGATTTAAAATCAACCTTTAACTACATCTAGAAAGTTATCTAAGGATAATTATAACCATAAATACCAGTTTAACTGTTAAAACAAATGAGTGAGCCTGTGGAATGAATCAGCAAAGTGTAGGGCTGGCATATAAACATTGTTAAATACATTATCCTAGGCCACCTGACCCTCTAAATTACCACTGCACACGTCCACTACTACAAAAATTCACCGAACTTACCTAAATTTGCTAGGCCAGCCGCGTCTATTTCCATTTTAGACAGAGGAATAGCCGGAGCCCTCTCAACGAGAGTAGCTGAAGCCATTGCTCTGACGGAACTGAGAACAGAGACGCATCGACAAGCGCACTGCACGTCTACGGTCTTCTGCAAGTCACACTCGCACAGATGCTGACAGAACGCCTTTATTTTTAGTTACTGAGGGGTTTTAAGTCGAAGAAGGGATGGTGTACTCATTATACGCACTTTATAAAGGCCATATGCGAATATTCGTTCTCTCAGAAGGGTAAAACCACTTGTAAAATATGTTATTCTAGCTATTTCAGGGTCAATGGATAAAATAGCTGCCTATATAGTAATAATAATAATAATAATAATAAAAATAATACTTTATTTCAGACTCACACAGTACAGAGGGGACCATCTGGGGTCCATATATACCTTACAGTAACATAAATATATATAAGCTACTGTACATAGGCTACATAAAATAAAACTAAATTAAATAATACCCAGCTTGCTATCATGCTATCACAGCACTGCCTCAACCAAAAACAGTGGTCATCAAACTACGTGTTACCAAAACCACTGTCCTAATTGTGTACAGTACCATGCCTCACATCATTTAGCTTCCGGTACAGTATGTTGCTACAGTACAGTATAGGAATATCGGTACTGTACTGCACTATGAGGTTCAGTACCGGTATGCTAATTATGTAGAGTAGCAGACCTGAAATCATTACTTAAGGTTAAATATAGAGCATGTCCTTCCAAAAACAGTTAGTATCCTTTTCTGCCAGACTCTTTGCAAGTGCTTCCTTCCTTAATTGGTTTTCATTTTGCTTAATAAATCTAATGGCATATTTGGTCCTAGCCTTTGCTCTTTTGTGAAGTTCAAATATAGGCCCCTGTCTGGGCTGACCTACTTCAAGCCAATGAGACCTAGCATCTCTGGAGGCCTGATACAGGTCAGCCACATAGTCTTGCCAGCCTGGCTTATTGAATGAGGACTTATATTTATGGCTATTAATAAGTCTTTGGTTTTATCACAGTACATTTGGCACTCTTCATTTGAGATTACATTCCATGGAACTTTTGCCTTGATGCTATTGCTAGTTTCTGTTATTTCCGGTGCCTTATTAATTTGGATTGTTAATTCTATAGGTATGTGGTCGTCATCCGTAATGTCGTATCTTATGGCCATTTCTGAGATAGAGTCATGAAAGTCAGAGCTAGAGATTGCATGATCAAGCCACGACCTGGTCTCCCATGCTTCACTAACATATGTATAGCTATTTTCTGGAAGCAGGTTTTTGGAGGACAAAATTAAACCTTGCTCTTCACAAAACCTTAACATATGTTTAGCAAACATGGAACCACCCAACTCGTGAGGGGTAGCATTCCAATCACCTACCACTGAGTAACACGTTATCTCTAATTCAGAAATTAGGCCACCAAGCTCCCCTAACTTTTCCAAATAAAGTTCTTCATTTTCTGCACACTGATACGGTAAGTAAACACAAAATATTGCAAATTTTCTGTGTCCCACTTCCAGCTGTATTCCCGCACACCAGCTTAAATTTGTCTCAATGGTTTTAATTACACTATCTAGGCACGATCTCCACATTATTGCAACTCCCCCTGGGGGGTGACCTGCCACAATACCATCACGTGTGTCCGTAGTGGAGACCCCGTATCCATGGAAATCTTTATCTAATATGTTCAAATTACCTAAGTCCTGTTTTGTGTACCAGGTTTCCTGAAGGCAGACTATGTCACTGGTCCTTAATGTAGATTCGATGTCAGGTTGCAACAGGAGATTCCTCTTTGTTTTGGGGAGTCCTCTGCAATTGTATGAAGTTACTTTTATACTTGCTGCTGTTGTTGGTATCTCCTCCATTACTGCGAGTTGGATAGTGGTGTGCGATGCCTCCAAGTCCCAGAAGCCTCTGCACTGTCCTCATTGGGATATTGTCTTGGTTCTCTGTACCAGTTGACATATGCATCTTCTGGCCACAGGTCAGGATTCATGAAAACATCTGGATCTGGACATTCGCTAGTTATACAAAAGGAGGCACAGGTAGTGGACCTGGAGAGGGTGGTCAGCTGTCTTACCTCTATATTTATATGTAGATTATCAGCCAAGTATATCTTGAGATTCTCAGCAGTAACACTAGGGTTGAATCCTGTGGCAAACACCCTAGCTAGTCGGGGCCTTTTGATGGTATTGAGGCCAGTACCCTTGCCCCTACCTTTAATTCCTGGCTGGTTTCTCGGTCTAAGGTGAACTTGCTCGCCTTCCCTAGAGTAGCGAGGCTTGCCATTCACCCATTTGACCATAGTCCATGGGTTTTCCCTTGCATTGGCTCCTGCATTTGGTTCAGTTTGTGTAGGTAAATTTGAGGATGGTGTAGCTGGCACTGTATTATCTTCTCTCGTTGCCGACGATAAAGATTGCTGTTGTGTTCGGTGTTGTTGCTGTTGTGGTCGCTGCTGCTGCCACACCTGGTGTTGCCTTTGATATGAATGCTGCTGCTGGGTTCGTTTGGATTGTTGTAGTTGTCGCTGGTGTTGTTGCTTTTGTTGATGCTGTTGCTGCTGCTGCACCTGCTGTTGTAGTAGCCTATAAGGTTACGGCATATGCTTTCATTAGTTTATTCAAGTGCATTGGGGTTTGTAGTTGATGATTAATGTTAAGAACGGGGTGTTACTTAACTATAGGTTCAGGAACTAATGCATAGCAGGCCGATCCTTATAGTTATAGTGATCTTGGCCCCATTCATTGTTCTTTCCACTCACTATAAAACATTATAGCCTATAGGGCTACGCTTTCCATAATGCAGCTGGGTCGAGTAGGCCTACGTCGCGTGATTAGATTGATATCCAAAATTCGAAAATGGATATTAATTGTGATCGTGTATTCAACCTTTAACTGTGTTGGTAACTTGGTGGTGTAATGGTTTAGATACTTAGAAAGAACAAGGAGAGAAAAGAGAAGAAGAAAAAAGGGAAAGAGCGGGGGGTGGGAAACGAGAACCGAGGAATAAAGATAGGATGTGTAAACATAAATGGAATAAACAGAGGAAAAATATAAGACATTGAAGAGATATGGAGTGAGTGGGAAATGGAAATTATAGGAATAACAAACGCACCTTAGGGGAGAGACAAAATGGGAAGGGGATAAATATACGCTCATTGGGAGAGGGAGGGAAAAATCAGAAAAGAAAGGGGGAGGGGTAGGGATAATGATTAGGAACAACTCAAACTGGAAAATAGAGAAACTAAAGGGTGGAGAATCAAAGGAAATGGAAGATATAATGGGAGGCGCTAGCGAGGATGAATAATGGAAGGGAAGAAAAAATAACAGGCTAATAATAGGGTACTTCACGGTGGAAGGGGGGGAGAAGGGAACGCGAAGAAAACAATAAAGTACCAAGGAATACAAGAAATGATAAGGGGTAGGGAGGAAGAGGAGATAATTATAATGGGAGATATGAATGCACACATAGGAATAGGCCTACTAAGGGAAAGGATAAACAGAAATGGAGAAAACTTGATCCAATTTGCGGAAGAGAATGACATGGAAATACTGAACCAAACAATGGGAGAGGGGAAGGCGACATGGGTAAGACACGGAGAAGGCCAAAGATCGGCGATAGACTTCATACTAGCGAATGGCAGAGCAAGGGAAGAGATCCAAAACATGTGGATAGATGAGGAAAATGAAGTGGGGATACAAAGCGATCACAGACTCATGGTGATAAACTACACAAAGTAAAATACCCCAAAAAGGGAATTCCCCCACCAACAACCCAGTGGTAATTCCGCAAGAACCAGAGCAAAAACCAACCAGGACGAAAGGACCCAACAGCAAGAAGGGAAAGTGGGACGCTCCCGCAAGATCAAGGGAAGCCACCAACCCTGTCAGTCAACAGAGGAGCGCACGACTGGACCAGGGGACCGACCCCAACACGGCCGGAAAGAAAAAGGCCCCAAAGGCACGTAGGCCAAAAATGGTGGATCCCCAACCTTTTTAACATTTCACAACACTCACATACCAAACCCATGCTCAGCTGTCCTTTTTCTGTTGTAGTAACTAAGTATAGATAAGTGCCCCCGTGCTCAGTTGCCCTCCCTTGCCTTGTTCTTTTAGTAACTAAGTGTATATATAATATTAACCGGAGTATGCCACCTGTATTGATGCGACATAGCGGCACTGTCCTTGTGTCGTATTGTGCCACGTGCATACCAACCCGGGTTCATCATCTTATTAGGACGACGTCTATAATGCCGTCGTTTATGCATGTATTCACTCCTTAGGGTAACTATCTGTTATCCTTTCCACTTAACTCCGCATGTTACACGCCTATTAAAAACCCAGTCTTCTAAAAATACAAACCACATGATTTTCCTCCTAGACATTCTTGATGTACCAACTAAGTATGTATTTCATGAGATAACCACCTTGTGGGTTATAGTACTTTCATTTGTGTAGGTACGAAGGCGAGCTCAAAACACCTTCGATTTTCAGTCCACAACGAGCCCGATCATGATTATGTCACCCCTATAATTAATTATGTAACCCACATACCCCCCGTTGCTCAGCTGTTCCTTTCTTCTGTAGTAACTAGATATATATAGATATGTGTCCCGTGCTCAGTTGCCCCCTTGCCTTGTTTTTAGTAACTAAGTGTATATATAATATTAACCAGAGTATGCCACCTGTATTGATGCGACATAGCGGCACTGTCCTTGTGTCGAATCATATTCCGTGCATTCCAACCAAGTCCCATTCACCTTAAGTTGACAACAACTAATACCGTCCTTCATGCATGTATTTCAGTCCTTAGGGTAATTATCTTCTATCCGCCATGTTATTCCTCTCTTCCATTTACTTTTCCACAATTGTTACACGTCTCCCAATCACCACCTCCTAATCCACAATCCACATTACTCTGTTTTGCTTCGTGACCCCATGCTCAGTGGTCACCTGTTTTGTGGGTCACCCTGTCTTTTGCTCCTTCACGCCCCGCTGCACACGCCACCCTACCTGTTAGATCGTAGGGGAATGCCACCTCTATGTCCAGCGCATTAAGGGTCACGACCCTAGGTCACGAGCGGTGCGGCGCCTAGCCTCAAACCACCCCCTTTCCAATATCCAAACCCCCCCTGTAAAGACGCCCAGACGAACGTTCTAACATGCCGATCCCGTTCATTTTCTCACCCCAATAAATAGCAGATAAAGACTCATTCTTGTAACCCCCTTTACTACCCTCTAACTTACTAGCCCAACTCACAACCTGAACCAAGAGGGCGGAAGGCGCGAGGCTACAGCAGCCAACATCTCACCCATAAGAAGTCGATGGTTCCGCCTGACTTGCATTTTCACGAAAACTACTATTATGAGCCCCTGAGTAATCCTAGTAAGTAAAAACTAGAACCCAGGATCAAACCTCCCTAGGAGTATCACTCTTGACACCACCACATCATAAGAAAACCCCATTAGCGTAGAGAATCCCATATATACATATTTAAGGAGTGGCATGCCCTCCACCCCAAAGGGACACCCCCAACCCCCGCGGACGTTCACCATGACCCACACGTAGCCAACAACTTCTTGCCAGACACCAGGTGAATTTCCAACAGGTGATGAACTAACCCTCTAAATACCTATCCAAATACCATCCTATCCCATCCTTAACCAAAACCAAAATCTTCCTTATCCCATCCTAGATTAAGAATAGCATGTCAGCTAGACCAGAGAAGGATATTTAGGTGAATTGATGAATAATACCTCCCAGCCTATTCACGTAGTGCGCCAGTAAAGTAGTCCCTATGAACCTTCACCAAATCCGCCTAAATAACTCTACTAGTACCTCATACTAGAGTTAAGATATCCACGATCATAAATCAGATCACAAGTTACTTACCGCCACATTAAAGACCCCCCTCCCTAACCCCCTAAGTTCACCAGAATAAATTAACTACTTCATAGCATTGACATCCAATACTTCTAGAACATTCCTGAAGCTTCCTTGACCTGCCTATAAATAAGACCCAGAGACAACAGTCGGGCAGTTGAATATTAGAGCTCAAAGCAACGGTTGACTGCATTGTGTTGTCATCTAGTGTTCCCCCTCCCCCCCCCCCCTCAAGATTCGAGATAACTTCGGCGTTCCGTGATCTGTGCAACTCTGTGAGAAAGTGAATTTAAGTTTTATGAATATATTATTGCATTCGGGACTGCCGGCAGTAATATTATATTGGTAAACAACCGATTCACCCATTTTTTATTGTTTCCTGAACGTCTGGTAGTGTCTACTTTACTACTTAAGTTCATGAATAATCATAACTCATAACTGATCTAAGGCAGAAAGATCGTTATGTTAGAAGGGATTATGTGAGCAACCTAATAGAGGATTCTGCAAGCATAACTCCTTGGCAACAATTGACTGTAGGCCTTATCAGCATTGTTGACAAAAAGGCGAAAAGCCGCCCGCGTTCCTTGAACCTCTTCTACATATTGGGACGTCATCACGGCTACGCAAAAAGCCCATCTGTAACCCTTCTCTACACTCCCGGACAACTTGGACGGCCCCGGAGCTGCTGTTAACCCCCGACACCACCGAGACAAGATAACCAGGAAAACTCGATCACAGTGTTAACTCGCAAAGTACCAAATTACGGTACCATTAACTCAACCAGCCAGTGTATGCGTTTATGTATCAATCTCTCTGATGTTAGGAAGAAAGTTATTTATTATGCTAGTATGTATTAACATATATCAGTGAAATTTAGTTTAGGCGAACTGACTCCCGTAATTATTCTTGCCATCAGGTTTTACCTCGCCAAAGAAATAAGTCCACATTAGGACTACAGCTCGAGCAAAAGCAATTTTGAAAGAAGTGATTGTGACTCCACCAGAAACCTGATTCGCCCTCACTGATATTTTTCGGTCTAAAGTTTTACCTAAACAGCCAAATATACTAGACTAGTGCAACTAGCTACAGTTATCCCTTTACGTTAATTCTTGGGCTATAACCATATTACCTATACCTTCATCCTAGATTGAGAGTCATATTACCAGAGAGTTAATACAGCGAGATACCTAACCCGCGTGATTTGTGTACTCTAATATCTTACAAATAAGGTGATCAGAAGCATAATACCTGAACGTTGGAAGTGGGAAGTGAACCTCCATCCAAATCCGCGAGAAGTGCTAGAGATTGTAAAAAGTCCAAAACTACGTATCTGACTTATTCAATTTACCATTGTTTCAAGTGCACATATAACCACTATTCTACCTAGTGTTTTTGGAGAATAAAGCTGCATTATAAACCATTACTGTGATGTTATTTATACCATCGGTTGATTCTATTGTGTACTGTGCGTGAAGTCCTATATACCCAATCTTGCAGAACTCACCTATACCAAGTTAATCCTGTATAAAAGCAGGGCATAACACAAAGGAATGGAAAAGCAGAGGAAACACGAGGTGGAGGATAAGTAGATGGAATCTAAAAAGTGAAAGATGGAGAGAATACAGAAGATACCTTGAAGAAATCGGGGAAAGAAGAGAGGGAAGCATAGAGGAAATGGACGGAGAGTTGATGATGGACATAAATAGAGCGGCAGAAAGGAGCATAGGAAGAATAAGAAGATGGATAGGAAAAAGAAAACAAAAACCATGGTGGAATAGGGAAATAAAGCAAGCAAGAAGTGAAAGAAGGAATGCTAACAGAGAAAGGAGAAGGATGATAGAGAGAAATATGAAGGAAGGCGGAGAGAGGGAAAGAGAGGTAATACAAGCGGTGAGGACATACGAAGAAAAAAAGAAGGTAAAAATGTTAATACAAGAGACAATGACTAAACACGAGAAAGAAGAAGTAGAAAAAATCAGAAACAAGGGGAAAGAGGGACAAAAGGAGTGGTATAGGATGTTAAGAGGTGAGACCGGTAGAGAGGAAGAAAACGTGGAACTACTGTACTGTAATAGTGGGAGATAGAATAATAAAGACGGAGGAAGAAATAAAAATTGAAATAAAACGATACTGGGAGGAAATAGGGGGGGGGAGGGGGGTAAATGAACAAGGGGAGGGGAGGGAATGGAACTTGGAAATGAGAGAGAGAAGACTACCGGAACAAGATAGGATGGAAATGGAAAGGGAACTCACAATCGAGGAAGTAAGGAGAGGGATCAAAGTGCTAAAAAGGGGAAAGGCGACCGGCCCGGATGGGATACCAAATGAAATTTACATAGAGGGGGGAGAAGAAATGGAAAGAAGGCTGAAGAAGATGTTTAACAAGGTACTGGGAAACGAGAGAGTCCCAGAAAGATGGAATGAAGCGAGAGTAACGCTACTACATAAAGGAGGGTACAAGAGTAAAAAGGAAATGAAAAGCTACAGGCCAGTGACTGACAAACACAATAGGGAAACTCTTCTGCGGGATATTGAAGGAAAGGATGAATAGAGCCATAGAGGGAAATGGAATAATAAGTGACAAACAAAATGGGTTTAGAAGAGACAGGAGGGGGACAGATAATATCTATATACTAAACGAAGTGGTAGGGAAATTGAAAAGAGGGAAGAAAACAGGTTACTGTGCATTCCTGGATATAGAAAAAGCATATGATAGAGTAAATAGGGAACTGCTGTGGAAAATAATGGCAAGGAGTGGAATGCCAGAAAAGTATATCAACATCATAACATCGATGTACCAGGGAACAAAGGCGAAGTACGCGCTAGGAAATATAGAAACGGGATGAGTAGAAAGCAAGAGGGGAGTAAGACAGGGGTGTGTACTATCGCCGTTATTATTTGCGTTCTATATGGAAGAAATGACACAGAGGATAAAAAGAGTGGGGGAGGGGATTCAGATAAACAAGGAAAGACTGGGGGTACTCCTATTCGCTGACGATGTAGTTCTAATGGCAGAAACAGGAAGAGGGTTGCAGAGACTGCTAGAGGAAGCAACGAGATTCGGAGAGGAATTAGAAGTAAGATTCAGTAAAGAAAAGAGCCAAGTAATGAAAATGAATGGACTGCTCCAAGAGGACGAGGAATGGACACTGGAGGGAAGCAGAATGAAGAAGACAAGAGAATATAAATACCTGGGGGTAACAATTACAGAGAAAGGGTTTGAAAAGGCAAAAAGTGATAAGATTGGGCAAATGCAACAATGGCATGGGAGATTATGGAGCGCGACAAGATAGGTAGGTCTAAAAAAACTGTCCCTTTATATCTTGTCTTACTAAGGCTAGTGACATAGTATTTCACAAGCATAACAAAAATTACTCTTTTAACAAACCTGGGTGGAATGACCATGTTTCAGAACTATACCAGGCATCCCGAGATGCTCGTAGTGTATGGCTGGATCATAACAAACCGAGACAGGGACCCATTTTTGACATGTTCACCAGACTAAAGGCTAGATGTAAGTATGCAATCAGATATATAAAAAACAATGAAAATGTATTAAGAAGAGAAGCATTGGCCAAAAACTTTGCTAGCAAAGACACATTGGCCTTCTGGAAGGATATTAAAAAAATGCATAATAGCTGCACACCTCTACCCGTTAGTGTAGATGGGATCTCTGGTACTAATAACATAGCCAATCTTTGGAAAACACATTACCAAACTTTGTTTAACTCTGTTGGGCACCAAGGAAATACCATTGCTGCTACAACAGAGTGTAACAAAGAAGAAAAATATGACACAATTAAAGTTACAAGTGAAAAAATCAAGGCTGCAATAAGTAGGCTAGATGCTAACAAATCCTGTGGTTTTGATGGTATATATGCTGAACATTTGAAGTACTCCTCCACTCTCCTCTTGGAGAAACTCAGCAGTTGCTTTACCAGCTTTCTAATCCATGGTTTCCTACCAGAATCTATGATGTCCGTTACCTTGATACCAGTAATTAAAGACAAGGCTGGCAAAATTACATCAAAAGACAACTATAGACCTATTGCCCTTGCCAGTATTGTAAGTAAGATACTAGAGTTAATCATTTTAGACAGAATCTCAGTGTATATCTCAACTAATAGTAATCAATTTGGTTTTAAAAAGAATCATGGTACGGACCAGTGCATCTACACTCTGAAGGAGCTAGTGGATGGGTACATCAAAATGAACAGCTCTATTTTTGCATGCTTTCTTGATGCTAGTAAGGCATTTGACAGAGTCTGCCACAATATCCTGTTTGATAAATTAGCAACAAGGGGAGTGCCATCCTATATACTGAGAATCTTGAAGTACTGGTACGCCAATCAAACATTTAATGTAAGATGGGGTAACATTATTTCGGATTCCTTTACAGTAACCAATGGAGTGAGACAGGGTAGTATTCTCTCACCTTACTTATTCAATGTATATATGGATGAATTAAGTGATAAATTGAATAAAGAGCAGATTGGATGTTATGGTGGGAATAAAATCATCAACCATCTCATGTATGCTGATGATCTGGTCATTATTGCACCGTCTTCTGCGGGTCTGAGCAAACTTCTTGATATATGTGAATCTTTTGGTAGTAAACATTGTGTTAAATTCAACCCACTGAAAAGTGCTGTTCTTATATTTAGATCAAAATTACTGTATAAAAGTAAACTGCCAAATTTCTCACTCAATAATCAAATTATTCAAGAAGTAAACAAAATAAAATACCTGGGACACATTATCTCAAACGATTGCTCAGATGATGCAGATATCGGCCGTCAGCGCAGACAGCTATATTTACGTGGTAACACCATCTTGAGAAAATTCCACATGTGTAATTGGGAAACTAAAGTCACTTTGTTCCGGACATATTGTTCCTCTATGTACACGGCCCATTTGTGGTGGAAGTATAAGAGAGCCACCATAAATGGTCTGTGTACATCCTATCATAATATACTCAAGATGTTCATTGGTCTCTCTAAATATGAAAGCACTAGTATGATGTGCACACTGTTGGATGTGCAGTGCTGTCGGGCTGTCATCAGGAGACTGGTGTACAGCTTTTCGCAGCGACTGCAATCCTCCAGTAACACGCTGATTGTAGCTCTTTGGTCTAGTGATCATATCTATGAATCCCGTATTATATCTCACTGGCAGAAGCTGCTGCACACATAGTATGTACTGTAATGTAATATATAGGTCTAATTGAACTATGAGCAATGATCTGTGCAATAGATGTTAACCAACATTGAGCAATAGCCTTAGTTAGCCTATCTGTGTTATATTGTGACAAAATGTGATATGTGCTCTATTCTGTAAATAGGCCTACTGTATTTTTTATTTTATTGTGTCTTTATTAATATATCTTTGTGTATAATTATTATCTGTGCTCTGACGAGAAGTGTATGTGATATGGACCATTAGGTCGTACTGTATTTATACTGTATCTATCTTATGTGTCTGGAATAAAGAATTATTATTATTATTATTATTATCCTACTCTAAACTTTCTCTCTTACTAACGTTTCTGAGCCAGTGCCGATACAAAGGTCAGCCCTGTGGATCTACGCGGTCTGCGGGCGGGTTCAAAAGAAGAAGAAGAAGAAGAAGAAGGGACGTGTGGTGTCCCAAGTTCGAATCCCGGGAGGACCATATGCTTTCATTAGTTTATTCAAGTGCATTGGGGTTTGTAGTTGACGATTAATGTTAAGAACGGGGTGTTACTTTTAATATATACAATAATTTTTAACTAAATAATTTAAATTTGCTATGCATTACACATAGCCTAATTAATGAATGCAATTGTCTGCTTGCTTTTTGTGGGCGAACTATTATGTGTTCTTCTCCTGTCATCTCTTGTTTCTTTCTCGTGTCTCTTGCTGATCCTTCCTACCCCTTGTTATATGCTACATTTCCAAGAAACGTGATATATTCTGATTGCTATTCCCGGCCTGGGAATGTGCAGTTATAATAATAATAATAATAATAATATTTATTCAGTTAACAATTTACAGAGTTGGTACCACATAGTATGTTACAAATATGACATGTACAGTACCAGCTTTGCATAATTCCAACTAAGGATAGCCCAATAAGGCCGTTAGGCGTATTTCCATTGCGGTCCTTGTGGGATTAGGTTAGCTGGGGATATGGGGAGGATAAAGAAATAGATACTTTAGAGAAAGTATTTCTAGGGGGTTATTTTAAGATACCTTACATCCTATAGTAAATATCAGTAATCCGTAATCAGTAATCATTTCAGTTTGGTTTGTCTATCTCTATGTCGTGTTTAGTAGTAGAAATAAGCTTGGTGCTCCCTTCTCGCAGCTGTCCAGTTCAGGTGTTCCTTCAGGCTACGTCTGAAGGAATACATTGTTCTCTTTTCACGGACTGACTGGGGTAGGTCGTTCCAGTCTTTGATGGCAGTGAAGAAGAATGTTTGTTTACCCTGTCCTTGGATTCTCGGGACCTTAAAATTAAACATCCTGTTTCTTGTATTATGTCCACTCCTCTCATTTGCTTTAACAAAATCACTCTTTAGATACTCTGGAGCTCTGCCATAGAAAATTTTGAAGGCATTAGTGAGGCTGATTTGTTTGGCCCTGTCAGAGACATTGAGCATACCTAGTGACTGAAGTTGTTCCTGGCCAACATGTGATCTGGGTCCTAGGTTCGCATGAACCTAACCATTTTATTTTGAGTGACCTGAAGTTTGTGCTGTGCTGATTTAGATGATGCAGAGTACCAGGATGACACAGAATAGTCAAAATGACATTGAACAAGCGCTTGGCAGAGGGTCTTTTTGGTCGCCGCGGGTAAGCATCCCACCTGTCTATACAGGTATTTTATACGTGCTCTACACTTACTCAGGATAGATTCCAAAATTGTTTCGCCTGACAAACTCGCATCCAGTTTTAGTCCGAGATATTTAACTTGTGACACTGTTGTTATAGGAATATCATTACAGTTGACCGAGAAGCCCACAATGTCTTTCAGTTTGCGTTTTGTTCCACATAAGATGGCTTCCGTCTTGCCCAGGTGAAGAGATAGTCTATTGTCCCCTAGCCATTCACTACATGATTCTAGTTCTTTGGAAAGTGAAGCGGCAATACTTATTGGGTCTTTTCCTGAAACCAGAAGCACGCTGTCGTCAGCATACAGTAATAATTTACACGAGACGCTCAGTTCCATGTCGTTCACATAACAGAGAAAGAGTAAGGGACCAAGGATGCTTCCCTGCGGGACCCCACAGTTAATTGGCATAGGATCAGATATATTATCATAAATTTTGACTCTTTGGGTTCTACCACTAAGATAAGATTTAAACCAGTTCACTGGCCCAATGCCCATTGCTTGTAGTTTATTACATAGGATATCATGGTCTACTGTGTCAAACGCTTTTTGTAGATCAAGAAGAACCATACCGGTGTAGTTACCTTTAGACATTTCTTTACGAATGTGATCTGTTAAGTGGATGAGACAGGAGTCTGTCGAGTACATGCATCTGAAACCTGATTGAAACTTATAGAATAGATAATTTTGTTTGAGGTAGTGTTCAATTTGGGTGTATACCGCTCTTTCAAGGATTTTAGATACAATACATAATTTTTTTTTTTTTTTTTTTTTTAAGAGACAATGAATGGAGGAAGGAAAAACACAGATAAAACAAAAAGGTCCATGTGCCTAAAGGCATCCTCCATTCATAAAATGTTTGTAACAACTGGATTTAAACATTTGTTGATTGTAAGTTTGTGGAAAGCAATTCGAGGGAAGTGAATTCCAAAGAGTAGTAGCTCTGGGGATAAATGAATTCTGATAAGCAGAAGTTCTGCATTGTGGAGGAGAAAGTGTAAATTCATGGGCGCTCTCAGCTGCCCTAGTTCTACGGGGAAAGATGTGGAGAGGCGGCACAATTGAAGCAAGTTCCTCGGAACAATTGCTGTGAAAATATCTGTAGAATAATGCAAGGGATGCAACGTTTCTTCGTATGGCTAATGTAGGAAGGTCCTGTGTGATTGCAGGGTTATTGATTACAGGGTTGTGATTATTGTGATTACAGGGTTATTATTACATAATATGCTAACTGGTCTGTAGTTGCCAACTTCTAGTTTATTTCCTTTCTTGAATAGAGGGGTTACAATAGCTTCCTTCAGTTCAGCAGGTACAGTGTTGGTGTTAATTGACAAGTTGATGTTGTGGGTTAGGGGACCTGCTATACCAATGGCTCCATCTTCATTATCAACAACTAAGGTAGCTAGGCTACATTTCCACTGGATGAGGACTGACCTTATTTCCCCAAATTACCACACATGTAATATGCAGACATAAAACACATAGGAAGTTTACCCAAGTTTTATTCTTATCTACTAGGGTACACGATATCAAAGCAGGGGTTTATGAGGGACAATAATAATTAAGAATGTTATGCCTGATTTTATTCAGGTTTAACGTATTGGTAAAGGTGAATTCTTTCAAGACTGCATGGTACGTCAGAGTTCATACAATAGCCTACATGCAAGGAAACAATAGAGGATATAATGTTACAAATGTATAATTAGGAAGACGTAGGGGAGAGCGGTGATGGTTCGGACATTTTTTGTTTTAATATTTATAGAAATTCAGGTTTAAGCAGATAGTATAATCTAGTTGATGTTAAAATGTTGCTTCGTTATTTGGTTCTTTAGCCTAATTATATCAAACCCTTAGCTCTTTTCAATTTTGAGCTATAGTTCCCGAAACACAAGTTTCTAAATCGACCGAACCATCCCTACCAGTGGTGATGGTTCGGCCAGAAGGGTGGGATGGTACGGCCACGTGTATTAATTGGCATAATCTTAAAATTTTGTGAGTTGGATTGGCTAAAATCAAGAATTTATCAAGTAAAAGACATATTTTATTGTGCTAAAGTGCAAAATTAACTTCATAATTCAAATTAACCTCCGCATATTTGCTAAATAAAATAATGTTTTAAAACTGAATTAAGCTTTACCAGAATGATGTATAATTTAGTTAGCCTGTTACTGTCTGTGTTATGCCCTGATTTTATACAGGATTAACTTGGTATATGTGAGTTCTGCAAGATTGGGTTATTTGATTTACTGCAAAATACATAAAGGGAATCAACAGAGGACATAGATAATCTCGGATAAATGGTTTGTAATACAGCTTTATTTTAATTAACACTCAGGTATAAGGTACGTAATAGAATTCGCACGAACAATAGATGTTGGAGCACTCGGATAGGTTATTGGACTTTGTTATGCCCTGATTTTATACAGGATTAACTTGGTATAGGTGGGTTCTGCAAGATTGGGTTATAGGACTTCATGCACAGTACACAATGGAATCAATAGAGGATATAGATAATATCAAAGTAATGGTTTATAATGCAGATTTATTCTCCAAAAACACTAGGTAGAATAATAGTTATATGTGCACATGAAACAATGGTAAATTGAATAAGTCAGATGCATATTTTGGACTTTTACAATCTCTAGCACTTCTCGCGGATTTGGATAGAGGTTCACTTCCCACTTCCAACGTTCAGGTATAATACTTCTGATCACCTTGTTTTAACGATATGTAGGGTACACGAATCACACAGGTTAAGTATTTCGCTTTGTTAACTCTCTGGTAATATGACTCTTAATCAAGGATGAAAGTATAAGTAATATATGGTTATTGCAAAGAATTGACGTAAAGGGATAACAGTAGCTATAGTAGCACTGGTCTAGTATGTCCACTTGTCTAGGTAACACTTAAGACCGAAAATATCAGTGAGGGCGAATCAGGTTTTGGTGGAGAATCACAATAACTTATTTCAGAATTGCTTTCGCTCGAGCCGTAGTCCAATTAATTCAAACTTATTTCTTTGGCGAGGTTAAACCTGATGGCAAGAATAATTACGGGAGTCAGTTCGCCTAAGCTAAATTTCACTGATATATATAAATACCTACTAGCATAATAATCACTTGCTTCCTAACATCAGAGACAATTGAGACATAATCGAATACACTGGATGGTTGAGTTAATAGCACCGTAACACTGGTACTTAATTTGCGAATTAACACTGATAGAGTTTTCCTGGTTATCTTGCGTTAGTGATGTTGGGGGTTAACAGTAGCTCTGGGGCCGTCCAAGCTATCCGGGAGTGTAGAGAAGGTTTACAGATGGGTTTCTTGCGTAACTGGTGATGACGCTCCGATATGTTACCCTTGCTGGGGACCTTAAATAACACTGTCTCAAGCTCAACCGGACTGACAATGTATCGGATTAACGTAAGACAGTCGGGAGAAGCGACTTGCTTAACTATCTCTGGTCCTTATAAGAGGTTCAAGGAGCGCGGGCGATTTTACACTTTTTTGTCAACAAATGCTGATGGGGCCTACAGTCAATTGTTGCCAAGGAGTTATTTTTGCAGAGTCCTCAATCAAGAGTTTCTCGCATAATCCCTTCTAACATAACAAAATCTTTCTGTCTTAGACCAGTTATGAGTTATGATCGCTCGTAAACTCGAGTAGCAGAGGGCGCACTACAAGAAGTTTATAAAACAATCAATAATTGGTATATTTGTTGTTCACTGATATAATATTACTGTCGGCAGTCCCGATCGCAATAAAACATTCGTAAAGGGTTAATTCACTTCCTCACAGAGTTGCACAGATTACAGAACGCCGAATTCGAGAATCTTGAGGGGGGGGGGGTGGGGGGGGGCAGTAATAGACGACAACCCAGTGCGGCACAGCCGTTGCTTTGTGCTCTAATATTCAACTGGCCGACTGTTGTCCTTGTGTCATATTTAAAGGCTTGGTCAAGGGAGCTGTATGAATGTTCTAGGGGGAGTTTGGGGGTGAGGGGGAGGTTGGGGAGGAAAGGTTAGGGGAGGTGGATATCGGTCGGGGAATGGGTTTTTGACGAATGAGGGGAGAGTTAGCGGAGGAAGGTGATTTTGTTTTGTGGGAACTTATTTTTGTCTTTGTGAGTCTTTTAATTCTGCGATATGTTGGGAGTCTTGGTTGGGGTGAAGTTTTGGATCGTAGTTCGTAACGACATGACATGGTGGGTTTTGTTTGTGAGCTAGAGAAGGTGGTGTTGGAATTGGTGGCTGTGGGTAGGGGTGGAGGTGGGGTGATTTCTGGGGCGGTAATAGGCGGGTGGGGTGTCCGAGGGGTGTGTTGGCGGAATTTAGGGGGGGGGGGGGGTGGCTTGAGTTGTGGGGCAGTGGGAGGCTGGGGTGGGAAGTAAGGTTCTAATGGGGTAGGAACTGTTAGGTTAGGGTTGGTGATGGGTGGGGCAAGGTTGTGGTTGGGGCCGAGGGGTGGGGACGGGGTTTCAAGAGGTTTGTATATTCGTATGAAACTATTTCGGTATGTCCGAGTTTCTCCATGATAGTTGATAGAGGTTTGGTAGGCGTTTGGGACATGGGATACCGTATATGGGCCTACATAACGCGGGCCTAGTTTATTTATGACCGGCAGTTTGGCCACCATTACGGTGTCATGAATGGCGAAGGGACTTATGTCATCTATGGCGTCGTGTTTGGTGTCTTGGCAAATTTGGGCGGTATGAAGGGTGTTCTTTAATTGTTGTAAGGGATTAAGGGTGAACTGGGTGGTGGAAGGTTTGGCCTGGTGATAAAAAGGTAGTAAAAGTGGGGCTACACCATATACTCGTTCGTGAGGGGAGATACCATCTTCTTTTGGACAAGTGTTCATTCCCCATTGTATTATCTTGACTTAGGATGGCCAGTCTGAAGTGTTTAAAGCTATCATCCTGGTACGCAATTGGTTGTTGATGGTGCGATGACTTCTTTTGCAGACTGCGTTGCCTTGGGGCCAGTAGGGGGATGAGTGCTTGGTTTTTATGCCACATAGCTTCGAGAATTCTTCCCAGATTTGTCCTTTAAATTCGGGAGCGTTATCGGACAGGAGTGAAAGGGGTAATCCGAACACGGGCAATATCTCGGTGACTAATAATTTGGCAATTGTAGATGCTGTATGATCGTGAGTGGGGCAGGCGACCAGGAATTTTGAATATATGTCGACGAAGGTGACGATGTACCGTTTGTTGTGGCTAACGGGAAAAAGTCACAATGACGTCCAGGGAGAGGGTTTGGAATGGTTTCTGGGTGGAGATGGTGCCGGCGGGTCCTAAGGTGCGGCACCTGTCTTTGCCAAGTGCACACGGTTTGCAAGATTCGGTGACCTTCTTTGCAATTCCGGAGGGGTTTGGGGTCCAGTATTGGTCCTGGAATTTGTTTAGCATCTTGTTTTGGCCTAAATGAATTCCGTTTCCCGCGTGGATTGCAATCATGTATTTTTTAGCAACATTTGGTTCGACGACGATGTGTCCGGAGTCCGTGGTTAATTGGTCACCCTAGCGAGTTAGTTGGGAGAAGATCTGTTTGGGGATCCATTTTGGTTTGATTTTTCTCTGCCAGGATTGAAGTAGGGTAGGTTGTAATGGGGTGGAGTCTTGGCGGATGGAGGTATTGATGAGGTCCGTGTGTTGCAAGGCTGCTAGATTGGTGGGGATGTTTTCGGGTACAGGGAGACGGGAGAGGGCGTCGGCGTTGGTGTGGAGTTTTCCGGGGCGGTAGTGGATGACGAAGTCATATTCTTCCAGGGTTTCCCTCCAACGTACCAATAGTGCCGAGTTAGTCTCGCATCTTCTAAGCCATTGCAAGCTCTGGTGGTCTGTAATGATATCTAATTTGGCACCCAGCACGAAAGATCGGAAGTGATTTAAGGCATAAATTATTCCGAGGCACTCACGCTTTGTGACGGCGTAATTCTGCTGGGCTGTGTATAAGGTGGAGCTAGCATAAGCAATCACGTGTTCTCTTCTATCTCGGACTTGGGCTAGGACAGCTCCGATGGCATAAAGAGAAACGTCCGTGTACAGACGGAAGGGTTGTTGGTAATCTGGGAAAGAGACTGTGGTGGCTTTTACCAATTTTTCTTTCAGATTTTCGAAAGCCAAGTGTCTTTCCGGGGTCCAGGAAAACTCGGTGCCTTTGTGAGTGAGTTGGTGAAGGGGCCTGACAATCTCGGCAAAATGTGGGACGAAACATCTGTAGTAGGTGGCTAGTCCCAGGAAGGAGCGTACCCCTTTTACGGTAGTGGGAGGTTGTTGATCTTGGATGGCGGAGAGTTTCTTGGGGTCTGGAGAGATGCCTTGGGCAGAAATTACGTGTCCTAAAAACCATACAGTGTTCTTGGCCATCTCGCATTTAGAGGGTTTGAGTTTTAATCTGGCGTCTCTGATTCTTTGTAATACTTGTCGTAGTCGGTGGAGGTGGTCAGACCATGTTGCGGAGTATACAATAACATCGTCCAAATAGGCAAGACAGGTTTCCCAAGTTAGTCCCTTTAACACAGACTCTATGAGGTGGGAGAATGTTGCCGGGCCGTTACATAGGCCAAAAGGTAAGACATTAAACTCGTATAAATGTCCTCCGCTGGTGGAGAAGGCTGTCCTTTGTTGATGTTCGGGTTTAATGGGGACTTGCCAGTATCCTGCTTGTAGGTCTAAGGTGGTGAACCATTTGGATCTGTAAAGGGAGTCGAGGGAGTCGTCGATCCTGGGTAAGGGTGTTGCATCTTTAACTCCTTGCGACATATTATGTTCCAATAAGTCCCAGGAGGCGGTTGACATAGCTTTTCAGTCTTGAATATGGCTCATGAGTGTTGTCGAAGCCTTACATATTTCTCTATTTCCATCCACCAGAATGCTGTTTATTGTGATGTATCATATGTCAATGGAAAGAGGAATATTTATAGTACATGATAAAACAAAAAAAAATGTAAATAAATCGAAATATGAAAGTGTAAATGAGTCCGGAATACAATTATTTCCCATGCAATTGCCTTCACACCGTCTTATCTCTAAATTGTGAGTGATGTCGGGATGTTGCCTTAGCTGGGGGTGGTCCTCTTAATCTTTGGGGTGGCTGTGTATGGGGGCTGCTGTGGAGTCATTGTCTGAGTAATTGGCTCCCCATTTCCGGTGCCCTGGATTAGATAACAGAGTTAGTACGTACACCGGACATATAAGAATAAGTAATGGAAGGGGTGCTGGCAAGAGGCCCTTTGTTGGTTGTTTTCGTGGAGGCTGGGGCGGAGTACCTCGCCCGTGGAGGCCAGCTGGCTAAGTGCCTGACTTTTATAAGCAAGTTACTTTTAACCTCAGAAGTGCGCATGGGGGTAATTAGACACCTCTGCCTGTGCGCATGTATTTGAGCTGTTTCCATCACTAAAATATTCATTTTACCATAAATAGCATTAATACTTATCCATATGCACCTATTATAGGTTGATTATAAAGGCATTAACCTATTACAACAATAAAACAAGTGAAAACAGCGTTTGGATGGTCAAAATCGGCGATACAGGGCGGGAGTTACATAATGTATGGGTGAGGCAACCTCCTTTCCCGCCAATTTCCCCCAAGGCTGGAGAGACACTGTCGATCGATACTCTCTCTCTCTCTCTTGCACTCGCTTGCTAACAGTGATGACAATGCCCTGCTTGCAACTCGCTAATGTTAGCACGAAAATATACCTCAGAATAAGGGAATAACAGGGAAAATAGGTGATAACTGAAGGAGGGGAGGAAAGTGGGGAAGGAGGGGAGGTAGAGGAGTGATATTTTGCATGGCCCAGGGGCATTTTTTTTTTTTTTTTTTTTTTTTCGATGTTTAAAGTTGATTTTTTTTTCTCTGACTCTTAAAGAGTCTTCCCGCAGCCCGCCGAGGGAACTCTTAAGAGTCTTCCCGCAGTTCCCGGGTTAAGGGAGGGGATGAATGGGTGTGTTGGACAGCTCCCTCTTTATCTGTAGTCCTTGGATAATGAAAAATGACAAGTAATAAAATACACTCAGACATACCCGCATGTGTGTATAAGTGGTTGCTAGCCAGAGTTCCCCTGGTGGTCCTTTACGTCGGGGTCGAGGGGGGCGGAGCACGTCGCGCCCTAGGGTCGGCCGGGGGGGGGGGGATAGGTGGAAGTCCCTCCGTGACCTGACGTGGCCCGGCGGCCTGGCCTTCAAGTTAATTGGTTTGTTGTGGTCAGCCAAATCTGGTTCAGGCCGGAAAAAACTAGGATAGAAATATATTGGAAAGGCGAGAGAGAGAGAGAGAGAGCGTAGATAGAGATAGTGATCCAAGAGAAGGGAAGACATGCGTAATCAGGGCGGTAGTGCAGCTATCATTACGTCACGTTGATGGAATCTGGTGGTTACGTACCTGAAACAAACACAACACAAGGAATTGTCGCTTCGTCGTGTGAATAGGGTCATTACCTAACTCTGGCGTAACTTATACATCGCTTAGTTACTAGAAGGGAAAAGAAATAGAGCAATGTGTATTGTGTACTAGAAGGTGGTGCTTGACAAGATGTGTAGTAGGGGGGTGAAGAAATGGAACAGAAAAATGGATAACGGGTTACGTAATTCAATGGTCAGTAGAACATACCACGTGAGGTTATGGATATGTACGGTAATTGTTAGAAGGGGGAACGAAAAATAGGTGTTTTTCCTCTCTCCAGTTCTCTCTTACTTAGGTTAGTGTTAGTGAGTTAGTACAGCATTAGGGGGTTAGTACGTTAAAAAAAAAATCATATGGGCCCCAGTGAGTTACGGGGTCGCCTAGGGTAATTACATAATTAGATATCGGAATTACTCCTCGGGATTTGTTAGGCTAATGTTAGGGGGTTCGTATATTACGAAAGGAAATAACGATAGGGATCCCGGGTATAATAGTTAGACGGGAGAACGAAAAATAGGTATTTTTCCTTTTTCCAGTTCTCTCTTACTTAGGTTAGTGTTAGTGAGTTAGTACAGCAATAGGGAGTTAGTACATTAACAAGAAATTAATCTGGGCCCCAGTGAGTTATGGGGTCTATCTATCTATCTATCTATTGCCTGATGCCGTGATCCCCAAAGGGGTGGCCACGAACGAACCGCCCCCATGCACCTCTGTCCCCAGTCAGTCGACGTGTAAAGTCAGTGAAAATAGGCTAGCCTAAACAGACCTCGGATGCGGAAATACCCTGAGCCGAACAGGTCAAGTGGGATATCTCTATTGGTCTAACTGGTAAGGTGTCTGCCTCACACCCAAGGGTCGAGAGTTCGTGCCCCCACCAGGGCATGATATTTTCGTAAGGCTATTTCCGCATTTAACGAAGTTTAGGTGTGTTGGTAAAATTGTTCAGATGGTTGAGAGTAAGATCGGAGCTCCATTAATCCTCTTTCGGGTATGGTGTAAAAACCGATCCCCACAGGACAAGGAAGGGGAGAGGAGAGATCAGGGAGTGTATGTGAAACGCGCTTGGGTTGGGTTGTGGAAGTTGCCAGCCGCCCAAGCGAGTTGCCAACTGGGCAGTTTGTAGGTGCGTGTATGCACCGCTCAGTGAAGTTGACTCACCATTCCCGTTCATCTCTCTGACAGACTCTCGGTCGATTCGGCTCAAGCTTGTTCCTCTCTGTTCGGAGCTTTCGCTTCCCGGAAGGTGAAGTAGTGTAAAGTCAGTGAAAATAGGCTAGCCTAAACAGACCTCGGATGCGGAAATACCCTGAGCCGAACAGGTCAAGTGGGATATCTCCATTGGTCTAACTGGTAAGGTGTCTGCCTCACACCCAAGGGTCGAGAGTTCGTGCCCCCACCAGGGCATGATATTTTCGTAAGGCTATTTCCGCATTTAACGAAGTTTAGGTGTGTTGGTAAAATTGTTCAGATGGTTGAGAGTAAGATCGGAGCTCCATTAATCCTCTTTCGGGTATGGTGTAAAAACCGATCCCCACAGACGCCCCTCCCCCCAACCAGCACCGCCTTCGTTCATGTACTTCCTCACTCCATCCTTCCACCTCTCATTTGGTCTACGTCTCCCTCTCTGTCCCTCCACCTCGCTCTCGTACACCCTCTTAGTCATTCTCTCGCTTTCCATACGTTCCATATGGCCGAACCATTGAGTGGTCAATCCTGTAAGTCCTTCTTTAAACTGGCATGGGTTGTCCCTCTTACAGGGGATAGGTTTGCTTGGGGGCATTTTGTGTATGGCCACCCCCATTAAGGGGAGTAAGGCGTCTGGCAATAGATAGATAGATAGATAGTATTAGAAAGGTTGGGAATATACAATTCTTGGGGGGGTTGGAGGTTGACGTCTGTGGTCGGCCATCTTGGGGTGGGTTGTCCCCGCGGTTTGTTGAGGGGGTAATCCTCCCGGACTGGACACGGTGACCTTGGTTCGGGGATTATCGCGGAGGTGCGGGGCCGTACGCTCTCCTGCCGTCTTGGGTGAGTGTCTGTTTGTCTTTCCCGACCAGGTTTCTCTGTGTTTCTTCTTTGTTGTTGTGTGGGTGTCCCTGATGTCTGCCTGCTTCTCCTCATCCTTCTTCTCTCTCTTTCGTTTGCTTGTTTCTATGGGGGCGGTTGGAGGTTGTCGTCTGTGGTCGGCCATTTTGTGGTGGGTTGTCTCTGCCGGTTGATGAGGTGGTAATCATCTTGGGCTGGAGGCTGTGGCCTTGGTTTGGGGATTATCGCGGAGGGGCGGGGCCGTTCGCTCCTTTTCCGTCTTGGGTGAGTGTCTGTTTGTCTCTTCCGGCCATGCTTCTCTGTGTTTCTTTCGTGTTGGTTTGTGGATGTTCTTGGCGTCTTTCTGTTTCTCCTGTATTTCAGTTTCCTTAGTAACAGCTCTGAGGAGTTACAGAGTGTCGAGGAAACGAAGATTGTGACGTCTACCAGTTCTTCTCCTATATGTGTTAATGGTGTAGGTATTTGATTAGGGGAGAACCATGTCACCCACACGTGTCATGTACATAATTATGTAACAATCATGTCCCCCAGTACTCATATTACGAAGGTTGTGATACTCAAATTTTTTTGATGTACCGGGTATTGATTAAGTGTGTGTTTAATTATGTAACCACCATGCCCCACAATATTAATATTACGAAGGCTATAATACCTTCCATGTGGATGTGTTAATTGTGTATGTTGTTAATTATGTAAGCACCAGGTCATCCACACTTTTCGTTATGCATGTCTGTACTTAGGTAAGGGTCATGCCCGACAATGTTCAGATTAGGAAGGTTGGGATACATGACAATATTGTTGGTTATCGTGTATGTAATTGATTGTGCAAGGACCATGTCTGGGGATCTCGTCGAATTACGAGAGCCTGTCAGACCATCGCCTATGCTCATTGTTCTTTATATTATAATTGTGTATGTATGTAGTCCCCTATGCCCATTATCTCATTATATTATAATTGTGATTACGTAGGTTAGGACACATGCAAAGGTTGTGGATTATCGTAGGACGAAACACAGAAAATACAGAAGAAAAGGAAAACCCCCAAGGACAAAAGCAAACGGAAAGGAGAGAAACGGGACAAAACACAGAAGATGAAAACAGAAAAACACACCGTGACAATGTCAGGGTCAAGGCCAAAGACCCAAGCCATCAAGGACTGCTGCCGCATCGCAACAGGGGGACAAAAGCAAATGGAAAGGAGAGAAACAGGACGAAACACAAGAAGAAAACAGAAAAAGCACACCGCGACAATGGCAGGGTCAAGGCCAAAGACCCAAGCCATGAAGGACTGCTGCCGCATCGCAACAGGGGGACAAGGAGCCCCAAAATGGCCGAAAAGGGACCACGACAGACCACCCCCCAGAAAGTGGTATATTCGCAACCTTTTTAGGACAACAAAATAACCCTATGCAAAATTACCTTAAAACATGTAAACAAGTACATAAGAATATCAATGTAAACACATACACAAACTAGAAACAATAGCAACAACTAAAAACCTCATCTCCCATGCAAATAAACCTTATAGAAAGGAAGACACCTATTATTTCTCTACATTATAAGTGTGTATGCATGTAGTCCCCATGCCCCTTTATTTCCTTCTAGTAACTGTGTGTGTATGTAGTTAGGCAAGAGTTATGTCCCACAATTCAGATTAAGGAAGTTGGGATACATGACAATATTGTTGTATTCTTATGTATGCATTTGACTATGACCAAATCTGAGTACAACCATCTCAGAGAGATGCTTGGTAACCCTATGAACAAAATAACTGTAAAACATGTAAACAAGTTCATAAGAATATCCATGTAAACACATACACAAACTAAAAAACAATAGAAACAAATAAAACCTCATCTCCCATGCAAATAAACATGATTGCAAGGAAGACACCTATTATTTCTATACTTTATCAGTATGTATGCATGTAATCCCCTATGCCCTTTATTTTCTTATAGTAAATGTGTATGTATGTAGTTAGGCAAGAGTTATGTCCCACAAGAGTCAGATTAAGGAAGTTGGGATACATGACAATATTGTTGTGTTATTAGGTATGCATTTGACGATGACTGTATACGCCTTTTTGAACCCCCTGTACCTCCTCCAATTAAACTCGCCCAACCCACCTTCCTGTCATTTCCGACTGGAAGCGACTCTCACCTCTATACCTGCTACCAAAATAGAAGGGAGGTAGGTCTGCCTGACAACCCGGGAAACCCTCACCCTTCCCCCCCCCCCCTAACCTCTGCACTACAGGAAGCCTCCCTCACGGAATACTAACTACCCCATCACGACCAAAAGTGGTAGATACTGATACTATCCAACTAAGAAACAAGGAAATCCATAATTCCCTGTTCCCCTGAATCAAACCTTTCAAGATGCAAAATAATTCGGTATACTCCAGGGGGAAGGCAACATCAGGTCCCGGAGAAACCCCCGCCTCCCCCCCGGTCGTCCCAAAATAGTGACGTGCCCCACCCCCTTGACCTCGAAGACGGCCCAGTGAGGAAACTTTTGCCCAGCAACCAGCCCATCACGTACACAGATATGTTAGATGTAAGTTACCCATACTATATAATCCAGGATACGTGGAATAAGAAACAAATTACCCAGGCAACAAATCTTCAGCCGCCGCAGTACACAGCTGCCTTAAAAGTAAAGTGAACCACTTCCAAGTCCAGACAACACCCCAGCTCCGACATCCTCCACACCTCAGAAAGCTTGCCAGCTTGAAGTCCTGTTATATCCACAAATAAGTAATGTTAAATCTACTATTACCCATTACCCAATTAAGTAAGCAATCCAATAGAGCATCATGTGTAGAGCTAAACCTTATGTCTCCCATTCCTAAAACCCTCTTATAATAGTAAAAAAAACATTATTCAGACTCGACAACACTGAGTAACCCCCCTTCTACCCCACCTCCATGACAAAGGTTATATAAACCCTGGGAGGAGAGAGTTCAGGCAAGTAGAAATATCGCTACTGTACGATCGGCAACCCGCTCTGACTGAAGACTATTTTATACCCACACTCAAGACTAGTTACTGATGAACGGCACCTCAGAGTCTGTGATACTATCAGTGATATATATAAACTTTTTAGGATCTTTATTGATCGTGGCCACCCATCGGTTAATATCGAGACCTTAAATAATATATATATAAATATAAAGTAAGTGTATTAAAAACTCATTGCTGGTATGGCCTCTTCCACTTGAGTTTTCTAATCATTTATATAGTGCAACAGACGTATAACTACTTACTTCTGGCCACCCAGAATTTAATATAGTTATTCATATTAGTTTCTTCTCTAACCTAATAAAAATATTGAAAGACGAAGGCAACCCTACCTTTCAATACATTTATTATCTTAGACATTTTGCTGGCACTTAACTCATAAAGATCTAGGAGAGAAAGATCTTTTGTGTTAGAAGGGTCTATGCGAGATACTCTCAAGAACACTTAGCATATATAGATCCTAGGCACAAATTGTCTGTGGCAACCTACCAGGATTTGTGACTAAAAGGTTAAACACCGCCCAAGTTCTTTGAGCCTCTTAAAAAGATTAAACTGTCAAGAAGAGTTACTCGTATCGACTCCTCTTGCGTTCGTCCGATGTTTTGTTAATCCGGCCCTGCCTGAAACATAACATTTAAAATCCTAGCCCCAAGAGTACCTGAACGGAACTTCATCAACGGTTAATATTAAAGGTCAGAATAGTCAAGTACTTGTTCAAAGGCTACATGCCTAGAATACTTGTGTTAGTTCGATGTGGTGACCAACTGTACTGCTCATAGTTACAGAACCATATTTAAGACCCAAAGCCCATTAACCCCACTGTAACTTCTTCACACGACCGGACACCCTGGACGGCCCACGGAGCAGCCAAGAAACCCTCAACGACAGCGCAACGAGATACAAGAAGACAACTCAACAGTGCATTATTAATTATTTTTTTGTATCAGTGCGGAGATACCGTACTATATGATCGATAGTTCACCTGTGCTCCCCCCCCCCTTAAGTTATTTGCTACCGGTTATGCCAGGTTTTTACTGGGGTTCAATTGGTTTTGATCAAGTGGGTTCTTCCTAACTGGAGAAGTCCTATTGTTTTACCACAGACACAGAAAGACAATAGAGGATAATTATCACAAGAAGTGCATTCATATTCTGTTTATTTGCACAAGAATATCGCATACGTAAAAGCTAGAACAACAATGGTCAAGAACAAAACAATAATAGATGCACGAACGAGGCTCCACTACGTCTGACTCGCAAGACTGGATTATAATAATAATAATAATAATAATTCTTTATTCCAGACACATAAGATAGATACAGTATAAATACAGTACGACCTAATGGTCCATATCACATACACTTCTCGTCAGAGCACAGATAATAATTATACACAAAGATATATTAATAAAGACACAATAAAATAAAATATACAGTAGGCCTATTTACAGAATAGAGCACATATCACATTTTGTCACAATATAACACAGATAGGCTAACTAAGGCTATTGCTCAATGTTGGTTAACACCTATTGCACAGATCATTGCTCATAGTTCAATTAGACCTATATATTACATTACAGTACATACTATGTGTGCAGCAGCTTCTGCCAGTGAGATATAATACGGGATTCATAGATATGATCACTAGACCAAAGAGCTACAATCAGCGTGTTACTGGAGGATTGCAGTCGCTGCGAAAAGCTGTACACCAGTCTCCTGATGACAGCCCGACAGCACTGCACATCCAACAGTGTGCACACCATACTAGTGCTTTCATATTTAGAGAGACTAATGAACATCTTGAGTATATTATGATAGGATGTACACAGACCATTTATGGTGGCTCTCTTATACTTCCACCACAAATGGGCCGTGTACATAGAGGAACAATATGTCCGGAACAAAGTGACTTTAGTTTCCCAATTACACATGTGGAATTTTCTCAAGATTAGTCCATGAGCCAAGACCCGAATTTTGGGATATCGGTACCACCCGGGGTGACTAATTCTCTTAGGTGTTTTTAGCTTGCTACATGTCTCTAGTTTATGTTTTGATATGATAGCCCTTGCACATTGGTAGCTTAATGGTCGTTATCACTTCTTGAATAGACATACCCTACCGAAAATTCCGAAATTTTTTAAAATGTCAAATTTGGGGACAGGAATGCCTAAATGTCAACAAAATGCATATAGTAATTGTCACATTTAATACAAGTCCTGTAAATACACACTAAGCATGCCATGGGCTTGTACATACTATTATGGCAAATTACTACTCCTAAATATCATCTACGTCAGACTCGGAATCTGACTGTTGTGCCACCGGCTCTTCTTCAATAGCCTTGTTCTGACATGTCTGTAACCTGCACATGTCCGTGCATTTTAGACCATTGCTGAGGCAAGTACACTTAGGGAGTTCGCATGACCGCACACACTTGCAAGACAGTAGCTGCATAACAGCATCTGGTGCTGGTGAGCCTCGCATCCAGTTGACGGCAAGCTTACCGTCCTCATCTGTCATCCAACCGCAGTCTGTTGGGTTCGCAACAAATGGCTGGCTCTGAAGACTTCTCCTCCAGATCGCAGCCTGGTAGTTTGCACGCAGTGCATGCATGAAGAGGCAGTCCTCACAAGGAGGGAGTTGACTTGACTCTACCTCTCCACGTCTTGCACAGAACAGCTCATACCGAAGCTTGTTTACCTTAGTTGTGTGGGTAGATGGTAGGTACATGTGGCAGGTGATTTCCTGTAGCTTCTCAAAGAGTTCAGGAGACACTTCCCATGAGCGTCTAAGTTCGTGAAAAGCATGCTGGTATGTCTTGTCCATCTTCACCTGCTTGAGTGTCGTCATCTTCCCTCGGCCAGCGAATGCACTGACGGTATCACAGCCTGTAAAGGCATGCATACCAATCAATGAATCACACACGCTGCCTCCCAGTGTGCGGCTCAGTGTGGTGATATCCAGGAATCTTGTCCGGTTCTTCGTCCCGCACTTCTGGAACAGATGGGATGGGATCTTGTGGCACATGCCAAGACACAACACCATGACGTCTGTATCTTCTGCAGTGATGATGACAGACTTGTTCCCAGATTCTGCTGCATGAAGTGCATGGAGAAGAAGGCGTGTGTCTGCTTCTTCTTGAGTTGACTTAAGCTCAGGAGCCTCTTCCCACTGCTCTGGTGATCTTGAAGCAGCGCTGCTCACATGTGACATACAGCTCCTTGTCCTTGAGCTTCTCCCTGTGCTGTGGTGCCTTCCATTTTTCTACCAAGAACTTGATAAGACTTGCCTTGTTGGAGGAACTACCGAGTAACTTTCTCCACTGCTGGATGTTGTGCCCAGGTTGAATGTTCTTGAAATGAATTCCTGTGCCTGCACTTCTTTTGGCTCGTTCTGCATCCTTGATGGATGTCTCCTTGTAGATATCAAACACAACATCAATGCGCCTGCTCTTAGCACCTTCATGAACAGCGTGACTCAGTGCTGTACCTGCAAGCTGTGAAAAAGTTTTGTCGTTTCCCTTCAGTTTGTGGACCAGGCTCATCCCATCAATTATGGTAGCAGAGGGCTCGGGTATCACTTCTGCAGGAGAAACATTCCTCTCTAACTCCTTTGCGAGGGCAGCCTTGTTGGTCTTGCGGAGAGACCCATCACCGCTGGCAAGTGCCCAAGGCAAAGGCCCCAGGGGATGAGCCAAGACATCACTCATTTTGAGCTTTCTGTTCTCGGCAACAAGGATCATCTGGCCAAATAGGTTCCTGTCAGCCTTTAAGATAACCTCCTTGGCATGGTCTTGTGAGCGTGGCTTCATTCTGATGTTAGTGAACGTTCTCAGTTTCGTCTTCGTCATCGTGTCATGAAACTGTATAGTTGGCGTATCGATCTCCAGGCGCTCTTCCTTGAAGGCTTGATATGCATCCTCTCCTATTCTGTAGGCCCCTAGAAGGTCTTTGACAACTTCTGGTGGTGCCATAGTCGCAGTTGACAAACTGACAAGATCTTCTTGCTCTGCGTTGAAGGGGTTCAACCAGCTGGTCTCCATCAGTTGAACTAAAGATTGGACATCGGCCTCATCTCTTCTAATCCTGGGCATCTGTAGGTCTGGGTGGCTGAAGTCAGTATACTTTTGGCCTACTACCATAGTCCTGAGCTGCCTTAAGTACCTGCTGCGATACTCCGATGTCAGGTAGTACCTGGCGACAGCTCCGCCTTTCAGGCTGAAGCCTTTTGTGCCCCCTGGTGTCTGGGTGTCTTTGTTGATCGTCTCTTCGATTGTCTGGTCCACAGGGATCCGTCCAAAGGGATTCTTGCTACCGATCTGGACCGAAAAGCCACCTTGCATGAAGTGTTCATGGACCTCTGGGTGTTCAATGGGCAGTCGAGACATCAAGGCATAGTAGTAGGTTAGGAACCGGGCATAGTTCACTTTGTCATAGGCAAAACACCACGGTATCATCTGTCGGATTGCTCCTAGGTGGAGCATCCAGTTGCCTTCTCTGGAGGCTCGAATTAAGTCCAGCATGATCTCAACCATGTCCAGGTATGACATCCAGAATGCTGAGAGGTTGTGTTCATCTCTGAGGGTCTCAAGATAAACTTGGAAAAGCTTCATGATATGTGTGCATGATTCACTCTCCATCAGCTCTTGAAAGAGTCCCTGAGACACATTGCTGTGAAAGCTGTTGATGTCCTTCAGTGTTTCATCTAGATGGTGTATGTCCCTTGAATGGTTTTCTTCTAGCCATGAAAGGAAGCCTTTCCATGCAAGCCTCATCAGTGCTTCATACACGAGCTTGTGTAGTCTCACTGCTCTGTTGTACCTCTTGCCGTTCATCACTCCTGACACTGATCCTTCTGCGATGATACCTGATTCCACACACAGATCTCTAAGACCTGCATCTTGAAACCTCTTTCCTATGGTGGAGATGAGATTACAGATTGTGTGGAAGACGCCCATCCTGATGATAATGTTCTTGAACTTCTCTTGTTTCCAGATAACTTCGGCAGCTTTGGCATAGAGTGCTTGATCAAACACGCACACAATCTTGTTAAGCTGTAAGGACTGCATGATAGCATGCGTTTGTTCCAAGATTTCATTAACGGTGGACATTTCTGTTGCGGGAGCATTGATAGTGGGCAGGTAGCTTACAGTGTCCTGAACCACTGCAATGTCTCTGCGCATTTTGATGTTGAACCCAGTCCAACTGCTGATGGACTGGTCCTCATGGTCTGACATTCGAGTAAGAAGCCAGATATGGTTCTTTGTCTTTGAATCCTGGACTTCCTTGGTAGTGTCGACATACGCAGTCTCAATCCTAGGTGGCCCTGCCCGCCGCCCAACATTGTATATTGGCAGCATTGATGATGTCTGAGTGATGCTTCTTATCTTGGACTTGGTAATCTCTGGCAGGACTTTCTCTGGCACAGAGCCTGCAACCTTGGACTGGACAGCAATGCCATTGACTCTATGAGAAGTACCTGCTCCACTTAGGGTCTCTTCAAGTCGGTCAATGTTATCCCAGGCCAGGGTTGTGAACACACCAGGGTAGATGTTTGCTGGCAGTGGAATGTCATCCTTTGAGCATTCCAGCTTCTGGATACAAAGGGCTGTATCGATCTCCTCAAACATTGAGTAAGACACACAGTGACCAAGACGATTCAGAGTTCGGATCAGTTCTGTGTTTCCTGTCAAAGACTTTACAGCATTGGTCAGCAGTACGTGCTTGGGTGGTTTTGTCTTGCCACTGGTAACAGCAAAGACCAAGTCACTGCCAAAGGAAGTGGCAAGACGTTGAGCTCTTTCAGAGGGAGTTTCACACTCACACTCTCCTGTCAGCAGGGTGTGCAGGAATTGAGTGACTGCTGCAGGAATGACATTCTGATCTGTATCGGGAGGCCATGGCTGACTCACATCTTGTTTATTGATCTCATTCCTCAGCTGCATTCCTGCTTTGGTTAAGACATCTTCAGAGTTAGCTGCTCTTGCTTCTTGCAGGTCTTTTGCCATTTTGTGTGCTTGCCGGGCAAGGTCGTCCATTGAGAGGCTGCGTGGATAGATTAGAAGCTTTCCTTTCTCATCTGGGACAAAGCGTAGTGATTCTCCAAACTCGGTTTCAATCTTTCGGCGAACATGTTTCTTTGTCGCTGGTTTCAGTTGGATAATACCACGGGACATCATGGATCTCTCAAGCCTAGATGTGAGGTTTGTCATAGGCAGTACCTCTGGGTTGGGGAATAATTTGGTCCTTATATACAAGCAGAGTTCCTCAAGGGCTTCTGTCTCAACCTCTTCGTAGCGTGCTTCCTCGCTTTCTTCCTGATTTTCACCTGCACCCGACCTGGCGGCCGCTGGGAAATCATCTTTTGTGAAGAGTTTGTAGCACGACTTGTGGTAGTGACCCTCTGCAGCAACAAGGTCTCTGCTAACTAAACCAAGGATTCTCTGGTTGAGTTTCCTTATTGCTGCTCTGCGAATCTTCTCATCTGCTCGTAGCTCAACACACTGTATGAGTGGCTCCCTTGTCTTTGTTGTTTTTATGTACTTGCTTGACTTCTCGCAGAAGATACATACTTTGGCATACACCCTGCTAGTACTAGGGGCATCCCTTGATGCCCTCCTCCTGGGGTCGACGCTTGCTGATTCTATCTTGACACCCTTGGCAAGGATAGAATCCAGTGACTTCTTCATTGTAAAGAGACTACGACATTTACGGTGATAATGTATGTGTGGTATTCCTCCTTCTTCAAGGCCCTTGGCTGCTTCCAGGACTGGATCATGCTGCCTGATTTCTGCAGCCCTGAGCAATGTGTTCCAGGAGTCCAAATCCTGTGGTAACACCAGAGCATCGCTGTCATCATCAGAGCAGTGGATGATACAGTCGATCCGTGCTCTCTTCCTCGCAGATGGTTCCATCCTGCCGTCAAACAGTCGACACACACCTGCAAAAAATATCACCATTAAACCATGAACAAACAAACACATTACATGGAAACCACTCTACATATGTTTGCTCCTTCCAATAATAAATTATCCCCAAAATATAACAAAAAATCCCCAAATATGAAATAAACCCCTAAATATGGAGAAACTTGAAATACACATCGGAATAATTCTTGTAGAGAATCAAATAAGCTACAAGAGCTGTTAGAATATATTTTTCAATGTTCCCCATATTTAAGGATTTATTCTAGATTTAGAGGAAAATACCCAAAATATAGAGTATATTCCGAAATATGAGGAAATTTGAAAAATACCTAGGAACAACTCTGGTAGAGAATATAATTCTACAAAGGTGTTCAAAGTTTCGCGATGATTGTGTGATGGATTTTAAAGAAAATGAGGAAAACGCCGAGCGTCACGCTAAAAATCTTTATTTTTGGGTAGCGCCCCTATTGCATCAAAAAAATTAGACTAAGCTACCAGTGCGAGAAGGCTATCATATCTTAATGTACTTACAGTCACTCTATAAACATTTTAGTACCATTCGTGTTTAGTCACCCCAGGTGGTACCGATATCTGGCCTGGCTCATGGACTAATGGTGTTACCACGTAAATATAGCTGTCTGCGCTGACGGCCGATATCTGCATCATCTGAGCAATCGTTTGAGATAATGTGTCCCAGGTATTTTATTTTGTTTACTTCTTGAATAATTTGATTATTGAGTGAGAAATTTGGCAGTTTACTTTTATACAGTAATTTTGATCTAAATATAAGAACAGCACTTTTCAGTGGGTTGAATTTAACACAATGTTTACTACCAAAAGATTCACATATATCAAGAAGTTTGCTCAGACCCGCAGAAGACGGTGCAATAATGACCAGATCATCAGCATACATGAGATGGTTGATGATTTTATTCCCACCATAACATCCAATCTGCTCTTTATTCAATTTATCACTTAATTCATCCATATATACATTGAATAAGTAAGGTGAGAGAATACTACCCTGTCTCACTCCATTGGTTACTGTAAAGGAATCCGAAATAATGTTACCCCATCTTACATTAAATGTTTGATTGGCGTACCAGTACTTCAAGATTCTCAGTATATAGGATGGCACTCCCCTTGTTGCTAATTTATCAAACAGGATATTGTGGCAGACTCTGTCAAATGCCTTACTAGCATCAAGAAAGCATGCAAAAATAGAGCTGTTCATTTTGATGTACCCATCCACTAGCTCCTTCAGAGTGTAGATGCACTGGTCCGTACCATGATTCTTTTTAAAACCAAATTGATTACTATTAGTTGAGATATACACTGAGATTCTGTCTAAAATGATTAACTCTAGTATCTTACTTACAATACTGGCAAGGGCAATAGGTCTATAGTTGTCTTTTGATGTAATTTTGCCAGCCTTGTCTTTAATTACTGGTATCAAGGTAACGGACATCATAGATTCTGGTAGGAAACCATGGATTAGAAAGCTGGTAAAGCAACTGCTGAGTTTCTCCAAGAGGAGAGTGGAGGAGTACTTCAAATGTTCAGCATATATACCATCAAAACCACAGGATTTGTTAGCATCTAGCCTACTTATTGCAGCCTTGATTTTTTCACTTGTAACTTTAATTGTGTCATATTTTTCTTCTTTGTTACACTCTGTTGTAGCAGCAATGGTATTTCCTTGGTGCCCAACAGAGTTAAACAAAGTTTGGTAATGTGTTTTCCAAAGATTGGCTATGTTATTAGTACCAGAGATCCCATCTACACTAACGGGTAGAGGTGTGCAGCTATTATGCATTTTTTTAATATCCTTCCAGAAGGCCAATGTGTCTTTGCTAGCAAAGTTTTTGGCCAATGCTTCTCTTCTTAATACATTTTCATTGTTTTTTATATATATCTGATTGCATACTTGCATCTAGCCTTTAGTCTGGTGAACATGTCAAAAATGGGTCCCTGTCTCGGTTTGTTATGATCCAGCCATACACTACGAGCATCTCGGGATGCCTGGTATAGTTCTGAAACATGGTCATTCCACCCAGGTTTGTTAAAAGAGTAATTTTTGTTATGCTTGTGAAATACTATGTCACTAGCCTTAGTAAGACAAGATATAATATTATTGTACAGCTTGCTGACTTCTTCTCGATGACTAGCATTAACACAATTGGGGTCTTCACAGGTAATGGCATCCTCACTGCCAGGATCAAGCTCAGAAAGGAGAGTGTGTGTTAAAGTGCAAAATTGCTCACACTCCTCCTCGTCAAGCCCGCCCCATGGCAGTTTTGGATTTACACTATTGTTTGACTGGGTTAATTCTGGCGCTCTTTCCAAACTAGCTGTTAAGGTCAATGGGATATGATCTTCATCTGTATATGTATACTGAATTTCCATATTTGTTATCATATCATGGAAATCAGCACTAGCTACGGTATGATCTAGCCAAGACGTTGAGCCCCATGCTGCACTGACACATGTGTAACTACTATGAGGGAGCATGAGCTGAGAAGAGATAATTAGATCATGCTCACCACAGAAGTTAGTCATATGACTAGCAAACAGAGAGTTACTCATGTCCTTCAGATTAGCATTCCAGTCCCCTATTACAGAGTAGCAGGTGGTATTTAGTTCTTGTAAAAGAGCACTTAGCTCTCCAAGGCATTCCAGGTATTGTTCTTCATTTTCATTACATTGGTAGGGCAAGTACACACTAAGAATAACTACTTTCCGTTGGATATCTTCTATTTCTATACCTGTACACCATGGTAAATTTGTTACAAGTGGTTTAACCCGGCTGTCTAAAGAGTCCCTCCACAAAATAGCTACTCCTCCCGGTGGGTGACCTGCTACTAGACCATCCATAGCATCGGTTGTCGAGACCCCAAACCCATGAAAATTATCACAGATAGTACTGAGGTTACCCAAATCCTGTTTAAAATACCAAGTCTCCTGCAGGCACACAATATCACTGGTATTAAATACGTCTACTACATCAGGGCGTAGGAGAAGCCCTCTGTTGGTTTTAGGGAGCCCCCTACAGTTATAAGTAGCAATACGCAAATTGTTGGGAGATGAAGTAGACTTTATATCCATGATTAAGAGTTGTTGGGAGGGTGGGTTACCGTAGTTATAGAGTCCTCATTTGTTGATACCGGTACCTGTGCCCTACGTTCTCTCCACCAGTACACCGATGCTTCCTCTGGCCAAAGTTCTTCATCCATAAACACCTCGGGATTTGGACACTCGCAGTTTATTCTGAATGAAATATATGTGTGCCTATCAGACCAGGGAATAATTGGTTCAACATCCATACTAAGACTGAGTTTATTGGAGAGATATTCTTTCAAGTCGGATGCCGTCACTCCTGGCTTAAAAACCTGTCGTGAATACTTTGGCTATGCGTGATCTTTTCACTTTTTTAACTGTACTTATCCCCGTACTTTTATTTTTACCCTTAATCCCCTGATGCATAAAGTTCCTAGGTTGAATTTGCACAGCCATAGAATTCCTAACATTGTTTGTGGTACCAGTACCGGTACCTCCATTCAGCCTCTGTTCCCCCTCAGGTATGTGATGAGTTTTACCTTTGGTGGAATGTACCCTAAACCATTGTCCTTGAACAGTACCCTCCCCCTTATCACCTGAGGGTGGAGGCGTTGTGATCCTGTCGATAGGGGTTGTCGTCGAGCTCCTTCCCGTCGCAAGTGCTGTAGTGATGCCTTGCGCGTTGCCTGTACTTACAGCTACATTATAGGCCCCAGGTGTTGCTATACTCATTATAGCGGGTGTACCGCTTCCGACGCTCCTCACTGCAGGGTAGACTTCATTAATTTCCTCAGTGGCAGAAGTTACGTTGATGTTAGGCCTACCTCGGGTTGTCTCGTTGGTTCTACTCGTTATGGCTGTGGCTTCCTGTGTGATGGAGGAGGCGCCACTGGCACCTGGTGTGGAGCAGCTGGTGGTGGCATCAGTAATTTCCCCTGTGGCAAAGGTTTCAACGGAGTTAGGCCTCCCTCGGGTTGTCTCGTCGGAGTCGTCGCCGTCGGTTCTGATCGTTGTGTCGTGGACAGTTGTGGATGTGGCCGTGGTCTCCTGTGTAGTGGAGGGGGCGCTATCTGATGTAGTGCGGCTGGTAGTGGACACTGCAGGTGTGGTATTTATAGGCTCTGGATTAGTGTCATTTACAGATGCAGTAGGCCTAGGCCTATTTGAGGGAAAGCCACCTGAAGATATTAAATTTCCTTGGGATTGGCTGTAGTCCTCAATCACTAGCACTCTACTACTCAGATCACCAGTTGCACTCAATAAGTCCTTCATACAGTCATTTTGGGCTGAGGAACACTTTCTCAGATTAGAAACTTCTGACTGAGTTTTCTTGATCTCACTAAGGAGCACAGTAACGTCAACATGATCAAATTGGATGGGTGGGAGTTTACCAAGGTTATGGGCAACAAATGTGGGTATATTATTACCTTTTTCCAGAATCAGCTTAATTATGTCTTTAATATTCTCACTATTTTTGTTGGGACCCTGTCTTTTCCTGTTCCGGTCACTATTGTCGTCAGCACACAGTTCAAACAGTCTATTCTTGGAGGACACAATCACTTCCTCATCATAGAATTCAACACACAATTTTGTTAACACGTCAGTACTCAGAAAATTGGATTTATTAGTCAGGAAACACAGTAGCTCATCGATAATAAGTCCATCTTGGGAGGGGTGAGTTGGTCCCTGGCTTGAGATTGTCTCTTCGGGAGCCATGTTGTTGTGATCACTTTTCGACGGCACTTTATTTAGAGTAAATTCACACACTCCATTAAGAAACTACTATGTCCTTTATCAGAGTGTGAACACTAGGTATTCATGCACCTATGTGACAGGTAGAGTACTTGCTGGATGGCCCATTATGTGGAAAATGTGAGGTGAAAACTGGAGTCTAATCACACCGTCACACCATACTTCTTCTTATTATTATTCTATGCAATATCTATTCTATGCAATATCTAAGTGAGTATTGGGGACCGCTTTCTAACTGAAAGATTACACTTGTCCTGTATTTATTTCAGAGATAAGAATAGCACTCCTTTCAATCGAGGATTTACACCTTGGAGAGCTTGGAGACCTTGGAGAGCTAAGTGCTCTTTTACAAGAACTAAATACCACCTGCTACTCTGTAATAGGGGACTGGAATGCTAATCTGAAGGACATGAGTAACTCTCTGTTTGCTAGTCATATGACTAACTTCTGTGGTGAGCATGATCTAATTATCTCTTCTCAGCTCATGCTCCCTCATAGTAGTTACACATGTGTCAGTGCAGGCATGGGGCTCAACGTCTTGGCTAGATCATACCGTAGCTAGTGCTGATTTCCATGATATGATAACAAATATGGAAATTCAGTATACATATACAGATGAAGATCATATCCCATTGACCTTAACAGCTAGTTTGGAAAGAGCGCCAGAATTAACCCAGTCAAACAATAGTGTAAATCCAAAACTGCCATGGGGCGGGCTTGACGAGGAGTGTGAGCAATTTTGCACTTTAACACACACTCTCCTTTCTGAGCTTGATCCTGGCAGTGAGGATGCCATTACCTGTGAAGACCCCAATTGTGTTAATGCTAGTCATCGAGAAGAGGTCAGCAAGCTGTACAATAATATTATATCTTGTCTTACTAAGGCTAGTGACATAGTATTTCACAAGCATAACAAAAATTACTCTTTTAACAAACCTGGGTGGAATGACCATGTTTCAGAACTATACCAGGCATCCCGAGATGCTCGTAGTGTATGGCTGGATCATAACAAACCGAGACAGGGACCCATTTTTGACATGTTCACCAGACTAAAGGCTAGATGCAAGTATGCAATCAGATATATAAAAAACAATGAAAATGTATTAAGAAGAGAAGCATTGGCCAACAACTTTGCTAGCAAAGACACATTGGCCTTCTGGAAGGATATTAAAAAAATGCATAATAGCTGCACACCTCTACCCGTTAGTGTAGATGGGATCTCTGGTACTAATAACATAGCCAATCTTTGGAAAACACATTACCAAACTTTGTTTAACTCTGTTGGGCACCAAGGAAATACCATTGCTGCTACAACAGAGTGTAACAAAGAAGAAAAATATGACACAATTAAAGTTACAAATGAAAAAATCAAGGCTGCAATAAGTAGGCTAGATGCTAACAAATCCTGTGGTTTTGATGGTATATATGCTGAACATTTGAAGTACTCCTCCACTCTCCTCTTGGAGAAACTCAGCAGTTGCTTTACCAGCTTTCTAATCCATGGTTTCCTACCAGAATCTATGATGTCCGTTACCTTGATACCAGTAATTAAAGACAAGGCTGGCAAAATTACATCAAAAGACAACTATAGACCTATTGCCCTTGCCAGTATTGTAAGTAAGATACTAGAGTTAATCATTTTAGACAGAATCTCAGTGTATATCTCAACTAATAGTAATCAATTTGGTTTTAAAAAGAATCATGGTACGGACCAGTGCATCTACACTCTGAAGGAGCTAGTGGATGGGTACATCAAAGAACAGCTCTATTTTTGCATGCTTTCTTGATGCTAGTAAGGCATTTGACAGAGTCTGCCACAATATCCTGTTTGATAAATTAGCAACAAGGGGAGTGCCATCCTATATACTGAGAATCTTGAAGTACTGGTACGCCAATCAAACATTTAATGTAAGATGGGGTAACATTATTTCGGATTCCTTTACAGTAACCAATGGAGTGAGACAGGGTAGTATTCTCTCACCTTACTTATTCAATGTATATATGGATAAATTAAGTGATAAATTGAATAAAGAGCAGATTGGATGTTATGGTGGGAATAAAATCATCAACCATCTCATGTATGCTGATGATCTGGTCATTATTGCACCGTCTTCTGCGGGTCTGAGCAAACTTCTTGATATATGTGAATCTTTTGGTAGTAAACATTGTGTTAAATTCAACCCCCTGAAAAGTGCTGTTCTTATATTTAGATCAAAATTACTGTATAAAAGTAAACTGCCAAATTACGCACTCAATAATCAAATTATTCAAGAAGTAAACAAAATAAAATACCTGGGACACATTATCTCAAACGATTGCTCAGATGATGCAGATATCGGCCGTCAGCGCAGACAGCTATATTTACGTGGTAACACCATCTTGAGAAAATTCCACATGTGTAATTGGGAAACTAAAGTCACTTTGTTCCGGACATATTGTTCCTCTATGTACACGGCCCATTTGTGGTGGAAGTATAAGAGAGCCACCATAAATGGTCTGTGTACATCCTATCATAATATACTCAAGATGTTCATTGGTCTCTCTAAATATGAAAGCACTAGTATGGTGTGCTACAGCACACCATACGACAGCAGTACTGTCGGGCTGTCATCAGGAGACTGGTGTACAGCTTTTCGCAGCGACTGCAATCCTCCAGTAACACGCTGATTGTAGCTCTTTGGTCTAGTGATCATATCTATGAATCCCGTATTATATCTCACTGGCAGAAGCTGCTGCACACATAGTATGTAATGTAATATATAGGTCTAATTGAACTATGAGCAATGATCTGTGCAATAGGTGTTAACCAACATTGAGCAATAGCCTTAGTTAGCCTATCTGTGTTATATTGTGACAAAATGTGATATGTGCTCTATTCTGTAAATAGGCCTACTGTATATTTTATTTTATTGTTTCTTTATTAATATATCTTTGTGTATAATTATTATCTGTGCTCTGACGAGAAGTGTATGTGATATGGACCATTAGGTCGTACTGTATTTATACTGTATCTATCATATGTGTCTGGAATAAAGAATTATTATTATTATTATTATTATTATTATTATTATTATTATTACACTTGTGCTTAGAAAGGCTATGTAGTAATTATATATGTGAACTTTTGGTTTTTACCTGCGTAGAGTTGTTCTGGATTTGGAAGCTGAACGTATTTATTTTTCTGATGTTAATTCACTGTGGTGCTTACACATAAGTTAACTTGAATTTATTTGTTATTAACTTTAACAGATTTATTATCAGTACTTCCCTGATTTATTTGGGTTTCACTAGTACTTCCTTTCTCTCGCTTTTTGCATACATGCGTAGTATCCGATGTTTCCAGAATACTTCTTACCATATACCCGGTAGATATATTTTAACCACTTTCCACTTTTGATCTTTGTATACTTTCTCTCTGATAATAAACTTAGTATATATTCTTTCCACAGTTAGATCTTCTATAACTTTTAACGGTATAGTAACTTCACTTTAGATGTGTAGAATAAGTAATCCAATTTGTGTAGAATTAGTAATCCAATCTTGAGTAGATGCGTTGGCCGTGGGGGTTGTCCTGTCGTGACTGGGTTAGCACAGTTTAACTCAAGCTCTTTGGTTTGGGACCTTAAATACTATTTACCTAGCCATCGCCGAAGGTAAAATAGAATAGAGTTAACGCAGGAGTGAACTCCTGACTACTCTGGTCTTTGAAAGAACTTTGATGAATTTCTTGCAGTTTGGTCTATCCCAGATAAAGCCACTATCCACAGCAGTAGTGTACTTATATCCACAATAGCGCCGGGGTTGGGGTAGGGCGAGGATATTAGCTTGCTTCACACTGAAAGGGTCTAATAAACCGGCCTTGTTGATACCCACTCAAAATATTTATTATTGGTGAGTGACTACAGTATCGCAATTATTTCTACGTCCATCGATCAAATAGGAACAATTCTTCAACTGAGCCCTTAATCTTCGAGACTGTCCTTCCGCCCTTTGACACCAAGGAACAGCTCTAAATTAAGATACTATATGAAAATTGGCGGGAGCATATAGGCCCCTTTTCTTAGTGCCAGGTCGGTGGTGTGGCTGCGCATCAGAAAGGCGCCTAGGGGTAGGGTGTTGTATGGCGGTTGAGTCCGTGTGGCCTGGAGGTGGGGTGATATCTGGTAACTGTATATCTCGGCTTCCCTGGTCCTGGCGGCGATGCGGCTGCGCTCTAGAGTGGCGCGGGGATGTCTGTGTGTGTATGGTGCCATTTCTTGGTTGATTTCTCTTATTTGCTTTTCTTCTTCTGCTGGACTTTGGGATTGGTTATGGTGATGAATAAGTTTTTCCCTGGTGTTGGAGGACATGTCATCTTGATGGCAGTAACTCGTGTTGGGTTGGTGGTTGTTCCCTTGTAGCTCTGGGGTGGGGTTATTTCTTATCTTCATAAATGCGATGTGGAAGAAGAGGTAATTTATATTTGGCCTTCTGGTTTGTTCTGGGGCTGCTTAGGTGGTTTGTAGGCTGGAGGTAGATGGAGTGGACAGTGGTTGCAGGTTTGGGATGTTGCAGAAGTGTAATCGGCGAGAAACTGATCACATGTTGTTCTCTGTCTTGTGGGGGTATATAATTGCTTGCCCTTGAGTCGTTTTCTTTGATGCGGGGGAGGTAGTCGTTTTCTTTGATGTGGTGGAGAAGGTGGAGGTGGAGATCTCGGTATGTTGGCTGTGGCGGTAGGTGTGGCAACAGTGTTGGTGGTGATGGTGGTGGGGGTGGTGGAGGTAGAGGTGGTGATCTCGGTATGCTGGCTGTGGCGGTGTAGAGGTGGAGATCTTGGTATGTTGGCTGTGGCGGCAGTGTTGGTGATGGTGGTGGAGATGGTGGAGATGGTGGAGGTGTGGTAGGATGAGAGGGAAAACGGCTTGGTGGTGGTGAATGCTTGGTTAACTGTTTCCCTGTTATTTCACTACCTTCTCCATGTGGCTGGAGCTGGTAACACCAGGCACTTTCGTGGTGGGAAACAAGTTTGCATTTGTCGAGATATTCCCACCATTTCAGGGAGCGTGCATCTGCTGTTTTGCTCAGGGTATCATAAAGAGTTATGCAAGATATCTCTGTATACGTCCTGAGGCCTGCTTCTAGTTGGTCTAGGAAACGGATAGACTTTGTTGTTCCATCTGCCTTTATCCATTTACCTTTCGTATGAAGGGAATGTTGTAGTTGGTGAAAGTGCTTGTGGTGGTGGTTTTCTTAACCCTTGTGGAAGCAAGCGAACCCTTTTTGTTGACTGGGTTTTTATGGATGCCAGTTATGATGGATGAAGGTGTTGGGATGACGTGTGTATTGCTTGCTATCTTCGAGGTTGGAGCGAACACGGATGATTTAGGTGGGACGAAAGAAACAGGGGGAATGTTGTGTGCAGGCGGGTGATTTAACCCGACTGTATGATAGGAGGAGAAAGGAACTTCAACAGATGGTTGAGAATGAAAAATAGATGAAAAACGAGCTGGCGGTTTAGAGAGACGGCCTGATCCAATGTAAGTGGTTTTAAGAGTATGAGGGGAAGATGATGAAGATGCGAAAGGAAAAGGAGAGGGTTGAGATTTAATAGCAATAGGGATCTTATATATAGAGGATTTAGGAAGGGCGGGAGGCACACTTGATGGGTAAGTTTGATGAAGGGGGGCAAGGCGTTGGGGAGTGGATGGGGCAGGTGAAGAAGGGGTGGATGAAGGAGGTTCACATGATTTCGGAGGTGCTGAAGGTGATGTTGTAGACATGGAGGCTGGTGGTGAAGATGTAGAACAGGTATTACAGTAAAACCCATTGGAGGTAGGTGGTCGAGGATGTGGAGGCTCCTGAGGTGGCTGTGGTTGGATGTTGACTTCTTTCTTCTTAGTTGATTTTGCTTGAGAATTGGCTTTAGCCTGATGGTTATGTCTTTTGTTCTTGATCGTTATTTTGGTTCTCGGGATCATTCTAGGGGTCTTCTGAAATTTGTGGATGGAGAGTTTTCTTCTGGGTTTTGAAGGTTAACAGACGTCAACCGCAATCTAGTTGAGCTCGTAACCTCTACAGGACGTCTAACCCCATGTAGCCGTCATATTGGGTGCAGTCTGAGTGGAAAATTGTGATGACGGCAAGAGGCTTCTTGTTGAGGGGTCGTGATGTGCAGGGGCGTAGTTTCTCCCATGGTAACTAAAGGTGTGTCGTCTGCACTGATTAAGTTGGTGTTGGACGCTTGAAGTGGTCCTAGTTTTCTGTGATGTTTCTCATAAAAAGAGTTGAAGAGACAAGATCAGTCAGCTCCCGTGTCGATGAGGAGACGTACTGGAACGCCTTCAATCTTAGCTAGGTGGGAGATGAGTGGAGGTTTCCACGGCACAGGCTCTCCCGCCGAGGCCATATAAATGGGCGGGGGAGGCTCAAAAAAAATCCCGAGGAGGGTCTTCAATCTCCTCTATTTCTTCTTCCTCTTGGTCTTCATTGATGGCTTGAATTTGGTAAATTTCCGGGGGACAGTATTCCTCATCGTGGTACTCGATGTCCATTTTCTTAGTTTGGTCCCTGATGTCATGGATCGAGCAAGCGGGATTGCAAGCCTTAAAATTTAATGGGTTTATCATAACGATGGAGCTGTCACGGCACTTCAGGAGGGGGGAGGGGGGGGGCGTGGTGTTTTGAGGGCCTCAGTTCTTTTGTTGGTTGTTTTGGTAAGATCGACCAGGATGATGGAAGTTAGGGTAGTTTCGCAGATTCCCTTGTGGGCGGCCTGACGAGGAGGGTTGGGGGCGGCCTTGGGATGAGTACTGCGGTCTTTTCCCCTGATAATTTGGTTGTCCAGGTCTCCGGTTCCCTTGAGGGTGCGTGGGGAAGCTTTTGATTGCTCCTACTGTGGAAGTTTTAGGCCGGTTGGCCAACAGCTTGCGTATAGTGATGACGTACTTTGCTAATCCCACGGGATTGTGGATAGCAAAGTATTCCCTAATACTTGAGGGAAGGATCCTTAAGAGCACACAAAACACTTGTTGCTGTTGTTGCTCATAAGTGTACAGAGGGTAAGCAGCTTTTACCTATTGGGTCACTATTCCCAAGGTACTGTCTAGGTTCCCTCCGTACTTGATTTCGTTGATTTTGTTTAAAGCTGCAACGGGGCCTAGTGATGGCTGAACAGCGTCTATCACAATAGTCCGGAAGTCTTCCCAAGTCAATTCTGGGGTTACTTGTCCGGCTACCAGGGACACGGTCTTCCCTAGGTGCATTAATACGACAGCGATCTTTATTCGATCGGTCTGGTATGCCAGGCTTAGTACCGGGCTGACCATGTCTAGGTACTTGCGAATATCGTAAGTTTCCGCCTCATACTTGGGTATGGGGATGTGCGAACGTGAAGTCACGATGACGTATGTGCGCTCTATCTCTTTCCTGATAACTGTGTCAAACAACTTCCTTCCCGAATCAACAACCACCGTCTGCCGCCAATGTTATGCCAGGTTTTTACTGGGGTTTAATTGGGTTTGATCAAGTGGATTCTTCCTAACTGGAGAAGTCCTATTGTTTTACCACAGACACAGAAAGACAATAGAGGATAATTATCACAAGACGTGCAATGTGCATTCATATTCCGTTTATTTGCACAAGAATATCGCATACGTAAAAGCTAGAACAACAATGGTCAAGAACAAAACAATAATAGATGCACGAACGAGGCTCCACTACGTCTGACTCGCAAGACTGGATTATTCTATGCAATATCTAAGTGAGTATTGGGGACCGCTTTCTAACTGAAAGATTACACTTGTCCTGTATTTATTTCAGAGATAAGAATAGCACCCCTTTCAATTGAGGATTTACACTTGTGCTTAGAAAGGCTATGTAGTAATTATATATGTGAACTTTTGGTTTTTACCTGCGTAGAGTTGTTCTGGATTTGGAAGCTGAACGTATTTATTTTTCTGATGTTAATTCACTGTGGTGCTTACACATAAGTTAACTTGAATTTATTTGTTATTAACTTTAAGAGAATTATTATCAGTACTTCCCTGATTTATTTGGGTTTCACTAGTACTTCCTTTCTCTCGCTTTTTGCATACATGCGTAGTATCCGATGTTTCCAGAATACTTCTTACCATATACCCGGTAGATATATTTTAACTACTCTCCACTTTTGATCTTTGTATACTTTCTCTCTGATAATACACTAAGTATATTATTCTTTCCACAGTTAGATCTTCTATAACTTTTAACGGTATAATAACTTCACATTAGATGTGTAGAATAAGTAATCCAATTTGTGTAGAATTAGTAATCCAATCTTGGGTAGATGCGTTGGCCGTGGGGGTTGTCCTGTCGTGACTGGGTTAGCACAGTTTAACTCGAGCTCTTTGGTTTGGGACCTTAAATACTATTTACCTAGCTATCGCCGAAGGTAAAATAGAATCGAGTTAACGCAGGAGTGAACTCCTGACTACTCTGGTCTTTGAAAGAACTTTGATGAATTTCTTGCAGTTTGGTCTATCCCGGATAAAGCGACTATCCACAGCAGTAGTGTACTTATATCCACAATAGCGCCGGGGTTGGGGTAGGGCGAGGATATTAGCTTGCTTCACACTGAAAGGGTTGAATAAACCGGCCTTGTTGATACCCACTCAAAATATTTATTATTGGTGAGTGACTACAGTATCGCAATTGTTTCTACGTCCATCGATCAAATAGGAACAATTCTTCAACTGAGCCCTCAATCTTAGAGACTGTCCTTCCGCCCATTGACACCAAGGAACAGCTCTTAATTGAGATACTATATGAATCAATCAATCATCAATCAATCAAGTAGTGACAGGGGGTTAGGGGGAAGTGGGGATAGGACAAGAATTAGTTGGAAGAAGTGAGTTTTTTGAGGAGAAAAAGGTGTCCAGGCTTAACTGGAGCTGCCTGAGGGTTTTGCTGATTTTGCTGCTAAAGGGACTGGCCAGGGCTAGATCAACAGGGGTGCGTTGGGGGAGGTTCCTTGCTGGCACGGGTATCATCTGCCATGTCTGGTTGGGGGCGTGTGAGGCTGGAACTGTGGGCTATTATACGGGTAGTGAATTTAAGGCCATATATTTATCCTCCCGGCCCGACTGGGAGTCCCGTACTAATAGCCCGCTGGTGATGAGGTGTTGGTGAGGGTGATGGGTGGTGGTGGTGATTTTACTTCCTCGGGAGGTCCGGGAAGCCTTGCTTTAGGGCTTGCTCCACTGTTAGGCTGCATTCGATGTAGTTGTTTTTTACTTTTTTTTTAAATAGCAATTGCAGCCTTCCTTCTTCCAGTTTTTCATGCAGTAACTCAGGAATCCGTAGTAATCAGGTGGGACGCAGTCCTTGTAAGCATAACTCATTGTCATGCTGTAGTCCTTAGACAGGTGTGGTAGGCAGATATCGAAGAACAATTGGCGAGGGGTCTTGGGGGTGACTGGTTTCTTCTTCTCTACCGGTCTCACTGGTTCGATTTGAAGGAGGGGCATGGAGGCACCTTTTTCAGGTTTTGAAGGAGGTGAAGGAGGCTCTGCAGGTGGGTTGGCTTTGGGGCTCTCAATGATGGGCATGGAGGCTGCTTCTTCAGGTTCTGGTGACTCAGGTGGTGGTGTAGTGGTTGCCGTCACAGCCGTGGTTACTGAAGGTGGTGTTTCCTCGACCTCCATTGGTGGTGCTGGAGTCTTGTCCTCTTCAGGGTTGCTTTCTTTCTCTGCTTGTTGGTGGAAGATTTCGATGTATGGTGTCGTTGATAGCTTCTTCTTCTTCTCGGCCACAGTGGTGGTTGTTGGTGGTGACTGGGGCTTTGAAGGTTTGGTTTCTTCTTCCTTGGTTTTGTGCAGTGGTTTTGGCAGGTCCAGGCGTTGTTTTGGGTGACTTCTTGGTTTCCTCAGAGCTTGTGTAGGTGTTAGCTCAAGGGGCCAGACCCGTATTTTGGGTTGTAGCACTGGGATAGTTATGGAGGGAAGGTTGTTAGCCTTCAGGAGGTTTGAGAGGTACTCCTTGAGGAGATTATGGTCCCCACCAGCTAGTGCTATGGCTGTGGTGACCACGATCTGAATTACTACTTATCTGTCACCGGGTGGCTGGCCATAGCCTGCTGGTGAGTAGTCAATCTTCCTTTTTTCCTCTTCCTTGCTCCTCCCCCAGGCGTGTCTGGAGCCCTTTACATTTGCTCCATTTATTCCCCTGATGTTGCTGGCTTCTTCTCCTTTTTTTCCCTTCATGATGGTGAAATTACCCTTTCTCCGTCACCGAGAGAGGGCACTCCATGCTGTTGGTTTGGGGAGGAGATTCGGCGTCTGTGGGCGAATATATCGACTCCATTATCATCTCTGTTAATGAAGCCATATCCCTGCTTCACATTAAACCAATTTACCGTACCAGTAACGATGTTAGAGGTTACTTAGGGCATGGTGTTGGTGGTGGTGAAGAGAGGAGGATATGTAGGTCTGCTCGGTGTGGCTGCTCAACTCAGAATATGATACTATATGAAAATCGGCGGGAGCATATAGGCCCCTTTTCTTAGTGCCAGGTCGGTGGTGTGGCTGCGCATCAGAAAGGCGCCTAGGGGTAGGGTGTTGTATGGCGGTTGAGTCCGTGTGGCCTGGAGGTGGGGTGATTTCTGGTAACTGTATATCTCGGCTTCCCTGGTCCTGGCGGCGATGCGGCTGCGCTCTAGAGTGGCGTGGGGATGTCTGCGTGTTTATGGTGCCATTTCTTGGTTGATTTCTCTTCTTCGCTTTTCTTCTTCTGCTGGACTTTGGGATTGGTTATGGTGATGAATAAGTTTTTCCCTGGTGTTGGAGGACGTGTCATCTTGATGGCAGTAACTCGTGTTGGGTTGGTAGTTGTTCCCTTGTAGCTCTGGGGTGGGGTTATTTCTTATCTTCATAAATGCGATGTGGAAGAAGAGGTAATTTATATTTGGCCTTTTGGTTTGTTCTGGGGCTGCTTAGGTGGTTTGTAGGCTGGAGGTAGATGGAGTGGACAGTGGTTGCAAGTTTGCAGGTTTGGGATGTTGCAGGAGAAGTGTAATCGGCGAGAAACTGATCACATGTTCTCTGTCTTGTGGGGGTATATAATTGCTTGCCCTCGAGTCGTTTTCTTTGATGCGGGGGAGGTAGTCGTTTTCTTTGATGTGGTGGAGAAGGTGGAGGTGGAAATCTCGGTATGTTGGCTGTGGCGGTAGGTGTGGCAACAGTGTTGGTGTTGGTGGTGATGGTGGTGGGGGGGGGTGGAGGTAGAGGTGGTGATCTCGGTATGCTGGCTGTGGCGGTGTAGAGGTGGAGATCTTGGTATGTTGGCTGTGGCAGTAGTGTTGGTGATGGTGGTGGAGATGGTGGAGGTGTGGTAGGATGAGAGGGAAAACGGCTTGGTGGTGGTGAATGCTTGGTTAACTGTTTCCCTGTTATTTCACTACCAATGACGAGTAATAATAATAATAAAAATAATAATATTTATTCAGTTAGCAATTTACAGAGTTGGTACCACATAGTATGTTACAAATATGACATGTACCAGCCTTGCATAATTCCAACTAAGGATAGCCCAATAAGGCTGTTAGGCATATTTCCATTGGGGTCTTGTGGGATTAGGTTAGCTGGGGAAATGGGGAGGATAAAGAAATAGATACTTTAGAGAAAGTATTTCTAGGGGGTTATTTTAAGATACCTTACATCCTATAATTTGTTAGTAGTCTTGGCAAATCCAACGTCAAGGCTATTAACCTAATTGCAATGACGACTTGTCTATTTTGACTGCTATGTCGTCATTCCAACCGCGGTTAAAAAGAAAACGTCTAGAGTCTACTCCTTATCTTGCTCTAGGAGACGTTGTACATTAACCAAAACTACCACCGAAGGTGAAAAAAGTATAGAAGAGAAGAAAAAGGGGTTTACCTTAGTTACCGCTCAAGGCCCATCCCGTGTTCCGTCATGCGCCGATCCCTGTCGAACGTGCGCATGAGCGACCCTCTCTTGTTATCATTTTTTCACGCGTCGCCATTGTTGAGTCCGCTTTTGTTGTGCTCCTTCAATTCACCCTGTTTTAGGTTCGTTTCGGCTTTTCTGGCCTTCTTTTTGTTAGACAGATGTTACGTGATCTAGGACACACGTAAATGGGCTCCTCAGTGTGTTTAATGGAGACGCGTGTGGAAATAGCTACCGAAGGTACGGGGGCGCCTGGCGTTCCTCGTATGTGTTTTTCATTCCTTTCTCTTTTCATATTCTTTTTTCCTGTTAGTCTGGGCATAGTTTAGCTTATTTTAGCCTAGCTTGTTTCTCATTCAGGAATTGCTATGCCCTATGAGTTTTCATATTTTCATAGCCTAGGTGTACAGTTGGTTCACAATCTGAGATTTCGTGGTGGCGGTGCTGTTTGTAGGGTTTGTGTCGGCCGCATTATTAGCGTTATTCCCGAGTCCCCCCTTACGAGCCTTCACTGTGTCTCAAGGGCCTGGGCGCTTGGTGGTTCGTGATATCCAGTGGTACCCTACGGGGGCCTCTCCCTCACACCACAGGGTTTTTCGCCCCTGACACATTCTCTCCTCACGGCTAGGCCACCCTTTTTCTCGCCAGTTTCATTTACTGGTTTTGTGTTCCCTTACTGTTTTCACCTCCATCCTTTCATTCCCTTTTGCCCAATCCTGGGGTACCCTACGGGGGCCCCTGTTTGTGCCGAACCACCCTTCCTGCCACTTCTCCTCATGGGCTTTGCTCTATCTCTGTGGGTGGGGTGGTTCCTGGGGGATGTGCCTCCTCTCCCCTGGTGTGTCTTCCTTGCCTCTCCCTTGACCGGTTGAGTCAGGATATTCAAGGAAGACACTGCTCAGCTTGATGGCCATCGTCGCTTGGAGTCATAAGGAGTTGACGCTTTTTTCTGGGCCTGTGTTGGTATTACCTAGACGCTCCTCTCGCTTTTTCGGCGCCGGACCATCTCGGCCGGTCCCGCAAATTTGCGGAGTGCTCGATTCGGTCCACGGACGATTCGGCTCCCCGCAAATTTGCGGAGATCGCTGGGGGGTCTCGCGGTGAGGCGGGAGGGTTGTGTCGGTACGGTTATGCCTCCATTGGCCCGCAAATTTGCGGTTATAGTTGGCTTTCCCGGTGACCCTTTTTTGTGTCATCTTGTTGCCTGGTACTATATTGGTGTATGCACTTGCCTGGTGTTATGGACCCTGCATGTGAGGTGTTGAGTGGTGGTTAACACTTTCTCCATCTTTGCAGGTTTCTGCTTGTGCTCTTCCGCCTCACCCGCCCTCCTCACCTCCATCGGTGCTCCCGGTTTAGAGTGAGTACGACTTCCAGTTTGCATGTGTGTTCCTGTTTACCCATGCTCATTCCCTGGTTTTTATTGGACATTATCTTCACTTACTCCGTCAACGTGCTGCTTATGGTGTGTGTTCTTCCATTGCAGGTGGGATGCCTTGTTTTCGCCAGGGCTGTGGCTCCCCGTGCTTGGACTGCCACAGGTCCTGCTTGCGGCATTCGCAATGTGTGTCCTCTACGGCCTACCTCCCGGCTTTGTGTGGCCCGTGTATGGACCTGGTGGATGTGGTGGACCATCACCCTGGTTCCTCTGACGCGGCGGTGGCCTCTGCATCCCTTCAGTCTGTGTGGGCGGTGGTCTCCCACCACATCAGGACTGTGGGCCACCGTTCCCCGGCCTTTGTTGACGACCGGATCCGCGTCGCCCTGAGCATCCCTGACCCATCTGGGGGCCGTTTACCTGGCCCTCTCCCTGCTCGGGCCCTCCTCCCTGGGTCCCGTGGTCGGTCGTCGCATCGTCGGGTGGATCCCCAGCTCCGTCCACGCTCTCGCTCTCCTCGTCGCTCGTCCTCTACTGCCCCTCCTCGTCCTCCTGCTCACCTTGACTCCGTCGTTCGCCCTCGTCATGGTTCTCGCCCTGAGGCCGGGGTTAGCGTCTCTGCCCCTGTACGCCCTCCCCTGGCCTCTCCGGATAGGGGCTCTACTACCTTCCGCCCGCTTCCCCTGCACAAAAGACGTCCTCTTCATTTGTCCTCTACGCGCGGATGTTCATGCTGTAGCTGGCCCTCTGCTCCCTCCTTCTACTCTGTCCAGGAGGGTCCGCCAGGATGTAGTTGCTTCTCCTCCTACTTCTCCTGCTTCGGTGCCTCTTCTTCCTTCTAGGTCTCGTCCCAAGGTGGAGGTTCCTCCCTCCTCCGCCTCGGTGTCGGGCCGCCCTGTTCTCTCAGCCCCGGGGATCCTTGCTCTGTTTCCCCCCGCGGCTCCTTCTGACCTCCTTTCACCCGGCCAGCCTTCCCCCTCCCGTCATCCTGCTCCTCTTCCTTCTTCTATTCCTGATCTTCGCTTGCCGGCTCCCTGTGAGGGTACCCCGTCGCTTGACTCGGTAGAGTATAGCGAGGTTTCGGGGTCCCCTTTCTCGGGGGCTGACGTGTCGCTGGAAGAGGGGGATGGTGATGTTTCCCCCTCGGGCGTTAGTGATCGGGAACGAGACCCTCAGGACCGTCACGGCCGTCGTCGCTCGCCTTCTTTGGGCCGCGACGCTGCTGTTTCGTGTCATGGGTCTCGCTCTCGCTCACGCTCGCCCCTGCGGGCCGAACTATCTTCGGGGGGGTCGCCTCTCTCGGATCGATTTTCGGCTATGTAGGGGTGGGTTGTGTCACACTTCGACGACGCGCGCTTGGAGGCGATGCAAGAATCCCTCTTATCGCGCTTCTTGGCGGTGACACAACCTCAGCGCCTCACCCAACCTGCCCCTGCTTTGGTCCCCCTCCCCTCTGCGGTGGACCACATTCCTTCTCGCCCTGCTTCTCTCCGCCTGCCCGGTCGTCGGCTAGTACTGCTCCTGCCCTGGCTCAGGTGGTTGCCCCTACTGTCTCACATGCGGGGGTCCTCCGTCTGCTAGGGCAGGGTCCGCGCTTGCCCCCCATCCAAAAGGCCAAGGTCCCGTCGCGGACTATGCCGCTCCTCTATGGCTCCTTGGCTGTTTGGAAGGGGGTGCAGGCCTCCCACCCGGAGCGTGCTACCGACTTCCCGTCAGGTGAGAGGGCCCTACCTTTGGACTGGTCGGTCCAAATAAATGATAAAATGCAGTTCAGGGCGATCAGGGTGGATGGTCAGGTGGCCGACGTGGAGGTGCGGGCGTACCCGACAAGGACTGACCTTCAGTACTTCTCGGTGAAGCCCAAGCCCCCGTCTGCTCCTCGGACTAAGCTCTGGTCAGACTTCAGCTGCCAGGACATCCTTCAGGATGTTCAGTCCCTGGCTGTGTTAACGGGACTGTCCTCCTATGGGACGGGTTTGTGCGACGACGGTAAGCCTGGCTTGGCCGTCGTGCTCGATAACCCTCTCCCATTGGAGGCCTGGTTTGCTGAGGCCTTAGACTTTGCCAACCGTTCCGTCGACAGATCTATTTCAGTCCCTCCCCCAGAGTCGTCACTGCTTTTGCCTCCTCTGGTATCTGTCGGCGGATTGGATGGCAAGTTCTGGTCCTGGATTAGCGCTCCCAAACTTGAAATTTGTGCTATTGCTAACCCGTTCTTCTCCCACCCAGATAAGTCCTCTGTCGACAGGGATTTTACCTTGCGGCAGAGGGTGGCGAACTTATTGTCTTGTCTTCTAGGTTCCCTCCAGACGTCTGTTCACCACCTGCGACTTATCGAGGCGACTGCACCTGGCGATCTTCGCGAGGGCTTGGACCACGTTCGGCGGATCCACCTTCAGCTCGCGGTGTCTTTGGTTCCCGAGCTGAAGGCGGTTTTGTGCGAGGCAACTCGACAACGCCAGACGGTAAGGTCCTCGTTCTGCCGGAAGGCCCCTTTGGATATTCGTCAGGGTCTATTATACTCTGAGCTATATACATCGGGGCTTTTTGCGCAGGATGCTTGGGAACGCTACGCTTCTCTGTCAGCGGACCCTGCTTACGACACGCAAAGACGCGCTGTGTCGCGACCAGGGTCTTCGCAGTCCCGTCCTTCTGCCGGTCCCCTTCGGGGTGCTGCCGCCACTGCTGCCGCCAAGAAAGGGCGCAGGAAAGGGAAGTTGCCGGCCAGAGCGTCGGTTCCGCCTCGCACTTCTGCTCCTGCTCCCTTTCATCCCCGCCGAGAAGGGGCTGGCCAGCCTTCCACTTCCGGCCGCACTTCGACGGGGTCTGACACACGACGGACAGGGGATGGGGTGACCCGCCCTTTTCGGCGAGGTGGGGGGGGTAGGGGTGGTCAACGTGGCTCTTATGACCGCAGGGACCGTACCGGGGGACCCTCCACGTCAAAAAATGTGTAGGTTCTCCAGGTCGGTCTCCTCCTTGTTCTCCTTCTCGCCTCGCAGAAAGGGTCGCTCACCTCATCTCGGGGGCTCCCACAGGTTATTTTCGCCCTTGCGCCCTTCGGTGGCCACGAGGGACGTGGGGGCGGAAGATTGCACGGAGGGGTCTAACCTGGAGATGGAAGTCCAGACCCCCACTCAGCTCTTGTCAACGAAGCCGGCCTGTCTCTTCGGAGGTGGCCGACGTGATTACATCCATGCACGAGCAGGGAATCGTCAAGGAGGTGAAAGCCGGTCTACCGGTTTTCCTCTCCCGTGTTTTTCTGGTACCAAAGAAGGACTGCGACGCGATGCGACCGGTGGTGGATCTGTCGGCCCTCAACGGGCACATCGTGAACACGCGGTTTCGGATGCTGACGGTGCACCAGGTACGACTGGCCCTGCGACCTCTGTCGTGGGTAGTGTCGCTGGACCTCAAGGATGCGTATTGGCACGTTCCGATCCATCCTCGTTTCCAGCGATTCTTGGCCGTTCAGACTTCCGATCGTGTGTTCATGTTCGACAGACTTCCCTTCGGTCTCAACATCGCGCCGCGGATCTTCTCGAAACTGGTAAAGCAGGCTCTGGATCCTCTCCTCAGGGGCGGCCTCCAGATCCTGTTTTACTTGGACGACTGGTTGATAGTTTCAGACACCCTAGACCAGTGCGTCCACGACACCCTCACAGTAGTTCAACACATCACACAGTTAGGGTTCAAAATCAATATTCCCAAGTCGCGCCTGACCCCGTCGCGTGTCGTGACGGGGGTAGGTCTCGAATGGGATCTGACCAACGCTACAGTGACCCAGAGTCAGCCAAACGCAGTGAAACTTCGCAGGAAGGTCTTCGCCGTGTTGCACTCGGTCTCCCTCACGAGGAGGATCTGGGACTCGTTAGTGGGTTCGCTGAATTGGGCCGCTCTGACCATTCCCTTAGGGAGGCTCAGGCTGCGCCGCCTAATACTCATGGGCAACGCGGTGTTTCCGTTGGCCCCTATGGATCGGCTCATGCCGATCCCGCGTACCATTCACAGACACTTAGGACACTGGGTTGCTCGGGGCACGCTCTCTGCGGCTGTGCCCTGGACCGCCCCCCCGCCGACGATCTGGGTAGATACAGATGCGTCGAGCGAGGTAGGGTGGGGTTACCAATCCAACCTGGGACATCAACATCACGGCAGATGGGTGGGACACACACACCTACACATCAATGCCCTCGAACTGTTGGTTCCCTTGTTCTTCCTGAGGGACCACGCGCTGGCCCTTCGGGGAAAGTCGGTGGCCTTCAGGATGGACAATCAGACAGCTGTCCACTGTATCCAAAAGCAGGGGTCCTCCAGGTCTTTGACTCTGTTGGGGATCTCAGAGAAGTTGTTCTTCCTCGCGAACCGACACAACATCTCCCTGCACGCCTCCTACCTGCCCGGGACTGCCAACCTGTGGGCGGACGCCCTGTCGCGAGGACGGGGCGTTCTTGTAGAATGGGCAATGAAACAGACTGTATTCGACGACCTCGCAGCTTCCTGGGGTGTTCCGGAGGTCGACTTGTTCGCATCGAAGGAGACGCGCAAGTTGCCTCAGTACCTGTCCCTCCGGACTCGCACTCCGGAGGGGGGTCCGGACGCTTTCATGGAAGACTGGAACAGGTGGCAGTCGATATACATATTTCCGCCACCAGACGCACTGTTGATGTGCAAAGTCCTCGCGCGGCTGCGGCTGTACCGCGGCAGAGTCTGGCTAATAGCGCCTCTGTGGCCAGCCCAGGCTTGGTACTCCCAGTTGAAGCGGTGGTGCCCGAGTCCGGTCCCTCTCCCTCTCTCAAACTTCCACTTGAGCCAGGTTGGCGACCTGCGGACCTAGTTGGCCTTCGCATCGTGGATGTTCGTGAGGCACGGTGGCTCCCAGTCCACGGACGGGACCTGACTGACTTCCTGAAGCGTTCATGGACGTCTTCGACTTGGGGGACTTACGAGTCCCACTGGAGGTCTTTTACTAGGTGGATACAGGACACTCACCAGACTGTTAGCTCTCCTTCCCTCGTCCTACACTACTTGTTTCACCTCTTCCGTACACGTCGCTCTCAAGTCAACACTATACGTAACCACTTGTCTGCCATCCGGGAGGTCTTTGAGTCCGTCACTGGGCTGGTCGTTCCACCAAAGGAGCTGGATTCCTTCATGAAGGCTGCCTTCAGGGAGCGACCGCCTCCGCGCCAGATCCCTCCTCAGTGGGATCTGGGGCGTGCTCTGGACCTTCTGGCTTCACACACATATACACGGGACACTACACCGGTTCAGTTGCTCGAGCGTACACTCTTCCTTGTCGCTCTGGCCACTGGGGATAGGGTGTCTGAACTAGCTGCCATGTCGCGGTCCCAGGAATGCATGCGATTCTCCCCGTCCTTGAATGTCGTCACGTTAGCCCCCTCCCCTCATTTTGTTGCCAAGAATGAGAGAGAGACCCACGTTTTCAAGCCTTTCACCATCCAGGCTTTAAAGCGTGGGCATACTCACCATGTGTTGTGCCCGGTGCAGGCCTTGCACTCCTATGTTGAGTCTGTGGCTCCGACTTCGGGTACTGCTGTGTGGGTGTCTCCTCGGACTGGTAGGAGGCTCTCGAAGGTACAGATAGGACGCCACATTTGTCGGGTCATTCGTGCCAGTAACCCTGCTTGTCGGGGTTCTGCGCACGATGTGCGATCCTTTGCTGCCTCCTTACGGTTCCTGCAGACTCGTTCGTTGCCTGACGTCGCCTCGGCGGGTTTGTGGTCTTCTGTCCATACCTTCGTCTCCTCCTACCTCTCCATGTCCATTGTTAGACCCCCTCGGCCTGTGATAGCTCTCGGGAGTCGTGTTTCCTAGGGCTCTCGCGAAGTTGCCTGGTCTTCCCCCCTCGTCACTTTTTCTTTTCCTTTGTTTTCTTTCGAAAAGGGGGGGAGGGAAGTACGGGTTTGCAACACTGGATTACAAGTTTGGGGTTATGTTATATGTATACAGTACATAAGTGTTTTTGCCTCATTGATAATTGTGTTTTGTTTTTGTGATCAGTGTTTTTGTTCATTTTGGAAGAAAAGGGATTTTGTGTACAGTACTTTTTGGTTTAAGACAAGTCTATGGTTTTGCATTACTATGAATGACGGGCACGTGTTAAAACTGCTCTTTTTAGCTACTCCTCAGTTTTTCACTCTTTTATTAAACTCTCTTGTTTAAATTGTGTTTCTTTGTCATTCATAATTTTGTCTTATGCATTGGTTTTTTTGATAGGTTGGGCTTGGATGTCCTCCTCCTATTTGTTATGCAGCCTTGACGTTGGATTTGCCAAGACTACTAACAAATTGGGAGGTTTGACGTACCTCCCAACCTACCAAATAGGAAAACCTACTATTTGGTAGTAGTCTTGGAAAATCCAACGTACATAATACCCTCCCTCACGCCGGACCCCTGCCCATCCGCGTTCTTCTGCTGACGTGAGATGTGATAACAAGAGAGGGTCGCTCATGCGCACGTTCGACAGGGATCGGCGCATGACGGAACACGGGATGGGCCTTGAGCGGTAACTAAGGTAAACCCCTTTTTCTTCTCTTCTATACTTTTTTCACCTTCGGTGGTAGTTTTGGTTAATGTACGTCTCCTAGAGCAAGATAAGGAGTAGACTCTAGACGTTTTCTTTTTAACCGCGGTTGGAATGACGACATAGCAGTCAAAATAGACAAGTCGTCATTGCAATTAGGTTAATAGCCTTGACGTTGGATTTTCCAAGACTACTACCAAATAGTAGGTTTTCCTATTTGGTAGGTTGACGTACCGTCAAACCTCCCAGTAAATATCAGTAATCCGTAATCAGTAATAATTTCAGTTTGGTTTGTCTATCTCTTATGTTGTATTTAGTAGTAGACATAAGCTTGGTGCTCCCTTCTCGCAGCTGTCCGGTTCAGGTGTTCCTTCAGGCTATGTCTGAAGGAATACAGTGTTCTCTTTTCACGGACTGACTGGGGTAGGTCGTTCCAGTGTTTGATGGCAGTGAAGAAGAATGTTTGCTTACCCTGTCCTTGGATTCTCGGGACCTTAAAATTAAACATCCTGTTTCTTGTATTATGTCCACTCCTCTCATTTGCTTTAACAAAATCATTCTTTAGATACTCTGGAGCTCTGCCATAGAAAATGTTGAAGGCATTAGTGAGCCTGATTTGTTTGGCCCTGTCAGAGACATTGAGCATACCTAGTGGCTGAAGTTGTTCCTGGCCAACATGTGATCTGGGTCCTAGGTTCAGCATGAACCTAACCATTTTATTTTGAGTGACCTGAAGTTTGTGCTGTGCTGATTTAGATGATGCAGAGTACCAGGATGAAACAGAATAGTCAAAACGACATTGAACAAGCGCTTGGCAGAGGGTCTTTTTGGTCGCCGCGGGCAAGCATCCCAGCTGTCTATACAGGTATTTTATATGTGCTCTACACTTACTCAGGATAGATTCCAAAATTGTTTCACCTGACAAACTCGCATCCAGTTTTAGTCCGAGATATTTAACTTGTGACACTGTTGTTATAGGAATATCATTACAGTTGACCGAGAAGCCCACAATGTCTTTCAGTTTGCGTTTTGTTCCACATAAGATGGCTTCTGTCTTGCCCAGGTGAAGAGATAGTCTATTGTTCACTAGCCATTCACTACATGATTCTAGTTCTTTGGAAAGTGAAGCGGCAATACTTATTGGGTCTTTTCCTGAAACCAGAAGCACGCTGTCGTCTGCATACAGTAATAATTTACATGAGATGCTCAGTTCCATGTCGTTCACATAACAGAGAAAGAGTAAGGGACCAAGGATGCTTCCCTGCGGGACCCCACAGTTAACCTGACAAGCGCGATATGACAGTAGGTGCTAGGGTAGTTATTTGTGCATTTCTAGCCCTGGATTCTGACAGAATTCGTTATATTTACAATATAAACCATTATTTGTTTTCGGTATGCTTTTATTTTACATATATGATGTATATATGAACCTTCAAGAGTGCTAAAATAAGTGGGAAAAGCATTTGGGTGGTGAAAAACGAAGATATTGGCCACCCGGTCATAATCTCAGGCGAGAGAGAGACAGGCAGCCCTCCCCTCTCGCTGTCTGGGAGTCAACTGAGAAGAGCGGGGCGGTGTGCCGGTGTCTGGGTGTTGCATAACGATTTTTATGCAACCCACTTGCTACTTATCGCGGGAGAGAAAAATAACCGATAATGATGATAATAAGGGAAAAATAGGTGATAATGAGGTGGGGAGGGAGGGGGGAATAAGGTGGGGAAGGAGGGGAGGGGGGTGGGTGAGATTTACATGGATGAGTACTGGAGGGGAATTATCTCACCTAGAGACAAATTCCTTTGTTTTGATAGGCCCTTTTTTTTATGGAAGGCTTTTTTTATGGTCCTGCTTCCGTGAGGCCTATCGCGTTCCCTATAGGAAGCCTTCCGTGAGGCCTATCACGCTTGCCGGGTTAATTGGCATAGGATCAGATATATTATCATCAATTTTGACTCTTTGGGTTCTACCACTAAGATAAGATATAAACCAGTTCACAGAGCCTATGCCCATTGCTTGTAGTTTATTACATAGGATATCATGGTCTACTGTGTCAAACGCTTTTTGTAGATCAAGAAGAACCATACCGGTGTAGTTACCTTTAGACATTTCTTTACGAATGTGATCCGTTAAGTGGATGAGACAGGAGTCTGTCGAGTACATGCATCTGAAACCTGATTGAAACTTATAGAATAGATAATTTTGTTTGAGGTAGTGTTCAATTTGGGTGTATACCGCTCTTTCAAGGATTTTAGATACAATACATAATATGCTAACTGGTCTGTAGTTGCCAACTTCTAGTTTATTTCCTTTCTTGAATAGAGGGGTTACAATAGCTTCCTTCAGTTCAGCAGGTACAGTGTTGGTGTTAATTGACAAGTTGATGATGTGGGTTAGGGGGCCTGCTATACCAATGGCTCCATCTCGTAGAAATTTGGCAGGAATTTTGTCTGGTCCTGTGCTTTTATGTACATTTAGGTTAGACAGCTCGTCAAAAGTGTATTTTGGTGTAACATTTTGCAATCCAAATGTGTTCGGGTGTATGTCTTTATCTCTGTAGAAATTTCGAAAGGTGGCCGTTGTTGTCGTGTATTTATTGAGAGGTTGAGGTAGGTTCTGTGCAAGTGTGTTTGCTATGGAGGTGAAGAAGGAGTTGAAGTAGGTTGAAATTTGCTGTTTATCGTGGCAAACCTGATCATTAATGGTGAGAGCAATATTAGTGTTAGACGAATCCCTTGTCTTGTTGCTGTAGCCTGTTGTTTTTAGGTTCCTTCATAGTTTCTTTGGGTTATTCTGATATTCCTCTGCCTTATTGTGAAAATAATTAGTTCTCGCTGATTTTATTTTCCTACTTAGTTTATTCCTGGCCCTGTTGAACTCATGTTTCAGACCTTGATCCTGTCTATGTTTCGCTAGCCTTTTTAACAGATTGTCTCTGTGATCAGATTATGTTACAAGTGTTCTCTGTACATTGCCAATGAATTCAGTATCAGTGCTAAGATACTAAGAAAAAACTGTAGCGACAGTATTTACCCTAAGCCATACAATAAGTCTTCCCTACTTGAGACTATGGTATAGATATTTTGAGATCCCGAGAGTTTATGGGATAGGTCGTGAAATAAGTAATCTCAGTGACGAATTCATATACCGTGCATAACCAGTCGACTAAATATATAATTTTGTTTCATGATTAATAATCCGTGTTTTGTGAAAATAAATACCGGAAGATATCTACGCGTCTAGAGCAATAACAGAACACAGAATAAACACAATTAATCTCATATGATACTTCTAAATCCTAATAAGTGCCCCGCGAGTGAAATTCTATAATAATATTCTATAATAATTCTATAATATCTCAGAAGAATAATACCTGAGTGTTGAAAGTGGTAAAAATTACTCCATCTAGATCCGCGATCGTGCTCAAAGAATTGAAAGACCAAGGTTGTGCTCCCTATATATTAATACCTATGTGTTAAAAGTGTAATAACTCATTATCTATGTTCTTAGTGAAGTATTGAATAAAGCTGCATTATAAACCCCATTCTGATATTATATGTCCTCTGTTGATTCCGTATATGTATTTGTAGAAATTCCAATATCCCAGTCTCCAAGAACTCACCTTTATTTAACGTTAATCCTGCAGTAATTTCAGGGCATAACACATCTATTGCCCCCCTTACTATAGGTAAAGCGGGATGGTTCGACCACTGTTGAACCATCACCACCCTCAACTGGCCGAACCATCCCGATTTTAAATAGTTAATTGTTGGGTACTCTCAACTTTCACACAAGAGAGTTTAGCATTCGTTTTTTACGGCAATATCTTCTGCATGCAACACAGATTCACCATAATAATGCATAACTCGCTGGTTGACATGCTCATGGAGGTAGAGCTTACAATATAAACTGAAAATATTACATAGGTGCAAAAAAACACAAAATCTGATCTGCAACGAAAAGTGTGGCAGTTGTAGGCCCGAAATTCCGTGTGACTAACGTACCTTCTTGCGGATATTTTCTCCACCAACTCAACCTTAGATGAAATAAATCAAGATGTCCCTGTACTTAATTTTAATTCGCCTGAAATTCCCTCACTTAAGATCCACACCAGACATGTCAAAACTATTTTGCAGAATCTCTCAGTAGATAAGGCTCCTGATCCAGATGAAATTCCTCCAATAGTACTTAAGAATTGCTCCTTGGTGCTCGCTCCTGTATTGGCAAAATTTTTCCGTCTGTGTACTCATACCTCATGCTTCCCAGTACACTGGAAAGAAGCAAACATCCATCCAGTTCCTAAATAAGGTGCCTCATCAGATCCATCAAACTACAGACCAATAGCTATAACTTCCACTCTTGGTAAAGTCTTTGAAATTATATTAAATAATCACATAATTAAGCATCTTGAGAATAATAAATTAATCAGTGATAGGCAATATGGTTTTAGACGATGTCAATCAACTGCAGACATTCTTTGCCTTCTTAAGCATCAAATCAACCAAGCTACAGACCAACATGGTGAAACACATACAATAGCACTGGATATATCAAAGGCATTTGATAGAGTCTGGCATCAATCCTTATTGTCGAAGTTGTCACACTACGGCCTTGCATCATTAGTTCCACTAATTTCTTCTTATCTTCATAACAGAAAAATACGTGTAATGGTAGATGGCCTTTATTCTCAATTTCACTCAATAAATGCTGGTGTTCCCCAGGGATCAGTTTTGGCCCCAACTCTGTTCCTCATTCATATCAATGATCTCATATCTACCCCTCATAATCCAATACATTTCTACGCAGATGACTCAACACTCCACAGTTCCTTCACATTTACCAATTCTTTCATCCAACCCGATCTTATAAATTCAAAAATAAACACTGCAATTTCTCTGAACCAGGACCTTTCTAGAATTAATGAATGGGGACAAAAGAATCTAGTTTCCTTTAATCCACAGAAAACCAAGTACAGTACATTCAATTTTCTAACCGACAGAATCTCACTGACTCCCATATATTTTTTAATGATGTAAATATTCCCACTTCCCCTAGTATTGACATTCTCGGTGTAACATTAACTACTAACTTGAGCTGGACACATTATGTTAGAAGCATTGCTAAGAATGCCTCTAAAAAACTGGGACTCCTGTACAGAGTTCGAGAATTCTTAACTGACGAGCAGTTGGCCGTAATATATAAAAGTCATGTGCGTTCTCAGATGGATTACTGTTCACCTCTGTGGGGTGGAAGTGGAGTGGTTGCATTGAGGCAGTTGGACAAAATTCAAAATAAAGCTATTAGATTAATCAATAACCCTGCAATCACACAGGACCTTCCTACATTATCCATACGAAGAAACGTTGCGGGTGCCCAACCCCGAAAAGGGTTGAAATAGGGGAGCTATCCTCCCGCCAAAGGCGGCTTTCTAGGGCCTTTCCTAGCTGATGCCGAGAGGATTGGGTTCTAGTCATGTGGTGATGGGCTGGTCTATCAGAGTGAGAACTGAGCAATCTCTGCCATACCCATAGCTTACTCTGACTGTTCCTTTTACATATATATTTTCTAGATCTCAAGTGACGGCGTCTCTTCCGTGGATTGACCTCCCAATCTACCAAGATTGGAAGCCAAAGCGTCACATTTTTCCCTTGCCCCTCAACTTTCTCTTCATAATTGCTGAGGGGCACAGGGCCCTGGGTGAGGCTTTGGTTTCCCGGGCGTTTCCGCACCCTCCTCAGCTCCCCGCCATGGAGTGGCTTCGGTCACCCAGGCTTTATTGTGGTCGGCGGGTAGGGTTCTGTGGGGGCGCTCGGTTATGGCCTTGGCCTTGCTCGGGGCCTTGGGGCTGTTCGGCCAGGCAGCATGGGGAACAACAACAACAACAACGTTGCATCCCTTGCATTATTCTACTATAGGTTTGACTCCTGCAAGGAGATAAAGAAAACCTAATATTTAGTAGTGGCCCCGTAATCATTGACGATTATGCCTATTACATAAGGCTACCTCTTCAAACGCCCATAAGCGCAGTTTGAAACTACCGCCGCAGAGCTCAGAGGAACCTTCATCATAAGCACACGCTAAATCACTCATGGTTCGTCTTTATGATTGGGTTCTCACTACGAAAAAACTTCGTAACAAATAAAAAATAAAAATAAAATAAGAATAACTATTCATAAGCTTTCCATATTCCGTGGATGTAGGCCTACTTCTGTGGATTCTTGGACCAGATGCTGACTAGCGCAATATTCCACCTTCACTGACATATCAAGTATACCAAAATCCTTAAAACATCAACGAATGGGAAGGGGATGGTCGGGAGGGCCCCAGTCGTCAATGATTACGGGGCCACTACTAAATATTAGGTTTTCTTTATCTCCTTGCAGGAGTCAAACCTGCAATTTATTAGTGGCCCCTCCATCATTGACGATTATGCCTGATATCTAAGACTGGAGGGGGACATTCGTAATCATATCATAACCATTGCATATAGAATAGGCAGATAATCAAACAACCACATAGTATTCTTACTTTGTAAAAAATTAGATATTTATGTATAAACTTTATGTAACGGGGGGGGGGGGTCTCTCCTTTTCTTCACTTCCCTTCTTCTGCTGCGAACAAGAGAGAGAGGGTAAGACAGAAAAAGATAGATTAAGCTGCGAAGGTGGAAAATAGGTACTCAAGGGTAGAAAGGAAGAGATGACGACAAACCCGTTATTGCATTCTAATTAACGAGAGGACAACCCTGTTGACCCACATCCAACATCCTTCGAGGAAGGGGAAGGGCTGCAACTCCGACACGATGATAAGACCAAAGAACCACAAAAACCCCACTGAGACCTAGCATATTCTCTACTTTCTAGATATCACATAAGGATGTTTTTGGGAACGGTAATTCATTCGAATTATTTGATCGCCCACCTTCAGGTGAAATGGCCGTCCCGATGGTTTTCTTATTCTTTATGCAATCGTGACTCATGCTCATTATTCAGGTACATTAGGACAGTAGGATAAATCGGAGGCTAGCAAAGACCAATCAGGAACTTCACCCTCAATGTTGGCTGACAAGACTTTAACTCTCGGTTAGGCTACTGGTACTACTCTTAGACCAATTTAATACTGACAGCTCCGATTTACCATCCTGACAACACATTTAGATCCCAAATAGGTACGGGAGGATAGATACAAACATATTGCAGTAATCTTAAGCTTGATGTTAATATAAGGAACATTTTACCGTTTACAACTCTTAACATTGGTACCGTATGGTCCGTATCTAATTATCTCTATACCATTAACCTGGGACCAATTCATTACCATACTGGGACAGTCTCTTAACCTAGGAGTAGGACTCGAATATTGCTGTCTGTATCCACCCCATTCCTCTCCGTATTATACATCCCAATTCCGCTAGATACCGGTATCGGCCAGGCTTGCCTGTAGGTTTCTTCGGCCTACCGTATCCTGGGGTATAGGGGGTAATCATACGTCTTCCTGCGGTCCTTGAACCCTCGTACAGTACACGAGTTCAGCATCCTGCACTCAGCCAATGGGAGGGGTGAATCTCCGATTCTCCGCCATCAGCAATTCAGCATCACATCGACTCCGTCCCAAACTGGTTCCCTGGTAAGTCGAATACATTCTTAACCCACGGTTGACATATAGCTAACCCTTAATAATGGGGTTAATCAATATCCTAATTACGGTACACAGTAATACTAAAACAAATACATATAACAAATATAAGCTAATATAAACATATAAAAATACATGGATTCCTATTAACGTATAAAAATAGATGAGCTAATATAAGTACAGAAATACAATGACAGATCAAATTATGACATTACAGTACTGTACCGAAATAATCTCTTAAGGCATCCAAAGATCCTCTCATTATCATTAAGTACAGGTACATATGTTACTCAGCAGTACTCTACACACAATTGGGAATACATAATTACACAGCATATCTATGGAGTCAAATCAATACAATAATGGCATAAATCAAAGGTAATTGTCATGGTCAAACTTAACAGGTTGGACTGCTCAATGCGGAGGGTGCTATACAAGGCTCAAACAAAGCTAAACGTTATTTCTACTGTAACTCGAGTAACTTATCCCCTGAAATCAGCTGCCCAGAATCTCACTACAGCGTTCCATCCCTTGCAATGCAACTCTGTACATTAGACCATGTCAAACATAATTATATCATAGCAATCAATATTCATAATACACTCTAAAAGCACAATAATTAATAATAGCCTACTGTACTTCCAATTAGGTGAAAGTTAGGTAGCCTAATTAAAATGTAAAATCATATAACCTACCATAATAATTCAGTAAGTACCCATACCTCAACCGGCATTTCAACTTGCTCTACCTGCCAATACTCCTCACCCACGAACGGTTTTACTTTCTCAGCGGCCCTTTTCATAAACACACCCGTATAGGGATTTACTAGCTTATACGCAGCCCCGTCTCGGACTACTTCCGTAACCCTAAAGGGACCCACCCACTTTGCGTTCAACTTTTGGCTAGTCCCTGGTAGTGGATTCTCGTTCCTGATCCATACCATGTCGTCCACATTGACCTTTTCATTCCGGCGGTTCCGATTAGCCACGTCTCTAAACTTCCTGGCCATGGTCAGTGAGGTCTGTTCCAGGACCTTTTTCGCGACGGACATAGCCTCTTGGCGTTCCTCATTTTCTATTGATGGTAACGCTGCACCTAATTGTCTGGGAGCGTAACGACCAAAGAACGCAAAATGAGGTTGTTCCCCTAGCGTCATATGCACTGCACAGTTCAAAATGCGCTGACACTCGCCTACATACTGGGGCCACCTTAAGGGGTGCCCTTTACACAAGGTTGCTAAGACCGTCTTTAATGTCCGATGCATCCGTTCGGTCACACTGTTCCCACGCGGGTGATAAGGAGTCACATATCCCAACTTAATATTAAATGAAGTGCATAAATCTCGGAACTGTTGCGAGGTAAACTCTCCACCATTATCAGAGAGGAGGGTCTGAGGCGACCCGAAATCGCATAAGTACTCTCGGAACTTCCCACAGACCTCCGCCGAGACCTTGGACCTTAACTTATAGAACCTTACAAATCTACTGTAGTGATCGGTTACTGTCAGAATGTAACGATACCCCTGGGCTCCTGCCGTCATATCCGTAAGATCAACACTGACTCTCTCCAAAGGTTGCTTAACGGGTGGCAATTCCTGCCAGCGCTGCTGGAGTCCTTGGGTGCCCTTATACTGCTGACAGACCGAACACTCCCTAACATAAGTACTTACATCACTACGTAAATTAGGCAAGTAAAACAGCGACTCGGCCTTCATGATACTCTTAAATCTACCCAGATGACCAGACTCTTGGTCATGTGCCAGATTCAACGCAGCTTTCTTCAGCTCACTCGGCACAACTAGAAGGTAATGCAGACTTCCGTCCGACTTAGCCACTACAAAATAAAGAACTCCTTGGTCCACTACAAACTGATCGAGCGTGGCTCGAGGATAGCGATGCTTAGGTAAGGCCCCACCTTCGAGGAAAACTATGAGATCCTTCCATCGGGCCTCCTGACACTGCAACTCCCTCATCTCGGTGCTGGTCTTACCTAACCATTTCTGATCCTGTTCCCACCTCACTGCTCTCACGGGTCGACTTAACTGGTCGGCAACATAATTCTTAGGACCCGGCTTGTAACTGATGTCAAACCTATACTCTCTCATCTCTAGACTCCACCGACTCATGCGAGCCGACTTAGTCTTCTTCGTAAAGGCTGACACCAATGGCTGATGATCCGTCATGAGGTTGAAACGGACTCCCCACAAGTAGTGGTGAAACTGTCTACATGCTAATACTACGGCTAAAGCTTCACGATCAGTGGTGGAGTAGCGAGTTTCAGCGGGCTTCAACTTCTTACTAAAATACCCCACGGGCCGCAAGGTGCCGTCTGACTGAGGTTGCATCAACGCTGCGCCCACATGAGTACCAGAAGCATCTGTATGCAGAAGGAACTTGCGGTGCATGTCCGCCTTCACTAGAACAGGTGCACTAACTAACAAGGTCTTCAGCTTTTGGAACGCCTCTTCACACTCCGAGGACCATTCAAACTGGGCATACTTCTTGGTTAACTCAGTTAAGGGAGCTGCAAATTTGGCAAATTGAGGAATGCACTTCCTGTAAAAACCGGCCATACCCAAAAATCGCCGTATTTCCTTGACGTTCGAGGGGGACTTCATGTTGATCACAGCTTCGATGTTCTCCGGATCTGGTCTACACCCTTGCTCAGAAATGAGGTGGCCCAGAAATTTTACCTCAGGGTGCGCAAATTGGCACTTAGTGAGATTCAATTTCAGGCCCATCTTGGCAAAGTGACTGAAAAGAGTAGATAGACGAGTCAGGAGCTCATAAAAACTAGATGCCCATAGCAGCATATCATCCAGATAGTTTCTGACCCAGCCTTCCTTTGCCAAGGGAGCCAGGACAGAACCCATCTGCCGTGTGAATATGGCCGGGCTACAACTGAGCCCAAAAGGTAGCCGCTTGAAACGATATAACGCTACTCCATCGCTGAAAGTCGTCAGATCTCGGCTCTCATCATCAAGGGGAATCTGGTAGTACGCGTCCTTGAGATCCAGCGTAGCATAATACTTGTGTCCAGTAGTCAATTCCACTAACTCATCTAACCTGGGCAGTGGCTGGATGTCGGCCTGTAGTCTCGTATTGACCTGACGATAATCCAAACACATGCGCTTGGTGCCATCAGGTTTAGCAACTAAGACTATAGGGCTCAACCAGGCCGCTGTTGAAGGCTCGATGATATCCTTCTTCAACATGTCGTTCAACATCTGTGCGAGTATCGGCTTTGCTTTCTCCGGGGTTCTATACAAAGGGCTTCTCGTAGGTGTAGGGTCTGAAACATGAATATGGGCCGGGGGAACATTCATAGTGCCTAATTCGTGTTCACTCAAGATGAAAACCGAATTATGCTCCTTGAGAACATGTCCCAGCTGACCCTTCTGACCATCCTCCAAGTGGTCCAATTGACACTTGTCAATCAAAGACTGTAACTTTTCCTCTCGGGTCCCCGAGGAGGAGGGCTGATCCATGTCAGGTAGCATAGCATTACTTACTTTGGTCTTCATACACTGGGCTACATCGTGAATCTGACTCTCTGCCAGTTTCTCGTACGTGGCTAGGAGGGTGCCAGGCTTCAGGACCACTCTTCCACGGGAAGGATTTGCGAAAGGGAGAAAGACTTCGGCCTCACTAGTAACTCGCATACATATTGGAAGTTCTTGTTGAAGAGCAGGGTTCCGGGGCTGAATTTCAAGAATGCTATTTATGTCCTCGCCAACAATAACAGGGAGCATAACAGTCTGGTAAGGACCTATCACCATTCGACGGGGGAGCCGAATGCAATTTTCTTTCTGGGGCTTCTCAGTGAGTGTAGCCTTGACTTGGCGAACAGATCTCGCTTTTCTTTTCCCTGTAGTAATATGATGGATGTCGTAGGTAACATCCCCCCAACGTAGCGTCTGACATGGATGATTCCATAACATAGGGTAGCGACCCAAAAGGTCGACCCCAAGAAGCAGGTCAGTGTCCATATAGTCGTCTGGGATCAACACCGCCAGGTGCTGTATTGTCTGGGACATTCCTACGCATACCGCCAGGGAGACCGTGCCCAAAATCCTTAGGGAGGTACCGGTAATACCAAAGAGGGCGGGAATATTCTTGCTGAGAGAGATAGGAAGCCCTAACTCAATCACCAAGGACTGCTTAACGAGCGTGAGCTCACTACCGGTATCTACCATGGCACGATACGATCTCTGGTTTACTACGAGGAAAATGGTTGGAGATTTGCTCGAGGTCCCGAGTCACCGTGTTGCTCTACCCTCTCGCCCTGGGCAGTCAGGTCTCCCACGTCTACAATTCTCTCTCAGGCAGTCGAAACATGCTAAACGTGGGGGACGGAGGGGACAATCCGCCCTGTTATGCTCCTTTGTTCTACAGAAGGGGCATCCTGTATACTGAGGTCTTCGTGTTAATCTCTGGACATCCTGTGACAAGGTCGCCAGAGATTCCTGGAGGCGGATGAATCTATCGTCCACTCCCGTTGATGAAAGGAGAGGGGTCGTCAGGGAAGGTTGGCTACTGCTGAGAGACGGGGTAGTCACTGGGGCATGGTGTTTCATTACTTCACAAACCCGTCCTGCGACCATCCGTTCCGCATGGTTCTGCAGCTGACGCTCATAGTTCAGGTGCCTCAGGAACTCCTTCAGGGGTATCTCAACAGGCATGTATCGATCCACCTGTTGCTTAACGGATAAGGGGAGGGTTGCATGGAGTCTTATTTTAAGCCACTGGTCGCGTGGAGGTAAGGTTTCCCCTGGGAACATTGACTGAATCATACTATAGCTATACGTCATCTTCTGGACGTAATCATAAGGATCTTCTGAGAGGACGTACGTGTTATGTTCTGCTTCTCGGAACGACTCAGACATCGTTGGCGTCTTATGAAAGAACTGCTTCAGGAACTGGATGAACTCTGCCCAAGTCTTTAACTTTCCCTGAGCTGTCTCTACTTGCACCAGAACAGCCAGGTCGGAATCCAACTTGAACTTGGCCAGGTTCAACCTTGCCTCGTCATGGGACATACAGGCTTCGATCCGCATCTGAAAGACCTCAATCTTAGTGGAAGCCATATAAGATCGTAACTCGTCCATGTGAAGCATGGGTACATCTCGGGAACTAATCCCTTCACCACGTCGGTGGTAGGGCTGACGGAGGGGAGCTGGGGGGTGTGAAGAAGAATGGGAAAGTGAGGTTGGGGGATTACGGATCAAGGGTACTGGAGGGGAAGGAGTGGGAGGTGTTGGGGTTGCAGATTTGAGAGAGTCCGCAAAGGCAAGAGGCGGAGGCGGGGAAAGGTTCTTAATGCTGGGGGTTGGTTGTGGAGTACCAGTTGGGCTCTGGAACATCTCTCGGTCTCTCACGTCTCGCACCTGGTCTGCCAATGCTGACATTTCACCGACTAATCGTTCTAGTATGGCTTTCATCTGGTCCATTTCATTCTGGGAGTTGTCTTCACTATGACCTTCCTCCCACTGGTCGACCATGACAAACCGGGAACTGTCCGTATCCTCAAATGACACTTCACTTCCTTGTTCCTCATTCCTCCTGACTAAAGCATCTTGCACCTTGTGCCTTGGCTCTGGATCAGGATTCTCCATCTTGGACAGGAAAGAAGGATAATTGATAATAATAATAATAATAAGCATGTTACTTATTTCTCATAAGCGCCAATTTTTCCGAAGAATTCACTAGCGCTCGGAAAGAGAAAGAAAAAAGAAAAAAATCAATGCATCAAAAGAAGGCTTATATACAACACACATTTAACAATCACTAGCAGTGGCAAAATAGCCTAAACTCTATAGCCATCTGTCATGACACCTCTCTCAAGATCATAGCTTCTCTCAAAGAGAAAATCTTAAGTTGTCTCTTGAAGCATTCAACAGAACTCAGTTGTCTCATGGATGGCAACCTGTTATAATAATAATAATAATAATAATAAGCATGTTACTTATTTCTCATAAGCGCCAATTTTTCCGAAGAATTCACTAGCGCTCGAAAAGAGAAAGAAAAAAGAACAAAAATCAATGCATCAAAAGAAGGCTTATATACAACACACATTTAACAATCACTAGCAGTGGCAAAATAGCCTAAACTCTATAGCCATCTGTCATGACACCTCTCTCAAGATCATAGCTTCTCTAAAAGAGAAAAGTCTTAAGTTGTCTCTTGAAGCATTCAACAGAACTCAGTTGTCTCATGGACAGCGGCAACCTGTTATACAACCTCGGAGCCATGTAGGAGAATGACCTCTCAAAGAAAGAAGACTGCTGGAAAGCCCTTGGTTCATCAAGACGAAAAGGGTCATTGTCATGACGCACAACTACACCATGGTGTGCCGGTGGGCGCCTGAGCAGCTCCGCAAGGTACCTAGGCTCACCAAATTTGAGAACCTTAAAAGTCACCAAACACAACTTAAATTCTATTCTTGCTCTTACTGGCAACCAGTGCAGTTCTATGTGAAGAGATGTAGTAGGAGTTCTAGGTGGAACACCAATTAGTTGATAGACAACTAATAACCGGAAAACACTAACCACCGCTATCTCCACTTTGCGGTTCCTTCACAGTCACTGTGATTCTTGCTGGTATCTGCTGCACTTAAAGATTCCCTGAAATATTACACTAATCGTATTGAAATGTTGTAGCATGGCCAATACCGTTTGTGGTAACTATTTCACGAGTTGGTAGCGTGAAAAATTACAACTGCAACGCACTGATTCTAAACACCTGAGCGAAAGTGTAAGAACCAGTACTGTACAGTCTCTTCTACGGGGGGTACGGGATTAATTCAGGAGCCCTGAACGGAACAGGAGCATGTCAAACCATGGACTCCTAATAAAGAAATCCCACCGCTGCCACCACTGTAACGGGGGGGGGGGGGGTTCTCTCCTTTTCTTCACTTCCCTTCTTCTGCTGCGAACAAGAGAGAGAGGGTAAGACAGAAAAAGATAGATTAAGCTGCGAAGGTGGAAAATAGGTACTCAAGGGTAGAAAGGAAGAGATGACGACAAACCCGTTATTGCATTCTAATTAATGAGAGGACAACCCTGTTGACCCACATCCAACATCCTTCGAGGAAGGGGAAGGGCTGCAAGTCCGACACGATGATAAGACCAAAGAACCACAAAAACCCCACTGAGACCTAGCATATTCTCTACTTTCTAGATATCACATAAGGATGTTTTTGGGAACGGTAATTGTTTTTTTTTTTTTTTTTTTTTTTAAAGAGACAATGGACGGAGGAAGGAAAAACACAGATAAAACAAAAAGGTCCATGTGCCTAAAGGCATCCTCCATTCATAAAATGTTTGTAACAACTGGATTTAAACATTTGTAGATTGTAAGTTTGTGGAAAGCAATTCGAGGGAAGTGAATTCCAAAGAGTAGTAGCTCTGGGGATAAATGAATTCTGATAAGCAGAAGTTCTGCATTGTGGAGGAGAAAGTGTAAATTCATGGGTGCTCTCAGCTGTCCTAGTTCTACGGGGAAAGATGTGGAGAGGCGGCACAATTGAAGCAAGTTCCTCGGAACAATTGCAGTGAAAATATCTGTAGAATAATGCAAGGGATGCAACGTTTCTTCGTATGGATAATGTAGGAAGGTCCTGTGTGATTGCAGGGTTATTGATTAATCTAATAGCTTTATTTTGAATTTTGTCCAACTGCCTCAATGCAACCACTCCACTTCCACCCCACAGAGGTGAACAGTAATCCATCTGAGAACGCACATGACTTTTATATATCACGGCCAACTGCTCGTCAGTTAAGAATTCTCGAACTCTGTACAGGAGTCCCAGTTTTTTAGAGGCATTCTTAGCAATGCTTCTAACATAATGTGTCCAGCTCAAGTTAGTAGTTAATGTTACACCGAGAATGTCAATACTAGGGGAAGTGGGAATATTTACATCATTACAAATATATGGGAGTCAGTGAGATTCTGTCGGTTAGAAAATTGAATGTATTTGGTTTTCTGTGCATTAAAGGAAACTAGATTCTTTTGTCCCCATCCATTAATTCTAGAAAGGTCCTGGTTCAGAGAAATTGCAGTGTTTACTTTTTGAATTTATAAGATCGGGTTGGGTGAAAGAATTGGTAAATGTGAAGGAACTGTGGAGTGTTGAGTCATCTGTGTAGGAATGTATTGGATTATGAGTGGTAGATATGAGATCATTGATATGAATGAGGAACAGAATTGGGGCCAAAACTGATCCCTGGGGAACACCAGCATTTATTGAGTGAAATTGAGAATAAAGGCCATCTACCATTACACATATTTTTCTGTTATGAAGATAAGAAGAAATTAGTGGAACTAATGATGCAAGGCCGTAGTGTGACATCTTCGACAATAAGGATTGATGCCAGACTCTATCAAATGCCTTTGATATATCCAGTGCTATTGTATGTGTTTCACCATGTTGGTCTGTAGCTTGGTAGATTTGATGCGTAAGAAGGCAAAGCATGTCTGCAGTTGATCGACATCGTCTAAAACCATATTGCCTATCACTGATTAATTTATTATTCTCAAGATGCTTAATTATGTGATTATTTAATATAATTTCAAAGACTTTACCAAGAGTGGAAGTTATAGCTATTGGTCTGTACTTTGATGGATCTGAAGAGACACCTTTTTTAGGAACTGGATGGATGTTTGCTTCTTTCCAGGGTACTGGGAAGCATGAGGTATGAGTACACAGACGGAAAAATGTTGCCAATACAGGAGCGAGCACCAAGGAGCAATTCTTAAGTACTATTGGAGGAATTTCATCTGGACCAGGAGCCTTATCTACTGAGAGATTCTACAAAATAGTTTTGACATGTCTGGTGTGGATCTTAAGTGAGGGAATTTCAGGCGAATTAAAAGTAAGTACAGGGACATCTTGATTTATTTCATCTAAGGTTGAGTTGGTGGAGAAAATATCCGCAAGAAGGTTAGCTTTACCTCGTGGGTCACTTACAAGATTGCCAGTCGGAGATTTTAATGGTGGAATGGATGAAGCAGTAGTGAAGTTGGATTTAAATGAGTTAAGAGTAGACCAAAATATTTTGTTATCATTTGGATTATTTAGAAGTTTATTTGCCTGCTTGTGGAGAAAGTTTGATTTAGTTAGGTTTAATACAGTTTTGGCATGATTTCTGATGTTTCTAAAGTAATTAAAGGCTTCATGAGTTTTTGATCTTGTGTATGCATTGTAGGCTATTGCTTTTTGTTCAGTTACTCTAGCACAATTATGGTCAAACCATTTAGGTGAATTAGATCTTTTACTGTACTTTTGATGAGGAATAAAAGTTTCCATTCCAATTTTTACAAAATCTTGTATGGGGCTCAAGGTGGAGTGTGCATCATTAGAAAAAATAAATAAAAATAATTCATTCGAATTATTTGATCGCCCACCTTCAGGTGAAATGGCCGTCCCCATGGTTTTCTTATTCTTTATGCAATCGTGACTCATGCTCATTATTCAGGTACATTAGGACAGTAGGATAAATCGGAGGCTAGCAAAGACCAATCAGGAACTTCACCCTCAATGTTGGCTGACAAGACTTTAACTCTCGGTTAGGCTACTGGTACTACTCTTAGACCAATTTAATACTGACAGCTCCGATTTACCATCCTGACAACACATTTAGATCCCAAATAGGTACGGGAGGATAGATACAAACATATTGCAGTAATCTTAAGCTTGATGTTAATATAAGGAACATTTTACCGTTTACAACTCTTAACATTGGTACCATATGGTCCGTATCTCTATACCATTAACCTGGGACCAATCCATTACCATACTGGGACAGTCTCTTAACCTAGGAGTAGGACTCGAATATTGCTGTCTGTATCCACCCCATTCCTCTCCGTATTATACATCCCAATTCCGCTAGATACCGGTATCGGCCAGGCTTGCCTGTAGGTTTCTTCGGCCTACCGTATCCTGGGGTATAGGGGGTAATCATACGTCTTCCTGCGGTCCTTGAACCCTCGTACAGTCACGAGTTCAGCATCCTGCACTCAGCCAATGGGAGGGGTGAATCTCCGATTCTCCGCCATCAGCAATTCATCATCACATCGACTCCGTCCCAAACTGGTTCCCTGGTAAGTCGAATACATTCTTAACCCACGGTTGACATTGGGAGGTTTGACATACCTCCCAACCTACCAAATAGGAAAACCTACTATTTGGTAGTAGTCTTGGAAAATCCAACGTCAAGGCTATTAACCTAATTGCAATGACGACTTGTCTATTTTGACTGCTATGTCGTCATTCCAACCGCGGTTAAAAAGAAAACGTCTAGAGTCTACTCCTTATCTTGCTCTAGGAGACGTTGTACATTAACCAAAACTACCACCGAAGGTGAAAAAAGCATAGAAGAGAAGAAAAAGGGGTTTACCTTAGTTACCGCTTAAGGCCCATCCCGTGTTCCATCATGTGCAGATCCCTGTCGAACGTGCGCATGAGCGACCCTCTCGTGTCATCACATCTCACGTCAGCAGAAGAACGCGGATGGGCAGGGGTCCGGCGTGAGGGAGGGTATTATGTACGTTGGATTTTCCAAGACTACTACCAAATAGTAGGTTTTCCTATTTGGTAGGATGGGAGGTACGTCAAACCTCCCAATTTGTTAGTAGTCTTGGCAAATCCAACGTCAAGGCTGCATAACAAATAGGAGGACATCCAAGCCCAACCTACCAAAAAAACCAATGCATAAAACAAAATTATGAATGACAATGACACAATGTAAACAAGAGAGTTTAATAAAAGAGTGAAAAACTGAGGAGTAGCGAAAAAGAACAGTTTTAACACATGCCCGTCATTCATAGTAATGCAAAAACATAGACTTGTCTGAAACCAAAAAGGTACTGTATCCAAAATCCCTTTTCTTCAAAAACCAACAAAAACACTGAACACAAGAACAAAACACAATTTTCAATGTGGCAAAAACACTTATGTACTTGAACAATACGTAATCCCAAACTTGCAATCCAGTGTTGCAAACCCGTACCCCCCCCCCCCCTTTGTCAAATAAAACAAAGGAAAAGAACAAGGGACAAGGGGGGAAGACCAGGGATCTTCGCCAGAGCACCAGGAAACACGACCCCCGAGAGCAATCACCGGCCGAGGGGGTCGAACACTGAACACGGAGAGGTAGGAGGAGATGAAGGAATTGATAGAAGACCACAAAACCGCTGAGGCGATGGCAGGTAAGGATCGACGTGGCAGGAACCGGAAGGAGGCAGCAAAGGATCTGACACCGTGCGCAGAACCCCTACAAACAGGGTGACGGGCACGAACGGTCCGACAAACGTGGCTGCCCATCCGCACCTGCGAGAGCCTCCCACCTGTCCGAGGAGACACCCACACAGCAGTACCCAAAGGCGGCGCCACAGACGCAACAGAGGAGTGCAAGGCTGACACCGGGCACAACACATGGCGAGGATGCCCACGCCGTAAAGCCTGGACGGCGAAAGTCTGGAAAACGGGGGCCTCCCTCCCATGCGTGGTAACAAAAGGAGGGGAGGAGGCGAACGAGACGCCATGCAAGGACGGGGAGAATCGCACGCAGTCCCGGGGCCGTGACAATGCCGCTAGTGCAGACACCCGATCCCCAGCGGCCAGAGCGACAAGGAAGAGTGGATGCCCGAGCAACGGAACCGGCGTAGCGGCCCTTGTATACGTGGGTGAAGCCAGAAGGACCAGAGCCCGCCCCAGATCCCACTGCGGAGGGACCTGGCGCGGAGGCGGTCGATCCCGGAAGGCAGCCGTCAGGAAGGAATCCAGCGCCTGTGGCGGAACGACCAGCCCAGCGACGGACCCAAAGACCCCCCGGACGGCAGACAAGTGGGTACGTATAGCGTCGACTTGAAAGTGACGTGTACGGAAGAGGTGAAACAAGGAGCGTAGGACGAGGGAAGGAGAGCCAACTGGCAGGCGAGTGGCCTGTAGCCACCTAGTAAAAGACCTCCAGTGGGACCCGTAAGTCCCCCAAGGAGAAGACGGCCAGGAACGCTGCAGGAAGTCAGTCAGGGCCCGGCCGGGGACCGGGAGCCACCGTGCCTCATGAACAAGCACGATGCGAAGGCCAACAAGGTCCGCAGGTCCCCAACCTAGCCCAAGTGGAAGCCGGAGACAGGTAGAGGGACCGGACTCGGGCACCACCGCAGCAACCGGGCGTACCAAGCCTGTGTCGGCCACAGAGGCGCGAGGAGCCAGACGCAGCCGTGGTACAGCCGCAGCCTCGCGAGCACTGGGCACATCAACAGCGCGTCTGGTGGCGGAAAGACGTATATCGACCGCCACCTGTACCAGGCTAACATGAAAGCGTCCGGACCCCCCCCGGAGCGCGAGGCCAGAGGGAGAGGTCCAGAGGCAACTGGCGCGGCACCCCAGATGCGAACAAGGCGACCTCCGGAACACCTCAGGAAGCCGCGAGGTAGGCGAACACAGTCCGTTTCATCGCCCATTCTACAAGAACGCCCTGCCCTCTCGACAGGGCGGCCGCCCACAGGGTGGCAGGCCCGGGCAGGGAGGAGGCATGCAAGGAGAAGGGGTGTCGGTCCGCGAGGAAGAACAACTCCACCGAGACCCCCAATAGAGTCAATGACCTGGAGGACCCCCGCATTAGGAAACAGTGGACAGCTTGTCCGAGTGTCCAACCCGAAGGCCACCGACTTACCCCGAAGGGCCAGCGCGTGGTCCCGCAGGAAGAACAAAGGAACCAACAATCCGAGGGCATAGACGGGTAAGTGGAGGGAGACCCACCCATCTGCCGGGAAGTGGACGTCCCAGGTTCGATCGGGAACCTCACCCAACCTCGCTCGACGTATCTGTGGCTACCAAGACCGTCGGCGGGGGGGCGGTCCAGGGCACAGCCGCAGAGAGCGAGCCCCGAGCAACCCAGCGATCGAAGCGTCGGCAAACGGTACGCGGGAGCGGCAGGAGCCGATCCATAGGGGCAACGGAAACACTGCGGTGCCCATGAGGAGGAGGCGGCGTAGCCAGAGGCTCCCTAAGGGAAGGGGCAGAGCGGCCCAATGCAGCGAACCCACGAACGAGTCCCAGAGCCACCCCGGGAGGGAGACCGAGTGCAACACGGCGAAGACCTTCCACCGAAGGTGCACCGCGGCCGGCAGACCCCGGGTCACCGTAGCGCCGGACAAAACCCATGCGAGACCGACCCATGGCACGACACGCGACGGGGTCAAGCGTGACTTGGGAACATCGAAGGGGAACCCTAACCGTGCGATGTTGCGAACGACTGTGAGGGCGTCGCCAATGCACAGTCCTAGGGCTTCGGAAACTACCAACCAATCGGCCAAGGAAAACAGGATCTGGAGCCCGCTCCTGAGGAGAGGACCCAGAGCCTGCCCCACCAGTGCGGAGAAGATCCGCGGCGCGATGTGGAGACCGAAGGGAAGGCCGTCGAACAGGAACACACGATCGGAAGTCCGAACGGCCAAGAATCGCCGGAAGCGAGGATGGAGAGGAACGAGCCAAGACGCATCCTGGAGGGCCAGCGACACTACCCACGACAGAGGGCGCAGGGCCAGGCGTACCAGGGGTACCGGCAGCATCCGAAACTGTGTGTGCACGATGTGCCCGTTGAGGGCCGACAGATCTACCACCGGTCGCATCGCGTCGCAGTTCGTCTACGGTACCAGAAAGACACGGGAGAGGAAAACCGGGCGACCGGCGGTCAACTCCCTCGACGCTACCCAGCTTGGGCATGGAAGTGAACACGTGGGCCACCTCTGAAGAGATGGGCCGGCGTCGGTGACAAGAGCGGAGTGGGGGTCTGGACGTCCACCTCCAGGTGAGACCCCTCCGCGCAACCCGCCGCCCCCAACGTCCCCCGCGGCCACCGAGGGGCGCAAGGGCGAAAACAACCCGAGGGAGCACCCGAGAGGAGGGGAGCGACCCGGTCGGCCAGGCGAGAAGGAGAACAAGGAGGCCGACCCAGAGAACCTACACATTGTGTTGACGTGGAGGTACCCCCGGTACGGGCCGTGCGGGCATGAGCGCCACGTTGACCTCCTCTACCCCCCCCCCAACCTCGTCGAAAAGGGCGGGCCACCCCAACCCCAGGCCGTCGCGGGGCTGACCCCGTCGAAGGGCGGCCGGAAGTGGAAGGCCGGCCAGCCCCGACACGGCGGGGATGAAAGGGGCAAGAACAGAAGTGCGAGGCGGAACCGACGCACTGGCCTGCAACGTCCCAGTCCTGCGCCCGTGCAAGGCGGCAGCACCCCGAAGAGGACCGGCAGAAGGACGGGACTGAGAAGACCCCGCGCGCGACACAGCGCGTCGGTGCGTGTCGTAAGCAGGGTCCGCAACGACACAGCGCGTCGTCGCGTGTCGGAAGCAGGGGCCGCCGACAGAGAAGCGTAGCATTCCCAAGCATCCTGCTTAAAAAAAACCGACGTATATAGCGCAGAGTACAACAAACCCTGACGAATATCCAAGGTGGCCGGCCGGCAGAACGAGGACCGTACCGTCGGGCGTTGCCGAGTTGCCGCGCACAAAACCGCCTTCAGCTCGGGAACCAAAGACACCGCGAGCCGAAGGTGGATCCGCTGAACGCGGTCCAAACCCTCGCGAAGATCGCCTGGCGCAGACGCCTCGAAAAGCCGCAGGTGGTGAACAGACGTCTGGAGGGAACCTAAAGACAAGATAATAAGTCTGTCACCCTCTGTCGCAAGGGAAAAACCTTGGCGACAGAGGGCTGATCCGGGTGAGAGAAGAACGGGGTAGCAATAGAACAAAGTTCAAGAACGGGCGCGCTTATCCAGGACCAGAACACGCCGTCCAACCTGCCGACAGACACAAGAGGAGGCAAAATCAGTGATGACTCCGGGGGAGGGACTGAAGGAGAGCCGTCGACGGATCGGTGTGTGAAGTCGAAGGCCTCAGCAAACCAGGCCTCCAATGGGAGAGGGAGACCGAGCATGATGGCTAAGCCAGGCGTACCGGCGTCGCACAAACCTGTCCCATAGGAGGACAGACCCGTCAACACAGCCAGGGACTGAACAGCTGGAAGGATGTCAAGGCGGCTGAAGTCTGACCAGAGCGTAGGCCTGCAGAAGGGAGGGGGACCGTAGCAGGGGTAGGTAGGGTGAGGCGCTGAGGGTGAGTCACCGCCAAGAAGCGCGAGAAGAGGGAGTCTTGCATCGACTCCAAGCGCCCGTCGATGCGTGACACAACCCAGCCCTGCATAGGCGACAAACGATCCGAGAGAGGCAACCCCCCCCAAGATTGGCCGGCCCGCAGGGGCGAGCGTGAGCGGGAGCGAGACCCACGACACGAACCAGCAGCGTCGCGGCCCAAGGAAGGCGAGCGACGACGGTTGTGTCGCCGTTGAGGGACTCGTCCCTGATCACGAACGGCCGAGGGGGAAACAGCACCAACCCCCTCTTCCAGCGACACGTCAGCTCCTGAGAAAGGGGACCCCGAAACCTCACGAAACCCCACCGAGGCAAGAGGAGGGCTACCACCCTGGCGAGACGGTAAGTGAAGGTCAGGAAGAGAAGAATGAGGAGGAGCAGGACGACGGGAGTGGGAAGGCTGGCCGGGTGAAAGGAGGCCAGAAGGAGCCGCGGGGGGAAACAAAGCAAGGATCCCCGGGGCTGAGATAACAGGGCGGCCCGACACCGAGGCGGAGGAGGGAGGGACCTCCTCCGTGGGACGAGACCGTGAAGGAAGAATAGGCACTGAAGCAGGTGAAGTAGGAGAAGCAACGACATCCAGGCGGACCCTCCTGGACAGTGTAGGAGGAGGGAGCAGAGGGCCAGCTACAGCATGAACAACCGCGCGCGGAGAGGACAACGTAAAAGGAAGTCGTCTGGGCTGGGGAAGCGGGCGGAAGGGAGTAGAGCCCCTATCCGTAAAGGCCAGGGGAGGGCGCACAGGGGCAGAGCCGCTAACCCCGGCCTCAGGGCGAGAACCATGACGAGGGCGATGGGCGTTGTCAAGGCGATCAGGAGGACGACGAGGAGCAGTAGAGGACGGACGACGAGGCGAGCGAGAGCGTGGACGGAGCTGGGGAACCCCCCGACGATGGGACGACCGGCTGCGGGACCCAGGGGAGAGGGCCCGAGCAGGGAGAGGGCCAGGTGAACGGCCTTCAGTCGGGTCAGGGATACCCAGGGCGACGCGGATCCGGTCGGCAACAAAGGCCGGGGAACGGTGGCCCACAGTCCTAATGTGGCGGGAGACCATCGTCCACACCGACGGAAGGAAAGCAGAGGCCACAGCCGCCGCCGAGGAACCAGGGCCATGGTGCAGCACATCCACCAGGGCCAGACACGTGCCACACAGAGCAGGGAGGTAGGCCGTAGAGGACACACAGAGCGAGTGGCGCAAGCAGGACTTGTGGCCCTCCAAGCACGGGGAGCGACAACCAAGGCGAAAGCAAGGCAGCCTACCTGCACTAGAAGAACACACACCATAATCAGCACGTCGAAGGAGTAAGTGGAGAGAATGTCCAAGAAGAACCAGGGAAGGAGCATGGGGAAACAGGAACACACATGCAAACAGGTATCCGTACTCACCCTAAACTGGGAGCACAGAGGTAGGTGAGGAGGGCGGACAAGGCGGAAGAGCACTAGCAGAACCTGCAAAGATGGAGAAAGTGTTAACCACCACTCAACATCTTACATGCCGGGCCTATAACACCAGTAAAGTGCATACACCAATATAGCATCAGGCAACAAGATGACATTAAAAAAAAAAAAAAAAAAAAAAAAAAAAAAAAAGTCAATAGTGAAAACCAACTATTACCGCAAATTTGCGGGCCAATGGAGGCATAACTGTACCGACACCACCCTTCTGCAATTTTGCGGGACCCCCCAACGATCTCCGCAAATTTGCGGGGAGCCGAAACGTCCCAGAGGACCGAATCGAGCTCCCGCAAATTTGCGGGACCGGCCGAGATGGTCCGGCGCCGAAAAAAGGGAGAGGAGCGTCTAGGGAATACCAAAAAAGGCCACAAAAAATGCGTCATCTCCTTATGAACTCCAAGCAATGATGGCCATCAAGCTGAGCAGTGTCTTCCTTGAATTTATCCTGACTCAACCAGTAAAGGGAGAGGCAAGGAAGACACACCAGGGGAGAGGAGGCACATCCCCCAGGAACCACCCAACCTCCAGAGATAGAGCAAAGCCCATGAGGAGAAGTGGCAGGGAGGGTGGTTTCGCACAAACCCCGTGGGGTACCCCTGGATTGGGCAAAAGACTATGAAAGGATGGAGGTGAAACAGGAAGAGAAAACAAAAACCAGTAAATGAAACTGGTGAGAAAAAGGGTGGCCTAGCCGTGAGCAGAGAATGTGTCAGGGGCGAAAAACCCTGTGGTGTGAAGGAGGGGCCCCCGTGGGGTACCCCTGGAGTATCACGAACCACCTGTCGCCCAGGCCCTTGAGACACAGTGAAGGACTCGAAAGGGGGGACTCGGGAATAACGCTAATAATGCGGCCGACACAAACCCTACAAACAGCACCGCCACCAACGAAATCTCAGATTGTTTACCAACGGTACACCTAGGCTATGAAAAAATGAAAACTCATAGGGGCATAGCAATTCCTGAATGAGAAAACGAGCTAGGCTAAATTAAGCTAAAAGCTAAACTATGCCCAGACTAATATGAAAAGAGAATGAATGAAAAACATATACGAGGAACGCCAGGCGCCCCCGTACCTTCGGTAGGCTATTTCCACACGCGTCTCCATTATACACACTTAGGAGCCCATTTACGTGTGCCCTAGATCACGTAACATCTGTCTAACTAAAAAGAAGGCCAGATAAGCCGAAACGAACCTAAACAGGGTGAATTAAAGGAGCACAACAAAAGCGACTTCATTCAATGGAGCGCGTGAAAAAATGATGACAAGAGAGGGTCGCTCATGCGCACGTTCGACAGGGATCTGCACATGACGGAACACGGGATGGGCCTTAAGCGGTAACTAAGGTAAACCCCTTTTTCTTCTCTTCTATGCTTTTTTCACCTTCGGTGGTAGTTTTGGTTAATGTACAACGTCTCCTAGAGCAAGATAAGGAGTAGACTCTAGACGTTTTCTTTTTAACCGCGGTTGGAATGACGACATAGCAGTCAAAATAGACAAGTCGTCATTGCAATTAGGTTAATAGCCTTGACGTTGGATTTGCCAAGACTACTAACAAATATAGCTAACCCTTAATAATGGGGTTAATCAATATCCTAATTACGGTACACAGTAATACTAAAACAAATACATATACAAAATATAGGCTAATATAAACATATAAAAATACATGGATTCGGGATTCCTATTAACGTATAAAAATAGATGAGCTAATATAAGTACAGAAATACAATGACAGATCAAATTATGACATTACAGTACTGTACCGAAATAATCTCTTAAGGCATCCAAAGATCCTCTCATTAAGTACAGGTACATATGTTACTCAGCAGTACTCTACACACAATTGGGAATACATAATTACACAGCATATCTATGGAGTCAAATCAATACAATAATGGCATAAATCAAAGGTAATTGTCATGGTCAAACTTAACAGGTTGGACTGCTCAATGCGGAGGGTGCTATACAAGGCTCAAACGAAGCTAAACGTTATTTCTACTGTAACTCGAGTAACTTATCCCCTGAAATCAGCTGCCCAGAATCTCACTACAGCGTTCCATCCCTTGCAATGCACCTCTGTACATTAGACCATGTCAAACATAATTATATCATAGCAATCAATATTCATAATACACTCTAAAAGCACAATAATTAATAATAGCCTACTGTACTTCCAATTAGGTGAAAGTTAGGTAGCCTAATTAAAATGTAAAATCATATAACCTACCATAATAATTCAGCAAGTACCCATACCTAAACGGCCTTTTCACTAGTTAACTTTGGTTTAATTCTAGTTTCGCTTTCACAGCATACTCATCAATTTCTATGGCTACTTTAGAGTTGTCATATACCATACTTAATTCATATATATGTCCAAAGCGGCGGAAATGCATTATAAGGAATTATAGCTACTGTAAAAAAAAAAAAAAAAATCTCCTCATATGGCACCATAGCTATTACATAATACTAGGTTAGGTTAGGTAAGGTTGTTAGGTTAGGCTAATGTCGTTAATGTAGTTTATTATCATTATATTAAGTCTTTTACCCAGCAATTTCCCTGATCTTCATAGTTGGTCGGGAAGCGATGCCTTTACAACCGCGCCTCCCTTTTGTCGCTGTGTAAGTGAAACTAGAATTTTACCTTAACTTTAAGTAACAATAGGTAAGAACAAGTAATCATCTGAAATAAACCCGACCCAATAGGGGTCCGAAATTTGACGGTACTGGGGTTGGGAAATGACTAAATGAGGACCTCTAAATCAAGTTAAACAAGTAACTCTTTACACTATAACCCAGTAAAAACATTTAAAATGAACGGGTTTTGTCTTGGTCTTGGTGCGAGAGTCACGCTCGACTGGTCGAGGTGTGGCCTTAGTATCGGCTCTCTCTCCTAGGATAAACTTATAAACTATAATAGAAAAGGACAGGTTGAGAATAAAAGAAGATTGTTCCCCCGTGGGCATTCTCACCCCAGCCTCACTATTGTGAGGTTGATCTTTTCCTCCACACTCCCTCTAGGTAGTCCTTAACACTCCGTGCAGTGGTCTCATTCCACATGTTTAAGTCGTTCAGGCCAAGCAGGTAGATCACTATTCCGTCGAGCCCCCATTCATACCTTCCTACCACTGCATTCCATTCCTCCGCACCAATCTCTTGCACTATGGATCTTAGCATTACCCGCCTTTCTCCTTCATATTTTCTGCACTTTAGGAGGATATGCTCCACAGTCTCATCCTCCCCACTCTCGCACATCTTGCATGCCTTGTTGCCTTCATTTGACCATCTATATGTTCTGCTGTTCAGCTCAAGTGACTTAGTTCGGGCCTTGAAGAGGAGTTCACCTCCGATGCTCCCATCGTAGAATGGCTCCCTTCTTGGCTGTTGCTTACACATGTACCATTCTAGTGAACTCTTGTTTCTCATATTCCCTGCCCATTCGTCCCTTGCTACGCTTTGTACCCGTTTGCCGATCTCTTTCTTCCATCTTTCATGGCTCCACATTTCCATACTTTCCCCCATCATGATACCACGCATTCCGTACTTCTCTATCTTTTTGTCGCACATCTTGTTCCACTTACTGCTCTCCTTAGCCCATTCAAACACCTTTCGTGCCCATCTATCACCATTCATTTTTTCCAGTCTGACCCGGTACCGTAGGACTCCTTTGTCTATTCTTTCTTCAAAGGAGCTCCACCCCACATTACCTCTCAAGGCTTCTACTGCAGTGTACTTGTTCGCTCCCAGTGCGAGCCTTCCGACCCTATTCTGGGCAACTTCCAGCTTTGCCGTGTCATTCGCCGTCCACGGGATGGTTTCCAGACCATACATCAGGCCTGGCACCGCCATACCTTTCCATATTCCTCGCACTACTTCATACTTGATCGCTCTACACCTTGCAGCACTGCCAGGTCTTCCCACCCACTGGCTCGCTCTTGTTAGTCTCTCATCTTTTGTTTTCTCGCATCCTCTTGCATCCACTGTCATTCCCAGGTACTTGTATTCATTTGTTTGGGTAATAGTATTATTCCCAAGTAGCCACGTCGAACCCACATCCGTTTCATCTCCATTCACTACTAGTACTTTACTTTTCTCCCTGCTAAAGCTCACATTCAGGTCATTCCCATATTCGGACACCACATCTAGCATCCTCTGCAGATCCTCTCGGTTGTCGCTCATGATCACTACATCATCTGCATATAGCAAGATACCCAGACGTTCGTTCCCAATTAGTGTTCCCCTGCCGGCTTCTTTCATTCTTGCAGCTAGTTCCTCTGTGTACATCCCAAACAGGAGGGGGGATAGCCCACAGCCCTGTCTAACTTAACCGCCATTTTAGGATTTAGACCATCTCGCATTTCGGAGAGACGACCAGGTTGAGTAAATTACTAATGTAGCAGTTGTATTGTATGTTTAGAACTTGTTCATTACTTTGAGTTTATAAAACCATGCGTTTTGGTAAATATGATTGTATTTTAACGTGTAAATCAGGAAAGGACATTCGTTTGAGATCGTGTCCTTGAGTTTTGTTTACCTTTCGTGGTAGAAGAGGTATACAAGATGAAAGTTGTTTCACTTCTTGTAAAGCCACCGCCGCAGTATTATCTTTCTGAATTAGAACTTTAACACTTAAGAGGTTACAAATAGTGCAATTCTTTGTCACCCATATCCCCCGTGACCGATCTAGGCATTTAACACATTTAATGCAGAGCTTGTGAGCAAAAATAGGGATACCTGAGCATAACGGCGTTGAACATAAAGCAATGAGAGGTTCAAGTGCCAACATGACAGAGACTGGGGGAAAACTACCCCGCCCCCGGGAACTACCTGGTCACCTGGCGCAACGCCGGTACTCCGCCCTGGAAAGAGAAATTTCCAGGAATTAATGCTCATAAGGTTACCCCAAAATGGTACAAAACATGTGCCACAAAACCGCCGGTCAACGAACCGTAGCACTCCACCACTACTTTTCGTTTTCCTTTAGTTTCATATTAAAGATTTCAGCATATCTTTACCTGTCCAAAAGATTTAAGCATATCTTCTGAATCCTCATAAAGATGAAGCATATCTTTATTAAAGATGAAGTCTTTCAAGTATCCCTTTACACTTGAAACACTAGTAAGATTCAGGCATCTTTTTATCCCATAAAAAGTCTAAGCCTATCTTAATCTCTAATCCGGCTTCTCCCAGAAGCCCTCATAGATCGCCGTCTTGAAGGCCGTGATACCCTATTGTATCAATCGATTGTTTGGCAAATTATCGCGAATTGCAAATCCGTTAATATAACCACCCGAAGGTACAACCGCCGGGTTTTATATGCAATGTCAAACCAATTGTACCTGCCCCAGACCTCTTTGTAAAAAGGTCGCCGGGAGGGAAAGACCAAACAAACAAACAGCATTGTTTCAATGGCTTTGAAAAGCCGAGAAAACCATATCCAACAGGTGTCAGCATGATCACCTGGATACATGTGTGGAGCCCACCTCGCCGGGAATAACACAGGAAGCCTGATCACAGGCTCGACCACAGAAAACGCAGTTTCTGATGAGCCCTCAAGCTACCAAACTCGTCGGGGTAACTTACCTATTTTAGCCATCCTGAATAAAACTCGGTAAACAAAACGGCTTTCTCGGAGCAATCGAGAAAAACCGCCGGAAAGGCAACCCACACCAAACAGAACGCAGTCTGATAAACAAAATCAGACCCACAGTCCGAAGCTCCTGGATCAGCCAATCACAACTAATCCAGGACACACATGGCACATGAATACATTTTTATTATAATAAACAATGAAAACACTTGCATATGTGAAAAAACTACGAGTGGCTGGCTAGGCCTGGTGAAAACGGAAGAAACACTTAATGACGTCGAAACACCATCGAAAAGCACTCCATCCCACCAAAACTGGAACAGCCGCCACATCAAAATCGTAGAAAACACCCGGGTAAGGGTAACACTGACTCGGGACCCAGAAAGAACTCCACTAAGTGAAGAAAAAAACACCAGGAATGTCAGTACAAATAACATGGGCTACTCCATCAGAAAGATAGCTAGAAGCCCGACATCGCGTAGTTAAAGCCTCCTAACAAGCTAGGACTAAAGATGGCTAAACACGAAAAACAGTTTCAGAGCGTCCTCAACTCGGTCACGAGGGTCCGTCTGAAATAGACGCCCCAACAAAAACGACCCAAAATACACTTGTTCTGCGAGAAAACCACCCATGACACCCCTGCTAAGCTAATTCTAACCTTACTCAAGACATCCCAGAGTAAACAAATGAGAAAAAACTCACTAGGGACGCAAGAATGCGGAATCAAAGCGGAGCACTGTGGGGGACACGTCCGGGTGGGGTGAACGCAGAGCAAGGAAGGTGGAATATTGCGCTAGTCAGCGTCTGGTCCAAGAATCCACAGAAGTACATCCATGGAATATGGAAAGCTTATGAATAGTTATTCTTATTTTATTTTTATTTTTTATTTGTTACAAAGTTTTTTCGTAGTGAGAACCCAATCATAAAGACGAACCATGAGTGATTTAGCGTGTGCTTATGATGCAGGTTCCTCTGAGCTCTGCGGCGGTAGTTTCAAACTGCGCTTATGGGCGTTTGAAGAGGTAGCCTTATGTAATAGGCATAATCGTCAATGATGGAGGGGCCACTAATAAATAGATATTTTCATAGCAATTGTTCCGAGGAACTTGCTTTAATTGTGCCGCCTCTCCACATCTTTCCCCGTAGAACTAGGGCAGCTGAGAGCGCCCATGAATTTACACTTTCTCCTCCACAATGCAGAACTTCTGCTTATCAGAATTCATTTATCCCCAGAGCTACTACTCTTTGGAATTCACTTCCCTCGAATTGCTTTCCACAAACTTACAATCTACAAATGTTTAAATCCAGTTGTTACAAACATTTTATGAATGGAGGATGCCTTTAGGCACATGGACCTTTTTGTTTTATCTGTGTTTTTCCTTCCTCCGTTCATTGTCTCTTTAAAAAAAAAAAAAATAATAAAATAAAAAAAACTCTCGCACTTTCACGCAAGATCTCACGGCCTTAGGTCCCATACGTTTCTCAGGAAATGCACTGTCCGAACCATCCTTCCGTCCGAACCATCACCGCTCTCCCCTACCAAGTGTAGGCTACGATCCTATATTATAGGTTTGAGTTCCGAAGGAAGAAGGAAAACCTGATATTTAGTAGTGGCCCCGGAATCATTGACGATGCGCCTTAACGTTGGTAATGGCCAATCTTTGAACTCAAGCTTGTCTTTCAAACTTCCCGCCCGGGAGAGAACAAAATACGATTGCCACACATCGTGAGCGAAACGCTCTTAAAAAACCACTCACGGACTCGTCCTATATGATGTGGGTACCACTACTAGTAAAAAATAATAAAATAAAAAATTAAACTTTGATCTTAGCGTTGCGCTTCTCATGCGTCTGCTGTTTGTGTATGCTTCGCTTCACTCATCGAAGCACTATCTCGCCCTTAATCTGATATATCAAGACTCTCAAAACATGGCAAATGAATGGGAAGGGGATGGAAGGTAGGGCCAAATTCGTCAATGATTCCGGGGCCACTACTAAATATTAGGTTTTCCTTCTTCCCTTCGGGACTCAAACCTATAATTTATTAGTGGCCCCTTCATCATTGACGATGCGCCTGATATCTCAAGACTAGGGGAGGACATTCATCACGAACATCAAAAACCACTAATAAATTACGGAGGTCCAAGGATACACGTACTAAAAAGATCAGTTTAATAAAAATAATAAAGTATTATACAGGCGACGTTCCTTAAAGGTAGCCTGCGATGTTGTCACCTTTACGTTTGACAGAACAGTTGGTGAAACACATAAACTATACAAATAGCTTATAATACAAAAAATAAAATAAATCATTTATCAATGCTGATAACAAGTTGGCCTATATATTTATGGCCCCAGGTACTATATTACAAAATATTTGTACTCTCTCTTTTAATCCTAATCCTTAAGATTAATGAGTATATATAGTGAACTCTATTGCATCCATAAAGTAAACATAAACATTTTCCTGACTAGACTTATTTGAGTCTAAGGAATGGGTTATCACATGACCTTTCATTCTCGTCATATCATGTATCACAAAAGAGGCAGGTCAGAGTCCTTAGCTAGGATACTCCCCCCCCCCCCTTTTTCTTTACAAAAATTGCTTAAAAAGAGACTCTCTGCCTTAATGCTATACATGTACGAGAAGGTTTCATGCGATTCACGGACAGGTAACGTGTTAAGAAAGTATTAGATGACCATGTCATCGAGTGAGTAAATGTGTAGGAATCTGAGTGATGTAGCCCACTTCCGGATATCGTGTGACCTAGCCAAAACTCCCGGATTACTCTCTCTGATTACTTCTACTAATAATGCGGATAGCCGGCGTTTTGAGGAGGCGTTTACCTGTCCGCGAAACCCAAAGGGACCCCGCCTGTGCCGGCCGAGAGTCCTGCATAAATAACATGAGCGATTGCACCAGGCAAAGTAAATGGTGCTGATCGCCCAGTTTCAGAGCAGGAACTTCAAACTCTATAAAATATGATTACTGTGTTCATACTTTTCGATGAAATTAGGAGCAGACGCAATATGTACACTCATTGTCGTGAATCCTAGCTGGTATATATACCGTAGTTTGAATTTCCCGGGTTTACGACAGCTGGTTTCTTTTTGTTTATACGCATTACTTTATTTATCTCTGTGGATAAATATTACTGTGGTTGCACCAATTATATCTTAGTTTATTTTCCCTTATTATTTAATCACGGGGGACGATATAGAACCCTTAAATATATTTTATATTGTCACGATAAAAGGGAATCTCAGACACACTTCACACAGACTTCACCCGGCTAACAACAAAGCACCAGTTGCTGCCACACAACACCAGAACTTCCCTGATATTCAACTACCGACATGTCCATCACCTAACCTACACTCTTTGCATCACAGCTAAGTTCCTTTAATACTAGAAGTACTTCATAGATATTACTGGGACTACCACAGATAGCCTACATATACAATTTAACACGTAAGTCAACCGCCGACCGGTATAATTTTTATAGCCTAGGCCAATTCATCTTTCCAAGTTTAATTATTTAATTTATATCCATTTCTCCTCTACCCCTAGGAATAATAAACAGGATATAATTGGTGCCGTGTGACCAGGATACTGGGCCATCTGTTATATATTGATAGGAATTGGGGGGGTAATAGGCCTGACTTGTCTGCCTTTGTGTAGAGCTGGGCGATCCAGTGGACAAATGTTGAGGGCCGCATATGTCCGGGATTTTCCGCTGGACCGTCCAGTGCAGTGCCCTGCTTTTTTTGTTAAGCAGTTCTATAAACCAGGGGCAAGGGTGGACATTGTCAGGCATACCTCAGCCTGGGTTAGATGCGCCAGGGAGCCGGAAGGTATTAGATAGGCTACTGGACAGAGCGCGTGCCTTCTTTGAGAAGAAGGACAGGGCCGAGGAGGAGCAGTCGACGCAATAGGCTAGATCTAAAGACTAGGACGACGGCTGCGGCTGTTCCTCCTTCAGAGGAGTCTTGATCCTTCTTTCTTTTTCTTTGTAATTTGTTAAAATTTAATATAGCCTAGTAAAGTAAATATTGTAAAGTAGAGTAATATGACATAGGGTAAAATTTCCTTTTCTTTGATAATTTGTAAACTCACAGGGGGCACGCGATCTGCATGCTTCAATTTGCTTGGTTGCTGTCGTCATCAATGTAAGTAGGTTAGCCTAGGCTTAGAATAGATTAGAATAGGTTAGCCTACAGTGACGATTAGTATTGTTGTTCCTTAAGCTTTAGTTACCGTAAACGTTTTAAGAATGGAGGAGAAAATAAAGTCATTGCGGCGGTTCAGGGCCGCCAAGAAGGGAGGGATTACTAAGCTTACCTCTAATCTGTCTGAATTTATTGAACATGCTTCTACGCTGCATGATGTAAAGGGTGTGAAAATCACTTTAGAAAAGGCCCTAGCTGATATCGAGTCGTATAACGTAGAGTTGTATAGCTTATATTCAGATGATCAGTTAGAGGAGGAGATGGTGAAAGATATGCAGTATGCTCATCAAGTAAACAGTCAGTTAGCTGAGTTAGATAGTGCTCTACAGACAACCACTACTGGTAGATCTCATGATAGCGCAGCAAATAGGAAACAGAAGGGTATTAAGCTACCCTCCCTGAAGTTGCCAGTTTTTGACGGGGATCCAACACAGTGGGTGGGTTTCTGGGAGCTCTTTGGTTGTAGTGTCCACTCCCAAACAGACTTAACTGACATTCAGAAATTTACGTATCTAAAGGGACAACTTAGTGGTGATGCTCTACAAATTGCTAGTGGATTTAGTTTGGTCGCTGCGAGTTATGAACCAGTGGTCAATATTCTAAGAAATAGTTATGGTCAAAAGGATCGCATCAAAGCAGCTCACATAGCGAAACTGTGTAATCTCCCGCATCCTAGCCAGGAGGTCAGTGCTCTGAAAGATTTTTCCGCGTCATTTGAGTGTGCGTTAGAGTCATTACGCTCTATGGATGTAACAGTAAGTGAAATGTGTGCAGTACTGTTGCATAATAAACTTCCTAGTGCACTCTCTGAAGTGATTAAGCGTGAATTAAAAGACAACTGGCTGGATGTGGATGAATATGTTCGTGTGTTTAAGACTGAAGTGTGCAATCTAGAAAGTAGACATAATCCACTAGAACAGTTTGGGGCGACCGCCACAGCAGCATATGCGGTGTATCACAAACCTGATACCAAGCAGAAGTATGGATGTAAGTTGTGTTTAAAGACAGGACATTTTTGGGCAAAGTGTGCAAAATACAAGAACAGTCCCGCCAAGGCCAATAGAGCAAGGCAGTTGAAATTGTGCGTCGGGTGCCTGTCGTCAGAACATGGCAGCCAGGGGTGTACTAACCCTAAAATTAGGCCGTGCCGATTCTGCCAACAGAAACATTTTAATTATTTGTGTCCGGCGCCACGCCTTGAACAAACTGGACAACCAGTAGCCCCTGAACCAACAGTGACCATGGCTGTGGCTTCGGGCCGTAATGCAGTGTTGTTGCCTACCATGCAGATTCCCTTGACCGACAGAAACGGTCATACCAGTAAAGTAAGAGCTTTGTTGGACCAATGTTCGCAACGTACCTTCATCTTGCGCTCTGCTTTATCGCAGCTTGATTACGTTGGGGTCAGTAAGGAACAGCTAAGGCTCCAGGGATTTACTGGCTCACTTGGTAGTACTGAGTATGAAATAGTAGAGTTAACCTATCATCACAGAAGAAGGGTGCGTAAATTGAGGGCCGTTGTGGTGGAGGAGTTACCAGTATACAAACCAGGGAGAGGATTAGAGATGGAGGTCAATGCTATCAAGGCTCGGGGTTACAATTTAGCTGATCCAGGTATCACTGATGGAGATATGATAGGGTTACTGATTGGGGCGGACTTTTATTACCACTTTGTACATTCAGGCTATGTCAGGGAAGGAAGTATAGTTATGTTACCCACAATTTATGGTTATGCACTGAGTGGCACTTATCAGTCAGATATAGAAGAGACCCATGTAGAGTTAGTCACTGTTCTTAAGTAAGCAGTAGACCCTTTAGTGGAGATACAGGAAGATATTGGCAGGAATTCTCCAGAATTAAAGGATCTGACAGCTCTATGGGACTTGGACCATATTGGTATAAGTCCTAATGAGACTGGTAAGGGTGGGGAGAGAGTCTTAAATAGATTTTCTGAAACGATACAGTATTCCGAAGCACAGGGACAGTATATAGTGGAACTGCCGTGGAGAGATAACATAGACAAATTACCTGATAACTTTAAGTTAGCCCTGGACAGAATGAGAGGCTTGCAGCATAAATTTATAAAGGATCCCAACTACTGTCAACAGTATACAAGGGTTCTGGATAATCAGATAGAAAGGGGGTTTATTGAAAGGGTAGAAAACAGGAATCAAGCTGGTCATCCCATTCACTACTTAGCTCACCATGGTATTACTAAGGATAGTGTTACTACGCCTGTACGGATAGTGTTTGACTGTTCGGCTAGGATGGACGAGAAGGTATTCAGTCTGAATGACTGTCTCCATACAGGTCCATCGCTAGTGGCTGACCTCACCCAGGTACTTGTATGCTTTAGATGCCATCAATTTGCCTGGGTGAGTGATATTGAGAAAGCATTTCTCATGGTGGGGTTGAGTGAGAAGGATAGGGATGCTACTAGGTTTCTGTGGCCCGTTGATCCCTTGGATGTTGCAAGTCCTTACATTGTCTACCGGTTCCGTGCAGTTCTGTTCGGGGCCACCTGATCCCAGTTCCTCCTTAATGCTACCATTCAAAAACACCTGTCTATGATACAGGAGAACAGTGAACTAGTTAATAAGCTAAAAAGGGGGTTGTATATTGATAACTTGCAGGGGACTGGTGATGATGTAAGTGATTTGCAGCAACAATGTTGGGATGCCCGTAGAATATTTTCCAGCGCTAACCTGTCTTTACGTGAGTGGGTCACAAATAATGAGAGTTTGCGGGAACTGTTGCACCTGAAGGGTATAGCTTCCGCCAAACAAGACGGGGTTAAGGTACTTGGCGTTGAGTGGCTAACTGATAAGGATATGTTACAGGTTAATTGCCGCGGAAGTAGCCCTGCATTGGTTACAAAACGCGAGGCTCTAAGTCTAAACCGCGAGCGTGTTCGATCCTCTAGGAGTGTTGCTACCGGTAACCATCCGGGCGCGGAGGTTAGTACAGGACTTGTGGAGATTAGAGTGTGGGTGGGATGTTCCCATTCCAGATGACATGAGAGCTAACTGGCAGGGTATTTATGACGATATGATAGATAGTACAGGTATCATGTTTCCCCGTCAGGTCACTAATTCTAAGAGGGTTACGCTGCACCTATTTAGTGACGCTAGCTCAGTAGCATATGGTGTAGCGGCCTATGCGGTTGGTGATGAGGTGAGTAGGTTAGTCATGGCCAAAGCTAAGGTGGCGCCTATTAAGTCCCTCACCATACCTAAGATGGAGTTGACTGCTGTTCTTCTCGCAGCTCGTCTCGAATGTTATATATGTGAGGCCTACGCGGACGAGCTGATTATAGAGAATGTATACCTCTGGTCGGACAGCCAGATAACCCTATGCTGGTTGTCTAGTAAAAAGATTTTGCCTATATATGTTCAAAATAGAGTTGATGAGATAAAGTCATTAGTCCCCGGCGCTCATTTTCGTAATGTGTCCACAGAGGACAACCCCAGTGATCTAGTCACCAGAGGGATTTCATATGTGTCCTTAGTTGCTTCTTCGCTTTGGTGGGGAGGGCCCACATGGCTACCTCACCAAATGCTATGGCCTGATCATGGCCCAATAGGGGGCTCAATAGGAGGGGACACCATTGTGGGTTGTAACACGAGTCAAGAAGGAACCCTGTCATTGCCGGTACCGGTTGCCCCTACTGCCATGTTGAATTGGAACTGGTATGGCTCATATATGAAGTCATGGCATGTAATGGCATGGGTCCTTAGGTTTATTAGGACTCTTCGAGAGAAGACACAAGGGAACTATCAGGCAAAACCGGCAGCCGTCCGGCTGGCTCAGTTAATAGCGTGCCTGAATCCCATCTTGAAGGTCTAGCGTTCAATCCCCGCTCAGATTGAAAAGTTTTTCTGGGATATAGCCGGCGGTTACCATCTTCCCATGAACAAGGGGGATGGGTAATGGTCTCTGGTAGACTAAAGAAAGCCAAGCGCTTGTGAATCCTCGAAGGAGGAGAACGGGCGCTATATAAGTAACCAGACGATTATTATTATTATTATTACTTGACGGTGCCGGAATTAAGAGCAGCAGAGTCAGCCATGATTAAGGTAGCTCAGAGAGAAGCTTACTCTGAGGAACACCACTATTTGTCAAAAGGACAGGGCACACCAAGCAATATAGTGAAGCAGTTAGGCCTCTATATGGAGGGAGGCATGATACGCTGTAGAGGTAGGCTACACTTGTCAGCTTTACATGATAGCGCCAAGTACCCTATCCTTATCCCTAATAAACATCGTATAGCCACTCTCCTTAGTAATTACTGCCACAAAGTGTGTAACCATAGTGGTGTTAGTTATGTTGTAAATTACATAAGGCAAAGATGGTGGATCCCCAAGATTAGACAGGTAGTAAAGAAAGCCTTAAGGGGATGTATCATCTGCAAGAGATTGCAAGGTACACCATACCGTGCTGTACAGGCCCCTCCATTGCCGAAGTTTAGGGTTCAGGAAGTGAGTCCTTTCCAGGTAACGGGGGTTGACTACACAGGTGCCTTGCCAGTAAAAGAGAAGGGGGTACTGTAAGTAAATTATATGTAGTCTTATTCACCTGTGCAGTTACTAGAGCGGTCCATGTAGAGACGGTGTCTAACCTCTCCTGTGAATAATTTTTGCATGCGTTCCGTAGGTTTAGTAGCAGGAGGGGTTACCCTGAGATTATGATGAGTGATAATGCCACCACATTTGTTAGCGGAGCCAGTACATTACGGGAGTTGATAGATGATGCAAGGTTAAAAGGTACTCTAGCGGAATTCAAGTGCGAGTGGCGGTTTATACTGGCCAGGGCGCCATGGTTCGGTGCCATATGGGAACGGGTCATTGGCATCCTAAAGGCTGGCTTGAAGAAGGTACTGGGTCGAGCATTGGTTACCACAGAGGAACTGAATACGGTATTACTGGAGCTCGAGGCCACAGTCAATGATCGCCCGCTTGGCTACACCTACAGTGATCTTGAGGACCCTCTACCCATCACTCCTTCACAACTGGTTCATGGGAGGCGGATCAGAAGCTTTCCAAGGCGAGAAGTCACGGATGAAGATCTCAAGGACACGACGTGGCACAACAACGATTCCGTCAACCAACGCTTCCAATATGTAACAAAACTCTCACATGACCTGTAGAAAAGGTGGAGCACTGATTATTTAATATCACTCAGGGAGCAACATCGTCACTTAATGGTAAAAAGAGGGATAGCATCGCCACAAGTTGGGGACGTCGTTCTAGTACATGATGACGGCCCCCGACTTTTTTGGCGTATAGGTCGGATAATGAAACTTCTTCGTGGTCCTGACCACGAATGTAGGGTAGTTCAGGTAAAAACAGGAGCTGGTTTGACCACCAGACCGGTGGCTAAGCTATACCCACTAGAGATAGATTTAGAGGTAGTGGATGGCGACAGCAAGCTGAACTCTGATAATATCCTTCCTGCTACTGGAGCGGATCGAGGTGATACCCCTCAGAGGCCGTCACGTCGGGCTGCTTTGGGTTCCTCCCAGTTGTGGCGATCCATGATCGGGACGGGACAATTGTAAATACTTTGTATATAACTGGTGGCGGAGTATGTTGTGAATCCTAGCTGGTATATATACCGCAGTTTGAATTTCCTGGGTTCACGACAGCTGATTCCTTTTTGTTTATACGCATTACTTTATTTATCTTTGTGGATAAATATTACTGTGGTTGCACCAATTATATCTCAGTTTATTTTCCCTTATTATTTTATCACGGGGGACGATATAGAACCCTTAAATATAATTTATATTGTCACGATAAAAGGGAATCTCAGACACACTTCACACATACTTCACCCGGCTAACAACAAACCACCTGTTGCTGCCACATAACACCAGAACTTCCCTGATATTCAACTACCGACATGTCTATCACCTAACCTACACTCTTTGCATCACAGCTAAGTTCCTTTAATATTAGAAGTACTGTACTTCATAGATATTACTGGGACTACTACAGATAGCCTACATATACAATTTAACACGTAAGTCAACCGCCGACTGGTATAATTTTTATAGCCTAGGCCAATTCATCTTTCCAGGTTTAATTATTTAATTTATATCCGTTTCTCCTCTACCCCCTAGGAATAATAAACAGGATACTCATGTTGCGCCTCGAGAATCTTAAGCAAGATGGCTCCGAACTCATCGCCGCCAACTCAGACACCCTGTCACCTGTAGATAATGCCATTAGAAAAATGGCTTTCGTAAGTCGTAACTCGAAAGGAGGATTATGACAAAATTTACGGGAGTGACGTAGTTCAAGGGCCAGATCAAGAGACCAGGTGGGTGCGAGTTGACGAGGAGGAGGGCGAAGCCGGAAGCAAGACCGCTTAAAACCCTTTTCCTCCGCCTCCGGCACGGACAAACCAGTTAAATCGAAAAAGGTGTCCGAATTGCTGTGAGGTGAGTCCTTAATGTGACAACTGACACCTTTTTGTATTCCAAAGAGGTAATTTAAATAATTAAAAACCAGAGCCACCGAGGGCTGTTGTTGATCAGTTTCTACTATCCATGTAGTAAACGACTTCCAATGCGAGTGGTACTGTCTTTGAGTTGATTTAGCATATTGATTAATCAATTTGTGAGTCAAAGATTCTCCAAACTGGCCTAGCCACTTGGCCTTCAGAATAATCATAAGGCAAAAGTCAGCGAGGTCTTGAGGATGTCAATTATGTCTAAGTGGAATTACAAGATCGGGAGCGACACTGGGTTCTCGCACCGCGTCTTCAATTGATTGTACCAAACTTGAGCCGACCACAACGGCGCGATCATCGAGACCAGGCCGCGATAACCCCGTAGTTTGTGAACTACTTTGCACATTAAGGATGTGTCTGGAGGTGAAAACCTATAAATGGAGCTCTCCATTTGTTCCACTCTACCGGAAATGCGTCTGGACCCCTCCTCCCCGCCGGAGTCTGACTCCGACGTGTGAGGGACTGAGGCAGCCTGTGGTTTGCCTCTGACGCTAACAAATCCATTTGCGGATGGTAGAGTTCGGCAATCATCTCTTGAAAGATGGTTTGCTCGAGAGCCCTTTCTACTTGAGTGCTCTGTCGCCGAGACAGAGCGTCTGCCCAGACGTTCGCCACGCCGGGCAGATACGTTGCATGAAGATAAATAAGATCTTTTCCGACAACCCTTGTAACACTCGAGATCTCACTGACCCTTGCTTCTGACTGCATGTCACTGCAGTCAGATAGTCCATTCTGAAGGCTAGGGACTTTCCTGCTTGGCTCATGCCGTGCTCCTGTAAAAAGAATAGTGGGACTAGCAACTCCTTGGCATTGATATGAAGATGATTGATTAGGACCATAGATCCTGACCCTGATGACCTAGGTTTGACTGGTATCCCCATCCCAGGGTACCTGACGTGTCTGTATCTATCCAGACCGTCGGAGGAGGAGGTGTCCATGTCAAGGAGGAGTGTAATACTTCTGGCTTCGCCCAAGCCGCCAGGAGGTTGTGGATTAAAGTTGGAATTTTTTTCAGTGTTTCTGCTGGCAACAGCGGAAAGCACCTGTTTCCTTCCAAAATAATTCGTTTTACCTTCAGATATCCTAACAGAACCGTCATGTTGGAGGTAGATCATTTTGGATTGTGCTACCATTAACCAATTGTCTAGGTACCATAAAACCATGATCCCTTGTTTGAGTAATGGCAGCAAAGCCTGTCGGACTAATTTTGTAAAAAGTCGAGGTGCTAGATTTAATCCAAAGGGCATTCTTTGAAAGACAAACGTTTGATCCCCGTTACGCAAAGTTAGATACTTTTGAAAAACGTTTGTTGATTGGGACATGCCAAAAGGCATCTGTTAGATCGATGGAACACATCCTACCCTGCGGCGGGAGTGTCAATCTGATCTGATTCACAGTCAGCATCCTGAACGACTGATTGTGAATATGGGTGTTGAGATAAGAGAGGTCGATCGCTGGCCTCCTCTAAACACTGTCCCTTTTTTGGCACCAGGAACAACCGGGATGTGAACATGGGCTGTGACAAAGGACTGGGCATAATAATCTGCTTTTGGGCCATCTCTTTGAAGACAGATCCCACCTTCAATAAAAACAAGATTGAATTCTGTGGGGATACGTAGACGGGGTCGCCGGGACCACCGTCAGGAGAGGCCTTTGCGGATTACTGTCCTTGCCCATGACCGCTGGGGCCATGCCCGATGACAATCTCGGAAGTTGCCAGTCGCATGACTGGTGTTGTCCGGCAGTACTACTCTTGTTTCCATCTCACCTTGCTTTGGCACTGGGAGTGAGAGAGCCTTGTGGTGTCTCAGTTTATAGAAGAGGAGGGTTGTGACTCTGATGTCGGAATGGGGTGATGAGAGGCCTTGCTACCATCACTATTGGATTTACCACTAGACTAACCCCTAAAGCAACACCCTCTGCCCCTGGATTGGCCTCGTCCACGAGACGTCCCGCTACTCGCAGGGGCTGTGTAAGTCTTTGATGACTGAAATGACTGGGATTGACCACGAAAGGAACTCTTAGCATTAATTTAGATTTAACTGACTGCTCACTCTTTGACTTAGAAATAGTGGCAGGTTGTGAGTCCCGAAGGAAATTGACAATGCGCCAGACATCGTCTGAGGCTAGAGTTTTGGAGAAAACATCTGATAAAATCAGTCTTCTACCGAACTCTGCAGGGAGTCTGCTAACCAAGTACACCCTCAGGTCTTTACGGACCCGTACCGCCTCAAAGAGAACAGTCCGGATGTCGCCGAGAGACTGAATGGAGTTTTGGAGAAGAAGGCACCTAGTCAGAGAAAGAGCCTTCTGGACACTGACATCCGTTACTGACTCAGACGTCCTGGCCTAGAGAGGCCGCAAGTTGGCGGCTGAGTAAGCATCGGGACGCCAGTCTCCAGGCTTTCTGCCTCATCTCGTAGTCTTTATCGATCTGAACCTGTGTCAGAGGACAAAAAGGTTCAGGTAACTGGCATAAAGAAAGTTTAGAGGCCCCCCAAAATTAAAAATTATATGGAGGTATCCCTACCGCCTTGCCTACCGGCATTGAAAACCAATGATTGTCTTCGTGCGGAAGCTGATCACTGCTTTTGTTTGTTATTGTGCTGGCAAACAGCTGGACCTCTTGTCTCCATGCAACCCACGGCCCTGATTCCCCCCCTTGAATCTGAACTAGTGAAGACCCCGCAGAGTCACTGAAGGGTATCGAATTTAAGTCTGGGGTCAAGCCCTGTAACAGCATTAAATCGTTAAACCCATCAGACTTAGTCCAGTCGGAAAAATAATTTTCCGGCGGAAGCGGGAGGCAAGGCAGGAGATGGCATGGACACAAAATAGTCAGGATTATAAAATGTAGGAACGGCCCTGACGACAACATCAAGCACCTCTCCAGACTGGTTCTTGGCCCTTCATTTCTTAGTCTCACTTGCATCGATAACCCAATGTTTCAGAACAGGGGACTCACCCGTGACTGTGGGTTGTGCGACCTCGGGGCGTAAATGCTTAACGACAGACCAAGATGCATCCGACCCACATAAAAGTGGCATAAGGCCCTTTTTACTAGGGATGGATTTATTAAGAGGGGGAGGGAGCAAATCCGAGAACAACTGCAGATTGGACGGCAACATCGCCGTAGCCCCCAAAGCGGAAGCTACAGGAGTGACAGTAGAGGGAGGTAAAGTTAATTACATCAACCTGAGGTTGAACAAGTACGTGCCCTAGAGTTCGCACCCCCGGGGCTACTGGTACTGGAACTGATACCTGTCGCTCACCTTTAACCTGTCTCATGAAATCAATAACTCCTGTAATTGGTCCTTCGCTATATAAACCCCACTTTCTTGGTCTGACTGGGACGCGGACTATGACATTTCTGAGTCCTGTGTTCCCGAATGCCGGGAAGATGGACGTTGGCCAGACGCCATTTCTTCGGCGTGTACACCTTGGTGGTGTAAAGTAGATCCCGGTGACCGGGTCAAGGGGGTCGGTAAAGCCTCCAACCGAAACTCGCCGACCCGGGCAACGGAATCATGTGTTCTTGTTTGTGAGTCGTCGAGAACGTTGAACTCAGAAAGGTCTCGAAAGTTCAGATCCGGTATGTCATACACTGAAGGATCTTGAACTGAGGCAGGCTGGTCAGAAGAGATCATACTCTTGCCGGCTAGAACACATACTGCTGCCCCTCTCCGTTCCCAATACCGGCAAAGCCTTAAGTTCTGTCTGCGGGTTGTGAGGAATGGTAAACCGGTGAAATGGCCTGAGACATGACTAGATGTGTCTCTGGTTGCCTCCCTGCTTGACGAAGACTGTTTAACCGGTTTGGTTGGAGGCTGCGCCACCGTCTTCGAGGAGGAGGAGGACTTTCTAGACCGACTCTTTTTTGACTTGTCATCGCCTGCAGAAAGTGCGGCGTCAAAATCAGAGCGAGACCTCTTCGCCGCTTGTTCTACAGAAGGTGACTTGGGTCTTGGTCTAGGTGAGCGGGACCTGTCACGCCGGCTAGACAACGGAGATGCACGTCCCGCGGATCTGAGGTCCTAGGTCGCTTGGGCTGGCGGAAGGAAGACTCACAAGCAGAAAACCCCCAGGGGCTGAAGTAACTGACGCCCCTTTAAGCAAATCTTCTAATATATGGTCATCCAATTGTTAAGATTTGCGGGCTACCGTCTTACAGTACGTTACATACACTGACTGAATATGAAGTAAAATAGTCTTGCACCGACTATCTGCATGGTTTTAAATAAGCATTGCAGAGGGCTGAACACTCGGGGCATGATTGGGAAAGCCAACCACCACGAGATCGGTCTAAATAAGGAACACACTTAACACATAGAGAGTGCCCGATGACTGTTAAATTTGTACAACCCAAAGCAGCACAAAAGGAGAAACTACTCCTATCCATGATAAACTTCCTCCCGGCAGTGAGATAGCCGACCTTCCTAGGTGTCCTACATGCGAACCAGTGGGTGAGAAAGAACCAAGAATCAATGCTCATAAGGACACGCTAGGTCGGCAAAGCTTAATATATAATAAATATATCTCCAACGTTGAAGAAAAAGAAGAGTTGAATAACACTATACAATCATAGTTTCCTTAACGTTAGTTACATTCCCCAGAAATGTAAGTGAGTAGTGAGTAACCTACCATGTGCTACTTATATAATAATTTCTTACCTAAGTGAATAACACTGACCCCATCCCGTCTTGTGACGTAAGAACTAAATCCGGCGACAACGCAACTATAGATTTTAATTCTTAATCCCGGCAGACCAGCGTCTTTCATGCGAGCAATACAGATAACTGAAAGCTACAAGATAGGAATGGGTGAGTTCGTTTCTCGGCTCAGCTGTTAAGATCCCGGCGGACGTGGCTCCCCACGATGCACCCCCAGGATAAAACGTCCGAATGTACCAAGCAATGAACGTTTTTATCTGTTAAGTTATTTGCGGCGGAGATTAATTTGTGATAAAGGAGAAGGCATAGCCGGACCTCCGAAATACCATTTTAGTTACATGCCGGTTCAGCCAGAATCGAACTATACGTTGTAAACAAAACAGACAAAAATCCATGACAAGCCTGTACCAGACGGCGGATGTTTTGAATTTTAACATAACTCTTAGATGTTTCCCGGCGGAAAAACCACGCGAAACAACTAGAGGCACGTTGTTATTTAGTCTTACTTTATAAATCCCGCCGGAAGGGCCAACCCTCCATTATGTGGCAGAAACAACGTGAAACATACATGGCATGGTTATACATGAATAGTAATCAATACATCAATAATAACACACCCTAACCATATATATAATAACCTACATGAGGCCAACTAGATGGAGGCAGATGGCGATGAATTAGTCACTGTAGCACAAACCTGCGAACCACTGAAGACCTCACCAACACGTAGAATCACGAAGAGTAGGTTGAAGAGCAGTAGGCTCCGTGTAGGACCCCTCAGCTAAGTGAGACAGTCCACGAGCACTAGCCCACGTGGCATACTTGTTGAACACCCAAAGTGGACCGAACAACAGGCTCCAGTTCACCCTATAAGAAGCCTCATGACTACACAGGGAACTAATAATGAGCTAGGATAATAAAAACAAGCACTTAGGAGCCTCGCCTTAGCGCAACGAGGACTCCGGCTAACACGTTTACTATAGACCCTGAAAAACAGTCTCCAGGGCCCGCATTTAACACTTCACAGCCTACACAAGTCGATAAGCTACCTGTCCTCAGCACATAACATGTACAGATGAGCAAAGACTCACCATAAACGAGGGGAGGTGACGAACAAGGCAGGACAGGAGCGCCAGGAACACACGTCTGTTCAAAGCGGGCCCGGGAGAATTAAGGGCGAGATAGTGCTTCGATGAGTGAAGCGAAGCATACACAAACAGTAGACGCATAAGAAGCGCAACGCTAAGATCAAAGTTTAATTTTTTATTTTATTATTTGTTACCAGTTTTTTCTAGTAGTGGTACCCACATCATATAGGATGAGTCCGTGAGTGGTTTTTTAAGAGCGTTTAGCTCACGATGTGTGGCAATCGTATTTTGTTCTCTCCCGGGCGAGAAGTTTGAAAGACAAGCTTGAGTTCAAAGATTGGCCATTACCAACGTTAAGGCGCATCGTCAATGATGAAGGGGCCACTAATAAATATATACATATGGTATGGGTTAACAGTAACATTTGTCAGCCAGAGTGGACAGAAGGGTGCTGAGCTGGTATGGTCATGTTGAACGAATGGGAGATGAAAGGCTTACAAAGAGAATATGTGAGTCAGGTACAAGGGGAGATAGAAGGGCAGGAAGACCCCCATTGAGATGGAGAGACTGTGTAAGAAAGGCTTTGGATGATAGAGGAATGACTATAGATCAGGCAGGGGAAGTGGTGGTGGACAGGAGTGAATGGAGAATGCTTGTGAATAGTTGAGTGAACACATGGTCATTTGGAGTAAGGGGTCGGGCGCAAGTTCGACTAGATAATAGTCCATCAGGCGCCTGGCCCGGGGGGACGATTAATATGAAGGGTGTGCCTGGAAGTGTGGTGGGAGGGCTTGTGGCTTTGGCTCCGCTGCATGTCTGCCTGCCGAGATCGGAACCTCTCCGGGTGGTCAGGGGCCGGGGGAGTGCTGGAGCGACCTTGGTAACCCTGGTCTCTGGGTCTTCTCCTGGGTGACCTGGATGTGTGTGAGTTTGTGTTTTTTATCTGTGTTTATTTTTTGTTTTATGTTGTTTTTGTGTTTTCCCTGTTCTTGCTCTGTCTTGAGTCGGCTACCCCCAAAATGGGGATTGGGCCTGAGCATATAGATAGATAGATAGATAGATGGGTTAACTATTAACTCCAAGCAAGGAAGACTAATGGTATCTATCTGTCCTTATGAGTTATAGTCTTATGTTATGTTGTAGTTAACCATATTAGGGGAGACGTTTTGAGATACGTTCCTAATAGGTTATAGGTTGATTGTAGGTTGAAGTGTAGGTTGATCTCAGCTCTCCTCTCTGCTCGTTGATTGATAGATTAATTAGGTAGATAATTGTATCGCAGCCACCATCCCACTTATACCTTATACATGTTATATATAGGTAAAGGGGAAAATTATAGAATGTGGTGTCCAAACCAACTTTGATATTTATTCAAGTAACAACTGAAATAGTAGCCTATACTAATAATATAAGGGAGAATGTATTCTGTCAAGAGAAAGAATATCTCCCAGACCTCCTGTTGTCTCTGAGGTCTGTATCTATCTAACTTCTCAATACCTTCAATACCCCTCACCTCCCCTTCTCTACCACACCTTAAACCTTTTGGAAATTTCCCAGTACAATCCTATCCACGTGATCCATATATGGAGAGAGGATCAGAAGTGCAATAGTAAGCTTTCATTGTGTGGTAAAGGAAACTGAGTCAATGAATTTGAAGAGGTGAATGATCTCATGATATACAGTCCCCCACATAAATATAGAGACACTGTAACTAACACCTTAAAATTATATGAGAGATGAAAATAATGATTGCATATTAAATAGTAGCCTACAATCGTGAGATGTAATATATATAACACCGAAATAATATTTAACCCATCGGATCCGGGGGGCCTCATATGATCCCGATCGCTGTGTCCGGGGCCATTTTCGTACAGTCAAGCTTCCTAATTCAGTAGCTACTGATTGAGACCACCTAGAGCAGTCAATTTTGTTTGCAAATTGTAGAACGTTTTGTTGTCTGTAGACTGCCGTTAAGATGACATCGCTACGACGCGTGGTTGCCGAGTTATGATGATTTTAGCGGCGATTTTTAGCCGCGCATTTTGCCTCATATGAGGCCTCCCGGATTCCGAGGGTTAAGAACAGTTTATTTAGCTTAAACCCTATGAACATACAGCCTATATATGAGTTAATACTGAGAATAAAATAACGAGGAAAACGAAAACAACGGAAGGAGGGGAGAAAAAGAAAACAGAGAAGAACAAGAAAAAGAAAACCAGAAAAGCAGAAGAAAAGAAACCAACGGAAAGGAATGCCACGACCATGCCCCAACCAACAATGTCAAGGTCACCCACCCGGAAGACGGGACCAAGAGACGGCCGACTCGCCAATATGGACCAGGAAAACCCTGTCACGCCGGGAAAGAAAATCTGCCTAGACAAGACCACAACAGTCACCAGGAGAATCTTGTTTTCCCCACCATTTTGAAATGACAAATAAAACCCTGTATATATATATGTAATTAATATTAAGGACACAATAAACATTAAGAAGAAAAACAATGAGAAAAAGAGTGTAGTTAATATTAAGGAAATTTGTCACTAAAAAGTGTTATACAAATAAACTGAATGTACTGAAATCAACCATGCCTAATGATCTCGTCAAATTACGAGAGTCCTATCAAACCATCTCCTAGAGATACTTTCTAAACTTCTATAAGAATTATAAAACAACTATGTACATGCCTTCTTTAGAAACTAACAATTCTCTATGTTCAAATCAAACAAATCACACATGCTTCCTTCAGAGTTGGTGAGCCAACAAACTTTTTGCCCTCTACAAATCCCTAGATAAGGAAGTGACCCCTAGCAGTACCAACCGATACAGTCACGGTATAAATGTCTTAATTAGCAGGAAAGTCACGTGACCTAAGGACGCCGCACTATAGCCAAGTCCGCAGTCCATTAAGCTAATGTAAAACCTGTGTAATGAATCATCTTAAGTTAGAAAATATTATGTTCACTCTAACCAGAAAAACTAACCTTAAACATATCCCCTCAAGTCTATTTGGAAGACTTACCAGCCGTATAGAATACGTAAGAAAAAACCTATACGCACGACGAATAAACCGACTCCCCCCTCGTGACCCCCGAGATTACCCCTTAAACCCGCACCAACAGGTTAAGGATATTATTCAAAATATATGTTTCCTATGTACTATTCTTATAAACAACCACTAACAAATGTTTCAGAAGTGGAGGAGGAGTGATGTATATAATTTTAATAATCATACCCATGCACACTTGGGTAAAGATAAATCATATCTCTGTGAGATCAGGCAACACTCAGTTTTCAAAACCCCCTTGCTACCCCTCTGTGCAAACAGTAGCAGCATCCCGACCTCCAGTGACCCAGAACTACCAACTTAAACTTCTTGCCAGCAAGTTAGCAATATATATAGAAATCAATGTTCCCTATATTTTCCTTTTTAAATAATAGTTAACAAGTGTTGCAGGAATAGAAAACGAATTCCTTCTATATATTTTATTATCAATACCCGTGCACAGTTCCTATAGGAATAAATAACACTTTCTCGGGATTAGACAACACCAGCTCTCAAAACCCTCCCCTCCTTTTGCAAAAACTATATAAACCCAGAGAAGGGAGAAGGAAGGCAAGTAGAAATAGTTTTCTTTGAATCGGCAACCCGCTCTGAGGAAACATTGATTTATATGGAATAGTTATTGATCACGGCACCCCAACGTCCTTATACTATCTGTAGATATAATAACTTTATTTTAGGATCTTTGTTATTTGTGGAAATACCATCTCTTAACATAGAGCCCTATAATAGTTTTGTATCATAGTGTAACAAATAATCTACATAAGTGTAACTATCTTATATCTGGCATTCCCAGGAATTAATATCGTTATATTTATTAGATATATTTCTGTATCGATGAAACATTGGAAGAGTAAGGCAAAACCTCCCTTTCAGTATTTTTCTATTTAGAAATCATACTAACACTTCTCACAGAGATCTAAGGTAGAAAGATCTTTTGTGTTAGAAGGGTTTAGCGAGACACCTTCACGGGCACTCTGCATACATAAATCCTAGGCACAAATTGTCTGTGGCAACCCACCAGAATTTGTGACTAAAAGGTTAACACCGCCTGAGTTCTTTGAACCTCTTATAAGGGTTAGTGACAGTCAAGAAGAGCAATTATCTAAACTCATCTTGCGTTAGTCCGATGCCAAGTTAATCCGGCAAGACCTTAAACTTAGCATTTAAAATCTCATTTCAAGAGTACCTGAACAGAACTCCATCAACGATTAATATAAAGGTCAGGATAGTCAAGATTCGCTGGAAGCTATATGCTGAGAATACTTGCGTTAATCCGATATGGTGACCAACTGTTTCTCCAATAAGTTACAGAACCTCATTTAAGACCCCAAGCCCATTAATCCAACTGTAACTTCTCCACACGACCGGACAACCTGGACGGCTCACAGAACATCAGAAGAAAAACTCAACGAAGTGCATCTCTACAACAAGAAAAGAAATAATATAGAAAATACATTAATTCAGTATCAGTGACGAGATACTAGAAAGTTAGAACCAAAGTGATCGAAATAACTAGTTTTAACATCTCAAAATACGTGAAAGTTTATATAAAGTGTCCTACGAGATTAAGATATTAATAACCAGGAAGATCAATACGTCCTATAAATAACGATCTTTAAGACGACGTTGTAACTCATAAAATCTATATACCGAATTTAGACGGATTTTTACCTGTTCAGCAACTCGGTCATATTTCCGTCAAGTGGAAAATAAACAGAGTCTGTTCTTCCTGAATTTCGAGTTATAGAAACCTATTAGTAAATCCTATTAGTAAAGTGTTCATCTAGAAGTTACGTCTATAATCCTTGTAGTACATTAATTGTGAATTTAATTTAAATAAGAAGATTTACCTATACTTTCATGAACTCTGAAAATATCTCAGTGGATGCTATAATATTTTAGTCCACAAGCTTGAGCTACAACTGAAAATACATCTATGCTTGAGCTTCCGTATTTAGTGCAAATAAATACTGGAACACGTATCCAATCGTCCAATATCATTCACAAGATTAAGTTCACGTAATATATTAGTGAAACTCAAATAAAACTGAATTATTAGTAACTTCCATTATTAAGCTTTCACAAAGAGAAGAGTGCGCCTAATTCTCAAAAAATAATTCTATATATATAGTTGAAGTGTTAATACCTGATTTCTATCTAGATCCGCGAGCGTGCTGGGAGATTTGAAACTAGAAGTTGTAGCCTACCCCTTATGAGTACCCCATGTTTTAAAAGTGTTTCTAATTAATTTCATATGTACCTAGTGAATAAGTAAATAAAGCTATATTACAAATTATCTTTCGAGATTATATATGTCCGCTGTTGATTATTTATATGTATTTGCATGAACTCTAATATCCCAGTCTAGAAGAACTCACCTTAACCCTCTCCGACATATGACGCGATTTTGAGCCTATTAGGGATACTTTAAAACCTTTGTTGTTGTTGTTGTTGTTCCCTAAGCTGCCTGGCCGAACAGCCCCGAGTCCCTGAGGAAGGCCATGGCCACGATTGGGCTTTCCCACAGAGCTCTCATTGAGTGTAGATTGTGTTGTTGGCGTAAGTGGTTGTGTGAAATGCAGTCTTCTATGATGTGTTTAATGGTATGGGGTGCTGTGTTACATCCCGGGCAGGAGTCGACAACGGGGTCATCCAGTCTCTTCTGATAGCTCAGGAGAGCTGGATGGTGTCCGCATCTCAGCCTGGCCAGGTGGACTCTGTCCTCGCGAGGAAGGGAGGATTCGGAAGGATGGATTTCGGGAGGTCGTGCATGCAGCTGCGTGTTGTCTGTGAGTGAGTGGATGGATCGGTGAGAGATATGAGTATGGATGTGCTTCTGGAAGTTGGTTCGGGGTGGGCAGGGAGGGAGAGAGGACAATAATTGTGTTTGATACCGTGTGCTGGGTGTTGTTTTGATATTTCTTGGTGTCTGTGGGTGTGTTGCCATGTAGTTTAGTGGGTGGTCTTGGTTCGTGGAGGCTGCTGCCAGGAATTGAGTGCCTCTCATGTCCAGATGGTCTTTGACTTTGAGGATTTTGGTTTCTTGATGTAGGTGATCTGTGGGTGCAGTAGCTGTGCAGCCTGTAATGATCTTCAGGGCTTTGTTTTGAATAGTCTGTAAGGTCTTATGATGTGTTTCAGCTAGGTTAGAAGCCCAGGCTGGGCTTGCGTATTCCATCACTGATCTTATGTATTGTTTATATACTGTGGTGGTAGTTTCTTTGTTGTGTCCAAATTTTGTGTGAGCAAGTGACCTGAGGGCGTTAAGTCTGGGTGTCAGTTTCTTTTTAATGTTTGTGGTGTGCTGTTTGAATGTCATATGAGTATCATATGTTACTCCTAGGATTTTGGGTGTGTGTGTATGTGTTAGGGGTGTGTAGTTTATGGTGAGTTGAGGGATGTATTCGTGTTCTGTCCAACTTGTGAGCAGGGTTGCGGTGGATTTGGTTGGGGCTAGATTAAGTCTGTTTGTAGTGCACCAGCCATGTAGTGTGTTGAGATAGGGTTGAAGGAAATCTGTTGCTCTTTTTGGGTCATGGTGTGTGCATGTGAGTGTTATGTCATCTGCATAGGAGGCTAAGTTTATTTGGGGCGTATTGGGTGTAGTTATATCGTGCATGTACAGATTGAAGAGTGCGGGCGATAGGACGGATCCTTGTGGGACTCCGTTTGGAAAGTTTCTGATTTTAGATGACTGACCGGCAAAAGATATGTGTGCACATCTGCCTGCTAGGAAGTTGGCCAGCCACCTTTTTGTGTTGTTGTGCATGTTTGTGTTGTAGATTTTGTTTGTTAGGTTGTGGCGGGGGATGGCATCGAAGGCTTTACTAATGTCGAGTGTGGCTAATAGTGATCTGTGTGGTGGTCTAGCTGAGTTGATGCCGTCGAAAGCTCTTTGTGTAAGGTCTGTGAGAAGAGTGTTTGTGGAGTGCAGTGGCCTAAAGCCATGTTGTGTTGGAGCTAGGGGTAGGTCAGGTGTAATTAGTTGTAATACTAGGCATTCCATGACTTTGGAGGGGGAGCAAAGGAGTGTGATGGGGCGGTGCGAGGAGGGTAGCGTGGGGTCTTTGTTGGGTTTGGGGAATGTGATGATGATACCATGCTTCCAAATGTCTGGTATTGTGTTGTGTGAATAGCTGTAGTTTGATATGTTAGTGAGTGCTTGTATGCCTTGTGGTCCCAGGTGTCTGAGGTGTATGTTGCTTATGTTGTCTAGGCCACGGGCGGGTGAGTGCTTGAGATTGTTGATGATATGCTTTGTCTGGTGATTGGTGAAGGGTGTATAGTCAGGGTCTGTGGGGAATTGTCTCTTACGTCGGATGACACGTCGGTCGTCTTTGTGAGGTTTTAGGTGGCTGACATGTGAGAAGTGATTGATGAGAGTGTTTGCTTGTTGTTTACATGAAGGAGTAGAGTCTGTTGTTGTGATTGCAGCATGTGATTGTGTTGTGTTGCTGCTGGAAAGTGTGATGCTGTTTAGTGTTTTGTAGAGTTTTTTGGGGTTTGTTTTGTGATCAAGTGTTTGTAGGAAGTTATTCCAATTTAGTTTTTGTTGTTCTTGTATTTTGTTGTTAGTTTGGGTGTTGAGTGCTTGAATTTGTTGTGTGATGTCTTGTGTGTGGGGTGCTGGGGAGTGTTTCAGTATGTCGCGTTGTCTGATGAGGTTTTGAATTTCTGGTGTGAAGTTGGGGTTGTGTCTTTTTCTGTTACCTCTTGGAATGTGTTTCTTGTCAGCGTTTTGGATAGTTTTATTGAGTATGTGTACAGCATTGTTGATGTTAGTGATGGGTGTACTGTTTAGAGTTGTGAAGTGTTGTTCTGTCTCATTTGTGAATGCTTCCCAGTTAGCTCTTTTATAATTGGTGTATGTGTGTTTGTGGCTAGCTGGGGTGAGTCTGGTTTTGGTGGTGATAATGATCGGGAGGTGGTCAGAGCCTAAGGTTCTGACCACCCTCCAGGATGTTGTGTTATAACCTTTGTTACCATCAGGGGTATTTAGAAACCTTTAGTTTAGTTACTTCAACCTCTGCAGTTGTCTTTGAGTTAGCTGTGGGCAGAAAACTAATTTTGGAGAGGTAATTATAAGAGTGAGAGAACTATTTCTTATTGCTAATCTGGCAACCTCTGCGTCATATGAGTCTGAAGGGGTTAATAAATCGTTAATCCTGCATAAAATCAGGGCATAACATTGGTGGCTAGCGGTGGTCCTTGATTCGGATAGATTTAATTGCATTTCATATCTACAAACAATAGAGATATTATAACATCGAAATATGGCAGCTCGCTCTCACATTCCCATTCCCAAATATGATGGGGAAACTTATGAAATTGAAACCTACATGGACATAGTGAAGCCAGTATTAGACTTGGCATACAACACGGACCGTAAAAAGATAGCCGTCCTCTTAATGCACCTGGGAAAAGCAGTTTTCCTCGTTGCATCGCAGGTAACCCCCGCACTCACCTGGGACTAGTTTAGGCCCATTGTAATCGAGGCTATTAACCTCTGAACTGCGCATGTGGGTAATTAGAAACGTCTGCCTGTGCGCATGTATTTGAGCTGTTTCCATCACTAAAATATTAATTTTACCATAAATAGCATTAATACTTATCCATATGCGCCTATTATAGGTTGATTATAAAGGTATTAACCTGTTACAACAATAAAAAGAGTGAAAACAGCGTTTGGATGGTCAAAATCGGCGATACAGGCCGCGAGTTACATAATGTATGGGTGAGGCAACCTGCTTTCCCGCCAATTTCCCCCAAGGCCACTGAGACACTGTCGATCGATACTCTCTCTCTCTCTCTTGCACTCGCTTGCTAACAGTGATGACAATGCCCTGCTTGCAACTCGCTAATGTTAGCACGAAAATATACCTCAGAATAAGGGAATAACAGGAAAAATAGGTGATAACTGAAGGAGGGGAGGAAAGTGGGAAAGGAGGGGAGGTAGAGGACTGATATTTTGCATGGCCCAAGGGCAAAACAAAAATATATACCTGTATATATTTTTGTTTCGATGTATAAAATTGATTTTTTTTTTCTCTGACTCTTAAGAGTCTTCCCGCAGTCCGCCGGGGGAACTCTTAAGAGTCTTCCTGCAGTTCCCGGGTTAAGCCCCTCAGACAGGATATATTAACTTACTGACGGGTTGGCAGACCGCCCGGTATTTCCCCTACAACAGTCTTTCTCACACTGAGGGACCGTTAGAAGTCGGAGGAATTTGGGGTTGCCACCAATTGACAGATTCTGATCTAACTTACCTAACTTACTGAGCTTAAAATGATGCAGAAGCGTCATAAAACTTATTATTGAGCTATTTCACCAGGCTCATATGACGCGATCGCGTCATATGATACATTTGGGCGGAACCGCCATGAGACGGAGAGGGTTAAGCCGTCACTGGGTATATTCGTCGCCCATGCCCGTATAAAGGACACTAAGTACGAGGGTGATTTGGATGCCACACTAGCATCTATCACCCAACAAATTAAATTTGCTTTTCCCGCTCTCTCGAAAGTGCAGCAAGAACAGCACATTCCTGTAAATCTTGTGCAAGTGTTGCCCTCAGCAGTTTGTGAGTACTTCGCAGTACATGATCCTGTTGGTTTCCAACGGGACTTAGTCACCATCAGGAGAATTCTCGTTATGCAACCCTCAAAAGTGAACACCATCGCTGCCATCAAGAGGTTTACCAACCCATCCTCAAAACTCCGGTAGACCCCGAGAGTCAAGCCAGTTCCACCGACATCCAAACCTGCATACCACCCCGGGCAGTATCAACCCAGCAGGCCTAAATTCACCCCTAACCAACCACGAAGGGTGTACAACAGAAATCAGGCCTACAACAACAATTACAAAAGTAAGCATACAACCCTCGTCATTATCAACCCATATGATTTCCCAGCTTGTAATCACAAATGTGCCCTACACGACATTAGAGAATCTGCGAAATATAGATCAAGTCAACCTCGTATCTCAGCCAATGAGGAAGAGTTCGTTGAAGAGGAAAATGACGAGAGACAAGAAAATGAAGATGTTGCTCACATCCTAGTTAGCGAGGAACAAGAAGAAATCCTGGAGGAGGAAGAAATAGACCCCCAGGATTTTTATAATTTCCCCCGCCTACGATGGCTTCGGCGGGGGATTCTGCAAATGATAGATCACCCCCAATATATCATCTTGCCAAGATCAAAGATATTCCTGTCAGATTATTAATAGATACAGGCGCATCTCGCTCATGTATTTTTAATTCCTTTTATGATAAACACTGTAAAAAGTTTGGACCAACTTAATCAGTGAATTTGAGGGGAAATAATAATAATAATAATTCTTTATTCCAGACACATAAGATAGATACAGTATAAATACAGTACGACCTAATGGTCCATATCACATACACTTCTCGTCAGAGCACAGATAATAATTATACACAAAGATATATTAATAAAGACACAATAAAATAAAAAATACAGTAGGCCTATTTACAGAATAGAGCACATATCACATTTTGTCACAATATAACACAGATAGGCTAACTAAGGCTATTGCTCAATGTTGGTTAACACCTATTGCACAGATCATTGCTCATAGTTCAATTAGACCTATATATTACATTACAGTACATACTATGTGTGCAGCAGCTTCTGCCAGTGAGATATAATACGGGATTCATAGATATGATCACTAGACCAAAGAGCTACAATCAGCGTGTTACTGGAGGATTGCAGTCGCTGCGAAAAGCTGTACACCAGTCTCCTGATGACAGCCCGACAGCACTGCACATCCAACAGTGTGCACACCATACTAGTGCTTTCATATTTAGAGAGACCAATGAACATCTTGAGTATATTATGATAGGATGTACACAGACCATTTATGGTGGCTCTCTTATACTTCCACCACAAATGGGCCGTGTACATAGAGGAACAATATGTCCGGAACAAAGTGACTTTAGTTTCCCAATTACACATGTGGAATTTTCTCAAGATGGTGTTACCACGTAAATATAGCTGTCTGCGCTGACGGCCGATATCTGCATCATCTGAGCAATCGTTTGAGATAATGTGTCCCAGGTATTTTATTTTGTTTACTTCTTGAATAATTTGATTATTGAGTGAGAAATTTGGCAGTTTACTTTTATACAGTAATTTTGATCTAAATATAAGAACAGCACTTTTCAGTGGGTTGAATTTAACACAATGTTTACTACCAAAAGATTCACATATATCAAGAAGTTTGCTCAGACCCGCAGAAGACGGTGCAATAATGACCAGATCATCAGCATACATGAGATGGTTGATGATTTGATTCCCACCATAACATCCAATCTGCTCTTTATTCAATTTATCACTTAATTCATCCATATATACATTGAATAAGTAAGGTGAGAGAATACTACCCTGTCTCACTCCATTGGTTACTGTAAAGGAATCCGAAATAATGTTACCCCATCTTACATTAAATGTTTGATTGGCGTACCAGTACTTCAAGATTCTCAGTATATAGGATGGCACTAAACCATTGCATGTAACCACACCTTTAACTCACGCCAACTGCTGTTTTTCCTGAAATTCCCCTGTCAAGAAAACCCCAAAGTCCAGTAAATATCAAAGAAAACCAGCCAATCATTACCCTCAAAGTAGCTGTGTCGCTCAGTCAAACAAATTACCATCCAGAAGTAATTAAAAACAAAACTTCCAAGAGAAATCAAATCCACGAATCAACCACCTGTGTTCCCAAATCTACTCATAAATCCATAACCCAGATAGAAACTTTGCCTTCTGCAAAAAATGTCCACCCCACTCTCCTAGACGCTAGAAATGACATCTCCTTACACCATGAAAGTGAATTATGCCAACCGCCCATTCAAGTTCCCGTATATTCCCCTGAATTTGTGCAACCTTCCATAAAATTACAGTTGCCTTTTGACAACCGTCTTTACACCACTAGTTTAGAAACTAAAAGTGACAGTCCTTCCTCACATGAAGGTAATTTAACCTCTTAACCCGTTGAGCCCCGGCTAGTTATATTTTGTTCACCCCAGTCCCAAGCCATTTTCACTTATTTTGTTTGTTTGCTAAAATGGAAGACAAGGATGAGAAATGAAAAAAAAAAAAAAAAAAAAATCACCTCTCACATTTTTTTTGGGGGTTGGGGGGGGGGGGGGGGAGCCTCAAAAAATTTGTTGAGCCAAAATGGAAGAGAATAATGAGAAATGAAGACAAAAATAAAAAAAAAATCATTTCGGTCATTTGGGGGGCGGGGGGGGTTTCAATAGTTCGTCTCCCCCGCATGACCACCCGCCCGGGAGCACTAGGGTAAAAACTGAGTATGGCATTGTACGGCATACATCCTAAGGAGTATCTCACATAAATCTCAAGCCTCTAGCTCCCATACGACCGGAGTAATGAAGGTTCAAAGTGGCAGTGAACTAGGGGTGTAAACTATCCCCACTAAGCCCACCACCACCAGCCGCGCGGCTGTCTCGGCCCGATCACACCTACTGGCCCGGCTCCCACACACACTACGGTACCTCCCCCTCCTATTCTCCCGCCATTTCCTACCTTACGAGCCACGTAAGTGTTTTTTATATGTCGGACGCACGTGATGCGTCGCTGGGAGTTGGTGATCAAACACTGCCGACGCAACACGTGCGACGCTGGGTCTCACCGGGTTAAGTGCGCATGGGGGTAATTAGACACCTCTGCCTGTGCGCATGTATTTGAGCTGTTTCCATCACTAAAATATTCATTTTACCATAAATAGCATTAATACTTATCCATATGCGCCTATTATAGGTTGATTATAAAGGTATTAACCTGTTACAACAATAAAAAGAGTGAAAACAGCGTTTGGATGGTCAAAATCGGCGATACAGGCCGCGAGTTACATAATGTATGGGTGAGGCAACCTCCTTTCCTGCCAATTTCCCCCAAGGCCACTGAGACACTGTCGATCGATACTCTCTCTCTCTCTCTTGCACTCGCTTGCTAACAGTGATGACAATGCCCTGCTTGCAACTCGCTAATATTAGCACGAAAATATACCTCAGAATAAGGGAATAACAGGGAAAATAGGTGATAACTGAAGGAGGGGAGGAAAGTGGGGAAGGAGGGAAGGTAGAGGAATGATATTTTGCATGGCCCAGGGGCAATTTTTTTTTTTCGATGTTTAAAATTGATTTTTTTTTCCTCTGACTCTTAAGAGTCTTCCCGCAGTCCGCCGGGGGGAACTCTTAAGAGTCTTCCCTCAGTTCCCGGGTTAAGTAAGTCTACCACAATTGTTCTGTTCTCTGTCACTGACTCTATCAAAACCCCCACCAAATTGCCTTCCCCCACTATCATAAGCCCCGCTATTATTCAAGCTAGAAGTACTATTCCCCCTCAACATCAAAAATGGGTATCCCTTCGGCAAATGCCACAAGATACCATGATTTTGACCTCCACTTAAGTACCACAGTGGGTCAAGATCGATGCATGATTCAACCCGCCATAATCTCATCTCGTCAAAACGCAATCCTTATAGCAAATATTTCAGAGGAAGTGTTAACATTACCTAAAGGTTTGATTATTTGGCGATTTAGAAACTTTTGATGAAATTGCTCCTAACCATGTCAAATCTAGTGTTCCCCTTGTATTACCAAGCATTCCTGATAATTTACCCAGTATGCAAAAGCAACAGATGCAACAGCTATTGCAAGAATTTAGCGATGTTTTTGCTCAGACCCCCACTGCAATCGGTCAGACAACATTAGAAGAGCATTCCATCCATACCACAGGACCTCCCTGTAGTAGTAACAAAATTTTTGTATTCCTATGTTGACATATTATGTTCCTAGTTGAGTTTCGTACAATATTCTGCAGATTTCTGCTACACTCATGAGGGTTTTTTTAGTGAGTGTTTTTCCTTCACGGAGCAGGGGGATACACGCTTGGGACTCTGGTTCTACATTACACACGTGGAGGCTGACCAGTGAGGGTGATCACCTTGGTTTTGGGCAGGCAGGATTGGGGCTTTCCTATATTGGAGGGCCAAATACCATCCTATGAGCTTTTAAGTCCCTAGGGTGATTACCAGGGAAGATATTCAGTGTGTAACCAGTTAGGAGGGTTATACTGTACACATGTAGGTCAGTGATTTAGTTTAGGCTACAGTGTCGGGCAAGAAGGTTAGATTACCATATATTTTGCATTACTGGTAGGCCTACTGGTCATAGACTGCTGATCACTGAGCCTTGTGTCCTAGTATTCTACAGTACAGTATTTAAAGTTAGGCTAGGCTAGACTTTTGTGTTAAGTTAGGTTAAATCAGTAGGCTTTGAGATAGGCTAGGCTAGGAGTAAACAGACTATAGGCTGTGTGAATCCTTGAGTGCTTGCCTTATCATATTTCTGCACATATCATTAATAAATATAATTGCCTGTTACATGTGTATTTATTTTCAAGAGTGCCTTTATAACTATGATGATATTTATACCTTTATATGCTAGGTTATAGGCTGTACACATGTTATTAGGCTAATTATCAAGCCAGTTGTCCCCATATCTGGTAACCTCTATAATAAATATATAATTCTACTGCATACAGTAGTTGTGTATTGCTCACTGAGGCATTACATAAAATATATAAGATCAGGGGAGTAGTTAGGCCTATATAAACTAATATAATTTCCACCCCGTGACAAGTGGCGACCGTGACCAGGACCTGATCTGGACGGCTAGCTTTTAATTTGTGATTTTGTGCAGTTAGGCTAAAATAATCGTAATCGGTTCGTAATCAGTATCGCTGCGGCGGGTAGACGTACACGAATATCGCTCCGCATATCTATTCAATTTATCGGGTCATTCAGTGCAATTAGGGTATAATAACCAAGGACATTCATTTATCGAAGTGCAGTGTGTGTATTGAACCCAAAACCTAAGGTCCCGGATAAAAGATTGAAGAGATATTAAGTGATAAAAGCGAAACACACATCGGACGACTACGATGGCCAAGTCCCCAAACGTAAACAAACCCGTCGTCGATGAGTGCCGCATGTGTAAACTCATCTTTGCTGAGGAAGAAGAGTTTACAATACGATGTGATGACTGTTTTAAGTGGCTGCACTACTACTGCACTGGCAACCAAACTTTTCAAATACTGTGTTTTGCGAAAACTTTAAGGAAATTCAGATGTAAGGACTGCTGCCTAACAAAATTCAGCAATGAAGGTGAGTGGGTAGCCAAAGCGGAAGCGGCCATAAAAAGTCACAGAGAGAAACTTTCCAAAACTGGAGCAATTTCCAAGGCACAACAAAATCTTCCACTCCAGAGCCGCCACCCAACATCACCCACTAAAAGTACAGTGAGTATACTTAAGAAGTCAGCCAACCTAGGCAACATAGACATAGGAACACCCAAATACTCTGACATAGGCCTACTCAAAACAAATAGTCATGCAACCTCGTCCCCAAAGAGAAGCCCCAACGATGAGGTTGCAAATAGCATACCCAGCATCATCATCACCAGCTCAGACAAGATTGTTGATTTGGGACTAGGGAGCATGCCAGCTAGCATCACCCTCTCGCTTGTGGAGGAGGGCGACACAGATAGGCCTAGCATTCCCAGCAACACACCTACCTTGCCAAATAACAATATTGTTGATCTAGGATTGGGTAGCATGCCAGCTAACATCAACCTCTCGCTTGCCGGGGCTCTCGGTTACTCCCCGGCCCCCACGATCCCTCGCTCAACATCACTCGACCAAGAGAGGACACCACAGGGTACAGAAGCTACAGGACCAGCCACTAGCATCACAGAACAACAAACCCATAGGGGCAAGACCCGGGGGGACACCGCATCACGTGTAATCCCAAAAGTGCCAGCACCGCAGAGGAATAAAAATCAGATACCAGTATGCAGGCACTATAAAATTGGAGCTTGCAAATACGGTCGAGTAGGCACAAACTGTCCCTCCTACCACCCAAGGTCATGCTCGAAATACATGAGACATGGGCTGAACAGCCGAGTAGGGTGTAATAAGGGGCAGCAATGTAATAACTTTCATCAAGTGTTGTGCAGATTCTCCCTGGAAAACGGGGCTTGCACCATCCAGAACTGCAAATATCCCCACACCATAGGAACCATAAAGCCAAACAGAGAGCAACAACCTCCACCAGTACCATCCAATCAAGCCAGGGGATTTCCATCCAGTAGAACCCCAATCAGAAGCCAGCGCAACAACAACAAATCGCCAAGACAGGAGCCTGAAATGGAAAGTGTAGCTGTAGACATGAGACAGAACACCCAGAGACCGGCCCACACAAATGATACAGTTTTTTTTCGGAAAACAGTCGAGAAACTAGCGGCACAACAAGAACAGCTTCAACAAATGATGTCAGTAGTGATGGGAAAAATAGAAGGACAGGACAACTGGAAGAGGGCCTTCTGGAGTTACCACTAACCAAGATACTAACAGGTAACATCAGAGGGCTGTATCCAAGGTGTAATCAGAACAAAGTCCCCCTACTGCAAGAAATCGCTGCCACCGATAACTTATCCCTACTCGCCCTGACCGAAACTCACCTGCACAACGATATACTTGATGCAGAGGTGCGGATCCAAGACTTTGAAATTTACCGCACAGACCGTAGGGATAGAAGTCATGGTGGAGTAGCCATTTATATAAAGAATAAATTTGCAGTAGAAATCCTGGACAGCCTTTCAAACAGGACATGTGAAATCCTCACCCTCTCCATCAAGGATTTAAATCTTGTTATAACGGCAGTATATAGGCCTCCAAACGCCACACAAGAGCTTTTTGAGGATGTCGTGAACAAAATTATCCATACAGTAGACCATCTGCCAGCTCCCAACACAGAATTCTTACTCCTTGGAGACTTCAATTTCCCACACATGAACTGGGAGACATTGGAAGTGGTGGGAGGAACGAATGGAGAAAAACAACAAGCTAGGCTACTGGCGTCTCTTATGCGGACTAAATTCCTAAACCAATTTATATCCGAACCAACAAGAGGATCTAACATACTAGACTTAGTAGCTAGCAATAACCATGGGATTATGCACTCCTAAGAGCTCTACGAGACCACCATGTCGGACCACAAAATCTGCGAAGCGTCTCTCGCAATAAATGCCTTGCTCAATAAACCACAGCAAGGTCAGCAAGAATAAACAGGAATGGCAAAATTAAACTTTTACCACAAAGACATTAAATGGGCTGAAATTAAAGACAAATTAAAGATGGACTGGGCAACCAAAATTGCGGAAGACAGTGCTGCAAATATGCTCTCTAAATTCACCACAATTTGTGAAGAAATATGTAAAGCCAATGTCCCGACTAAAAGTACAGCTAAGAAAAAACACATCTCACGGGACCGTCACATCCTTATGAGGAGGAGGAGCCTCTACAAAAGAAAATTGGCAAACAATCCTCCACATAGCAAAGCCACCAACTTTCACAAGGCCCTTCAGGAGATTGAAAGCAAACTCCTAAAATCCATGAAGACCAGAGGAAGAGAGAAGAACTACAAGCAGTCCAGAATATAAGCAGTAACTTAAGTTTTTCTTCTCATACGCTAACAAAAAATCCAAAAACATATCGGCAGTAGGGCCATTAGAAGACGTCGATGGAAACCTGGTGGCCGACCCAGGGGAAATGGCAGACATACTAAGGGCACAGTATGAAAGTGTCTTCAGTCTTCCTAACCCCCAAAAAACTGTGAATGACCCAGCGGCTTTCTTCACAATGCAAGAGCCCTCTCCCTCACCAATACTGACCGACATAATCCCAGAAATTAATGATATTATTCAAGCCATTGACGACATAGCAGCCGACTCAGCAACAGGTCCAGACGGGTTCAGTGCACAGCTCCTAAAAACCTGCAAAGCTGAACTGGCGCTACCACTGCAACTAATCGCTGCCAAGTCCCTAGCTACCGGTACAGTTCCCTCATCTCTGAAGGAAGGGGTAGTGAAACCTATCCACAAAGGGGGTAGCAAAGGACTGGCCAAAAACTATCGGCCAGTAGTGCTAACCTCACACATAACAAAGATAATCGAGCGGGTCGTCAGAAAGAGAATAACGAAAACACATGGAGGACCTCGATGCTTTCAACGGGGGACAGCACGGGTTTAGAAAGGGCCGGTCCTGTCTGTCGCAGCTACTTGCCCACCATGAGGCTCTACTAGAAGACATCAATAAAGGCAAGAACGTCGACGTGATATACCTGGATTTCGCCAAGGCATTTGATAAAGTAGATCACGGCCTCGTTCTTCACAAGCTGAAAAAGCTAGGTATAGGAGGAAACCTCGGCAAGTGGCTGCACAGCTTCCTAACACATAGGGAACAGAGAGTATCGGTCCAAGGACACCTTTCAGACCCAAGCGAGGTAATAAGTGGCGTTCCGCAGGGGTCTGTACTAGGACCACTTCTGTTCCTTATCATGATAGGGGATATTGATCATGATCTCCAGCACTCCAAGGCCACCTCATTTGCAGATGACACAAGAGTAATGAGGAGGGTAGAGACAGCCAACGATGTGGCCCTGCTACAAGAAGATCTGAATCGCCTTCTGGACTGGGCAGATTCCAACAACATGAGAATGAACGGCGAGAAATTCGAATTGCTAAGGTACGGCCCTCTACAAACCATCAAAGAGAGCACCAGCTACCAGGCCAATCAAGAAACCATCACTCCAAAAGAACATGTGCGGGATCTGGGAGTAACAATGAGTACCGATGGAACTTTTTCTCGCCACATCAACCAAACCACCGAGACAGCTACGAGACTCGCAGGATGGATACTCAGGACCTTCCAAACTAGAGAGAGGGCCTGTATGCTGACACTCTGGAAGGCTCTGGTCCTCCCAAAGGTGGAATACTGCTGCCAGCTATGGACTCCCCACAAGATAGGTGACATCGGCAAACTGGAGTCTCTACAGAGGACCTTCACCAACAGGATCGGGGGTCTCCAACACATGAATTACTGGGAACGACTGAAGGAGTTGCGGCTCTACTCCCTTCAGAGACGACGAGAACGTTGCCTAGTGATTTACGTGTGGAAGACCCTAGAAGGGCTGGTACCTGACGTGGGACTAGTCATCAACAACCACGTTAGAAAAGGGCGACTGTGCTACATCAAGAGGACTGAGGCTACCTCTCAGAAAATAGCAACAGTCGCACACAACAACTTCAGCAAAAATGGGGCTCGTCTCTTCAATACTGTACCAAAGGCCGTCCGGGAACTGACGGGAGTCACGACAGACTCCTTCAAGCGTCAGCTGGACCGATGGCTGGCTACAGTACCAGATGAGCCCCCAATACCAGGATATCCCAGCACCGCATCCAACTCGTTAGTAAATAGACGGAACGAGGGAGTTGCGGAGCTGCCTGGCTACAGCGGAGGTCCACTTTAGCTGCGTCCACAGAGGACGGAATTCTACCAAGTATGACCAAGTAAGTAATTGTTTTTTCATGTGATTTAGGGATTTTTGTACAATTGATAGGCCTATTTTCCCATGTGATTGTTGTGCATTATATTTCTCCATGTTATTTTGTGCATTTTTGTTTCTCGAGTGAGGCTAAGCATCCTCTCGTGATTTTATTTTTAGTGCATTTCTTTTTTCTCGAGTGAGGCTACGCATCCTCTCGTGATAAGTGTATTTTATTTCCCCATGTGATTTTATTTTAGTGCATTTATATTCTCGAGTGAGGCTACGCATCCTCTCCTGATAGGTTAGTGAATAACATTTTCTTTTGCCACTATAATTTTGCAGCAATGGCAACTATTCCTATTCAGGTATTCTACGAAGAAGGCAAGTATTTGGGTCTGACTAATCAGTCTTTGACGGAATATGTAGAGTCCCGTAAAGATGAGGAATGGGAGAACCATAGGCTTGCAAGAGAGGAAGCACAGGCGGTGTGTGATCATGAGCGAGCCATGGCTGAATATCACGCTGCAGCAACAGCAGCTGAAACTGAACGTGAACACGCACGTCGGCTTGAACTGATTCAGGCTCGGTCTCGGTCCCATGGGTTTGGTGAGGTTTCGAGGGTCCTGCCTCGTATCAAGCTTCCTATGTACAAGGAGAGTGAAGGTGATGGTCCTGTGACAGCTAAACATAGGCAGGAGGAAGGTCTCACGCAGGTGCAACGTGGCTCAGGTTTGTCAGACCAGGAAAGATGTCGGCTGGATTATCTCCGTGGTGAGTATGGTGATGTGTTCTCTGATAACCCAGGTATTGCTAGAGTAGAGAGTCACGCCATCGAGTTGAACAGCATGGTCTCTGTGAGAATCGAGCCGTACCCTATCCCTCTTCAACTACAGGAATGGTAAGAAAGGAGATACGAGAGATGGAGGCTGCAGGCATCATCGAGAAGTCGTCATCCTCATACTGGATTCCAATAGTAGTCGTAAGTAAGAGGGATGGTGGGGTGTGTATTTGTGGGGATTATCGCAGGGTGAATGCGTTAACGAAGGTGGACGCTGACCCCATGTACCATCTTCGCCAGTCTTGCAGGATCAAGTTTCTTCTCTAAGTTTGATCTGACGAAGGGTTTCTTCCAGATACCCTTAGACCCTGCTAGTCGTAAGATCACAGCTTTTGGAACACCTGACGGTCTGTACCAATACACTGTGCTGCCATTTAGTCTCACTAACTCACCTGCAGTGTTCAACCGGATGATGCGTAAGGTTCTGCTGAACATACCAGGCGTGGAGATCTTCGTGGATGATGTCCTGGTGCATTCATCAACATTCAGCGAGCCCTTACAACTACTGGACAAGGTGTTGAGTAAGTTGCGTAAGTTCAATCTGACAGTGAAGCCCAGTAAATGCGAAGTCGGTCAGTCACAAGTACAGTACTTAGGGCACGTGGTAGTGACAATGTTGGAGCGGATCTTCTGTCCAGACTAGTAAGTGGTGAAGACATCTGTGGGGAGGTAGGCGGTGCTGCTCGAGAAGCAACTGCAACGTAGTGTAATATTAATTGTGTAGTTGAGGATTTACTGTACTAATTGTAAGGAGAGATATATAATATAGTGTGTTCCGTATGATTCTGCCGACATTTTTGTACACAGGTTGTGTTGTTGGCCTGCGCTGCTACTCGAGGACTCCAAGGGCGTCGTACTCAAGAGCACGGACCCTAAGACGTCGCACTCGAGAGGAGAGGGTTTTTTACAGTACCGGCCGGGATCACTAGGATTTCTTTTCTATTATCTCTAAATTTATTATCGTTGTATTGATACACCTTACAGTACCAGTTAGTTTGATTTCCATAGTCATTGTGGGTTTTCCCACTTGTTTTCCTTGTGGTAACTTTGTGGATTTCCACTAGGGTTTTGTCACTGGCTTGAGATGCAAGCTTTGGAGTTTTTCCCCTCAGTGGAAATTTTAACGTAAATGTTGAGGGTTTTTTTCTACTCAAAGGTGACCATCATACACCAGTGACCAGTGGCGGATCCAGGGGTGGGGTGGGGGGGATGGGTGGCCGCCGCCCCCTTAGTGACCAAAATTGTGCCCTTACATCTGTTATATACTGCATTTTATCTGAAATACAATACATATAACGTTATCGCACCCCTCATGTATATATATCAGCCCCCCCCCTTAAGCCTGAGCTGGATCCGCTCCTGCCAGTGACAAGGTTAGGTTTACATTACAGTATGAGTGATTGTGTGTCTTATACCTAGGTGATTTTAGCATAGTAAAATCAAATATTTTGGGGAGGAATGTAGTAGTAACCACATTTTTGTATTCCTATGTTGACATATTATGTTCCTAGTTGAGTTTCGTACAATATTCTGCAGATTTCTGCTACATTCATGAGGGGGATTTTAGTGGGTGTTTTTCCTTCACGGAGCAGGGGGATGCACGCTTGGGGGTCTGGTTCTACATTACACACGTGGAGGCTGACCAGTGAGGGTGATCACCTTGGTTTTGGGCAGGCAGGATTGGGGCTTTCCTATATTGGAGGGCCAAATACCATCCTATGAGCTTTTAAGTCCCTAGGGTGATTACCAGGTAAGATATTCAGTGTGTAACCAGTTAGGAGGGTTATACTGTACACATGTAGGTCAGTGATTTAGTTTAGGCTACAGTGTCGGGCAAGAAGGTTAGATTACCATATATTTTGCATTACTGGTACTGGTCATAGACTGCTGATCACTGAGCCTTGTGTCCTAGTATTCTACAGTACAGTATTTAAAGTTAGGCTAGGCTAGAAGTTTGTGTTAAGTTAGGTTAAATCAGTAGGCTTTGAGATAGGCTAGGCTAGGAGTAAACAGACTATAGGCTGTGTGAATCCTTGAGTGCTTGCCTTATCATATTTCGGCACATATTAATAAATATAATTGCCTGTTACATGTGTATTTATTTTCAAGAGTGCCTTTATAACTATGATGATATTTATACCTTTATATGCTAGGTTATAGGCTGTACACATGTTATTAGGCTAATTATCAAGCCATTTGTCCCCATATCAGGTAACCTCTATAATAAATGTATAATTCTACTGCATACAGTAGTTGTGTATTGCTCACTGAGACATTACATAAAATACATAAGATCAGGGCAGTAGTTATATAAACGAATATAATTTCCACCCCGTGACACTCCCCTTCGTCAGCCGTCACATAGAAAAAATCCTCTGCAGCGACAAGAGGAAGATCAACAAGTACAGGGAATATTAGACGCCGGAATTGCCACGCCCTCTGTCAGCCCATGGTCTTCACCCGTCATATTGGTCAAGAAGAAAGATGGCTCGACAAGATTTTGTGTAGACTACCGACGTCTGAATGACGCCACAATTAAAGACGCAACACCTTTACCCAGAATAGATGACTCCCTAGATTCCCTTCATGGATCCAAATGGTTTACAACATTGGATCTGCAAGCCGGATACTGGCAAGTACCAATCAAGCCCGAGCATCAACAGAAAACATATTTTTCGACCAGTGGAGGACATCTCTACGAATTTAACGTACTACCATTTGGATTATGTAATGGCCCTGCTACATTTTCCCGCCTCATGGAGTCAGTTTTAAAAGGGTTAACTTGGGAAACATGTCTCGCGTATTTAGACGATGTCATTGTTTACTCAGGGACCTGGCATGAACATCTTCGCCGCCTTCGTCAAGTATTGCAAAGAATTAGAGACGCCGGATTAAAACTGAAACCTTCTAAATGTGAGATTGCCAGAAATTCAGTAGGATATTTAGGTCATGTAATTTCTGACCAAGGCATTTCCCCAGATCCCAAGAAATTATCTGCCATTCAAAATCGGCAACCTCCCACTACCGTAAAAGGAGTCCGCTCTTTTTTAGGACTAGCCACATACTACAGGCGTTTTGTTCCACATTTTGCGGAAATAGCCAGGCCACTTTATCAACTCGCTCACAAAGATACTGCTTTCGTGTGGACGCACGAAAGAAATCTAGTTTTTGAGACCCTTAACCCGGGAACTGCCGGGAGACTCTTAAGAGTTCCCCCGGCGGACTGCGGGGAGACTCTTATGAGTGAGTGAGAAAAAAAAATCAACTTTTGACATCGAAAAAAAAATATATTTTTTATTTTTATTTTTATTTTTATTTTTTTTTTTTTTGGCCCCTGGGCCATGCAAAATCTCAGTCCTCTACCTCCCCTCCTTCCCCACTTTCCTCCTCTCCTTCAGTTATCACCTATTTTCCCTGTTATTCCCTTATTCTGAGGTATATTTTCGTGCTAACATTAGCGAGTTGCAAGCAGGGTGTTGTCATCACTGATGGCAAGCGAGTGCAAGAGAGAGAGAGAGAGTATCGATCGACTGTGTCTCAGTGGCCTTGGGGGAAATTGGCGGGAAAGTAGCTTGCCTCACCCATACATTATACAACTCGCGGGCTATATCTCCGATTTTGACCATCCAAACGCTGTTTTCACTCGTTTTATTGTTGTTTCAGGTTAATACCTTTATAATCAACCCATAATAGGCGCATATGGATAAGTATTAATGCTATTAATGGCACAATGAATATTTTAGTGACGGAAACACCTCAAATACGTCAGCACAGGGGGACGTTTCCAATTACCCCCATGCGCACTTCAGAGGTTAAGGAAAAGTTAGTACAAGCCCCTACCGTATCTTTTCCTGACTACAAGCAGCCTTTCCGTCTATATACCGATGTCTCATTATATGCAATTGGAGCGGTATTAGCACAAGTACAAGATGGAAAGGAACACGGCATTGCATATGCCAGCTCAACTTTGAACACCGCACAACAGAATTACTCAGCCACTAAAAGAGAATGTCTAGGTATAATCTGGGCATTGAACCATTTCCGTTCTTTTGTTTTGGGAGCCAAGTTGGATATCATCACAGATCATCAATCCCTGCAATGGCTTCGACGATGTGAAACAAATTCAGCTCTACTAGTGCGTTGGAGAGAGACTTTAGAAGAGTACGATTTTATCATCCATTATCGTCCCGGAAAATTACATACAAATGCGGATGCTCTATCTCGTCTACCCGTACCGGACCATATTCCCACGAATCTGACGGCCTTACAACAAATGGATCTCATCAATACCTCCCTTCTCAAAACTCCACCATCTACCGAGCCTACATTAATACAGTCCTAGGAGAGAAAAGTCAAGCCGAAATGGATCCCCAAATAAAAAAAATCCTGTCTCACTCGTTGGGGTAACCAGTTAACCACAGAATCTGGCCACATCGTCGTGGAACCTACCACAGCCCAAGAGTACATGATTGCCATTCATGAAGGAAATGGTATACATTTGCGTCAAAGAAAAATGTTGAAGGTATTCCAGGATCAATATTGGACCATAAATACATCGGGCATTGCCAAACAAGTAACTGAAGCTTGCAAACCCTGTGCCCTCGGCAAAGATAGATGTCGCACAGCAGGCACAGCTGGCACTATTTCAGCACAGAAGCCTTTCCAAACCCTTTCTCTCGATGTAATGGGACCATTTCCGGTCAGCAACGGCAAACGGTATATAGTGACGTTTGTCGATGTATACTCAAATTTCTAGTAGCTTGCCCCACTAAAGACCACAGTGCTTCCACCGTCGCAAATCTGCTAGCCACAGAGATATTTCCTGTGTTCGGGTTACCCGTGTCATTATTATCAGACAACGCCCCAGAATTTCGAGGACTTGTTTGGGAAGAATTCACAAAACTATGTGGAATTAAAATTAAACATTCATCCCCATACTGGCCCCAGGGTAACGCAGTCTGTGAACGGAGTCACCGTACGATCAACAATCAACTCCGCACGAGAATGATAGCCTTAAACACCTTTGACTGACCAGCCCAGGTAAAAATAATCCAATGGGGAATGAACACCTGTCCAAAAGAAGATGGTATATCTCCCCATGAAAGAGTCTATGGGGTATCTCCTATATTATTACAACAGTTGAAAACAGTGGCGTATATAGGTACTTGGGAAGGGGGAGGCCATAGGGGTGAATCCATTATTTTAAATTTTATATAATGGGTGGGCGAGCTAAGCGAGCCTCTACAGCTGGGGGGGGCGCTGTAAGCCCCCCAGGATTTTTTTGAAAATCAAGCATTTTTAGGGTCCTTTTGAGGCCTCAGCAGGGATATATTGCACTAATTTGATATTCAATGGTAAAACAATATACAGAAGATTATATATGTTGGCTAAACAAAAAAAGAGCTGTTTGACAAATATTTAATTAGGGAATTCTACAGTATGTATACAAACACTGCTATAATCTATATCATCATACTATACAATTGTTGATTCATTCATTCCTGGAACTTATGGAAATTGCAATATTACTTTTTATATGAAACATTTAAAAAATAAACTAAAACTCGCTAAATGGCATTAATGAGAGAGAGAGAAAAAAAAATAAACTAAAACTCGCAATAATGAAGTTGAGAGAGAGAGAGAGCTTACTTTACTCACTAGTAACAAAACTAGGGACAAAAACTAACAACTAGGGACCAAAGGGGGGGCCCATGGCCGAGTGCCCCCCCCCCCCCCCCCTATATACGCCACTGGTTGAAAAACACCCTGCATAACGCGCAAGTATGACAAAACATTAAAAATTATACAATAAATGAGAAATATCCCTTTGCCATTAACGACACTGTTATGGTAGCGAAGCTCCCTGTAGTAAATAAATTAGGACCGCGATATGTGGGTCCCTATACCGTCTCTCATATCCCTAATCAATGCCAAACCTCCATTAACTACCATGGAGAAACTAGAACTTATAGAAACCGTTTTGTCAGACTATATAAACCTATCACTAATTCCTCTGACAATCCAATCATATGCACGGACGACAACACTACAGTATCTCCCTCTGTTTCGCCACAAGTTCCTGATACACCAGCCCATGAAACAAGATCAAACAAACCGCCGCCAACAGTATTCCGCCAATACACCCCGAGAACACCCCATCCAGTATCAATCTCGTCAGATGTCACACTTCAGAAAGTGAAATTTTTTTCCCATTCTGACACTTCCACCAGTAAACCTATTTTAAAAATACCAGATCGATATGCGTTTCGCCCCAGACTAACCCACAAACTTGCCGTCCCCACAACATCCCGGACGACACGTATCAAAAGACTGTGTACCAACTATCTAAAAGTTCCACTTCTTCTTTCCCTTCTACTAAGCTCAAACAAATTCATAGTCGTTTCTCCACCTCCTCAAATCCTTCTTCAACCTCCTCACCACCATCAAAAAGGCCCCGCCCACAAACTCCTTTATCCACCTCTCCACCTAAAGCCACTTCCAGTACAAATGTCTCTACCTCAAATTCCTCATCACCAATTTCTTCAAATCCAGAAGGATCCCCTCTACCTATTCCTCCAAAACTCCACGTCCAACCTTCTACTTCTACAGAAAAGTCATCCTCACCACAAACTATGTCTACCTCTAAAGCCACTTTATCCACTACAAAAACAATACCATCCACAACCATACCACCTATCTCTAAAAAATCCAACATCACTGTTTCCCTTCCGATTCGGCTTGCACCACCAACACTATCTCCTTTTCCCTCTACTATGTCACCCTAAATCTTCACGTCAAACTCACACTCTACCATCAACTACAGCAAATAGTCATATCCAAAAACCTCCTTCAACTCCACCAAATACCCCCAACCCTAAACCTTACTAATACAAATCGCCCTCGTCCTATGACTCTAGCCCTGAACCACCTATACGGACTAATTTTTGCACTAAATCGGGTCGTTTAGTAAAAGGACCCGAGCGATTCTCTTCCATCTTTGTTGCACCAGTTACAGTCCATGATAAGCTATCTAAAAATATACCCACAATCCACACAACATACGCCAACAACACTCAAACATTAAGAATAGCTGGCTTAACAAACACAAAATTCCACAGTTCCCCAATTTTTTTCTCCCAAACTCACGACTTCCTTAACCACTGGTACTTATACGTCCGCACAAGGGTATGACATTCGGCGACCCAAGGATACACAAATCACTTGCCTGACCACCACGGCCACATCCACCTCTCGCCCACCATTTTCCAGTCCAGCTACCATCATGTCCTCTACTCCATTTATCAAGAGGATCAAAGTCTCCACAGATCAAGGAAACTTCGTCAGGATTAGACATACCCACGAAGCTATCACAGCGTCCATCGTTAACGCCACCACAACTTCCCTACAAGTTACGATCGACCCCTGCAAAACGCTCCAAGAACTGGTGGGTATTCCTACACTCCCTCAATATTACTAATATCCAAGGGGTTTTACTTACCTTCGTCCTTGAGGCACGTGGACGTGCCCCCCTCTTTGGCGGCACCCGGCTATAGTCGGACAAGAGAACCCCAACCTAAAGAGCGGGGCCCGGCCATAGTCGCATGCAATTTTGAGCACGTAATGTGCTCTGAGAGAGAGCCGAGTGGTGGGAGGAGCATAGGTTCCCTCTGACCGGTCGGCACGGCTCCCGCGCGACAACTGAGGCCCCCTCCACACTCATCCTTACTCACTACCTCACTACACAGGGAATTATGTAAGGAAATTACCGTATTTTAGGGATTTTGCCTTCGTCTTGCAAGAGAACGCGTGGTCGGAGAAGGATGGTTCTGGTGTCATTGGAAAGCTCAATTATCGCCCTTTCAGGGATACATAATTAAGCTCATTTAGGGTAAAACCCCCCGCTTGGCAGGTAGTAGAAGTTACCGCCTAGGCCGCTCGTAAGGTGTTAAGGAAACAATAAACATTAAGAAGAAACCAATGAGCAAAAGAGTGTAGTTAATATTAAGGAAACCTGTCACTAAAAAGAGTTATACAAGCAAACTGAATGTAGCCTACTGAAATCAACCATGCCTAAGGATCTCGTCAAATTACGAGAGTCCTATCAAACCATCTCCTATAGAGATGCTTTCTAAACTTCTATAAGAATTATAAAACAACTATGTACATGCCTTCTTTAGAAACTAACAATTCTCTATGTTCAAATCAAACAAATCACACATGCTTCTTTCAGAGTTGGTGAGGCAATAAACATTTTGCCCTCCACAAATCCCTTGATAAGGAAGTGACCCCTAGCAGTACCAACCGATACAGTCGACGGTATAAAAGTCTTAATTAGCAGTTATAATTGATTCTGCATGAAGATTGACATATCCAGAATCTCAATCCTAAATATATTAAGTAACTCTAACCTAAGTAGAGATTGTGAGATGTTTTTATGTGCAAACTATAAAGATTTGTCTGCCAAAACATTCCCTCCTTTAACCCGGGAGGAAAGTCACGTGACCTAAGGACGCCACACTATAGCCAAGTCCGCATCCAAGATTGTCAGTCTATTAAGCTAGCTAATGTAAAACCTGTATAATGAATCATCTTAAGTTAGAAAATATTATGTTCACTCTAACCAGAAAAACTAACCTTAAACATATCCCCTCAAGTCTATTTGGAAGACTTACCAGCCGTATAGAATACGTAAGAAAAAACCTATACGCACGACGAACAAACCGACTCACCCCTCGTGACCCCCGAGATTACCCCTTAAACCCGCACCAACAGGTTAAGGATATATTATTCAAAATATATGTTTCCTATGTACTTCTTATAAACAACCACTGTTAAGGATTAATTACTTAAATTATCAAACCCTAGAATTGCTTCGAGCCCTGAATCTGAATCAACATGTCTGTTCTTACTATCATGCTAATATTTGTTTCATAACTCCAGTATTGGTTTCGGGCATTGGCGAATTGGTGTTTGAGCAGGCTCAACTGCTTCACACCAGTTTGGCGGGCTTTGATGACGTGGCAGAAGTTTGGCGGGCTTTAACTGACGTTGGCGAGGGGGACTTGGAATCGAGCAGTATGTGAGAAGGTGGCAATCTGACAGGGTGGTGAGCTCTGTCCCTTGAGCTGTGTTCGGGTGTCCTTGCTGCTGTAGCTGTTTAAGAGTGTCTGGCGGGGGACTTCTGTGCGGATATAGTTCTGTGTTCCCCTTTGCAGCAATACCGGACAGTGACCGTCTCCAAAACCACAGCTTGCACCTGTTCCACCTCTGCCACCACCTGTTCCACCTCTGCCATCACCTGTTCCACCTCTGCCTGTCACTGAGGCCGTCACCTGTCACTGAGGCCGTCACCTGTCACTGAGGCCGTCACCTGTCACTGAGGCCGTCACCCGTCACTGAGGCCGTCACCCGTCACTGAGGCCGTCACCCGTCACTGAGGCCGTCACCAGCCACATGCCGTCACATCACACCGCCCGCCTGTTACTGTGCCATGCCATCACCTGTTACGTTGTGTTTGCAGTTTATCTAGTGCTACTGTAATTACCGTTATGCCATAGTTTTTGTACATCAACAATCAACAATCAACAAGCAACAGCAATAGTAAAGAAACATCACTCAGAGGAATTATGAATGAATATAAAGGAAATACATATGAGTGTTAACAACAGTATATATTGAAACAGTGTAAAGTGAATATATGTCAAATAAGTTAATTAATGTAAGACATCAGAGTAATAACATGAATTTAATATAAAGCAAAGGAGTTTAATATAAGATAATAAGCTGTAAACCTAACGATAAAAGACACGAGAGTTGAGAAAAGGTACGAAGAATTTAGGATATACGAAAGACAGAAAGAAAGAACGAGACATTACGAACAATAATAATTCACATGGCATTGTTAATTGTGAGAAGGAAACTTTATGAATACCAAAATGAATATGTATTGTTGTTGAATTTCGAGGTGTTTTCTTTGTAAATAAATTGAAGTTGTTGTCACTGGACTTATGCTTAACCACAATAAAATGATAAATTACAGTAACATTTGGTACAAAAACTTGCATTAAGAAAATATTGAAATTGAAACTAATTATTTTTCGTATGGTTAATTAAACGTGAGTGAAATTTAATGAAAATTATCTAAGGAATTTAAAAAAATATATAGATAAAATATTATACTATAATAATGTCTCGAGACAGTTCAGCGTTGAGACAAGAGTTGCCTATGGAATTACCATTGCGTGCAATGGCAGACAGTAACAGTGTTCAGCTTCGACGCAGTGAACGAGAAAAGTGTGAATTTCGCGCAGTGGAAAATTTGGGTGTGAAAACAGAACGTGTTCGCCTTTTGTTGCATAGAAGAGCTGGTCATGCATCGGAGTTTACAAGGAAATATAAGGAGTTTTGTGATAGTGTGGAGCTAGGAAACATTTCAGAGACAAAGGATATATTAGCAGCGTTGAATTCAGCTTATGGCAAGTTCAATGAAGCTCATCAGAAATACTTTTCACTTGCCGCTGAGATAGATCCAGAGAAAGCCGAACAATATCAACATCATTCTAAACAGGTAGATGAAACCCTGCAGTTTGCCCATGTGAGGTATGAACAATTAAAAGAAGATAAACTTCAGGCAACAGTTACCCAACATGACAGTGTATCACGAAGCGGATCAGGCTCCCGTATGTCCAGGACTTCAAGTGCTCTTGCTAAGGCCGCAACAAAGAGGGCATCACTGGAAGCTAAAGCCAGGATACTTGCAGTACACCAGAAAGTTGAGATTAGGCAGCAAGAAATTAAAGTGCGACTTCAGCAGGAGAAACAGCAGACCACCATCAGAGCTGGGCACTTTAGCCAACACTTCCGCAAATAGCCAATTCCGCCATGGCGGAAGTGTCATTTTGTTGGCGAATTAGCGTTGGCGCCAAAATGGCTGCCTATTTGCGGGTTTGAAGCTCTGGAAAGTACCTCCATGTTGCAAACCTCGAGTCCGCAAAATAAAAATTCCAGCCGCCAGCCAGCCCTGGGCCGCTCCTGCAGCTCCAGCCAAAAAAAGTCATGTGACCAAGCCAATTACCTGTGTTCTGGAATCTAGGCCTATACATCGGCTCTTCACGTTTGTTCAATGTTCACTTAATTAGTAGCAAGCGTCGAGCTAACACCTACAACACACAGCAGTCCAAGAGTTCCAACCTGCTAGCACTTCAACTTTGTTTATATTTTCGGCCTATTGAAGTGAACATGGAGTCTACCATCATGCCTACCGCAGCTGCCAACAGCATGGGGAGCAGTTCACCACCATCATCCGACAGTGATGCTGCAGAGCATGCAGAAATCCAGGACCTAAGCCACCCCTGGCCCCACCTAGAAGATGTCTCTGGAGAAGGGCTTTATAACTTTATAATCTAGCCTAATTTAAGATTATAAAGTTAGGCTATCGTTAATTTGATTGATAGCCTGTTAATTTTTAACCTAAACTAATGTTATTAGGCTACCCTAATCCCATTAAAATGCCTCAAAGCATGTAGGCCTAGGCTAAGTCTAACTTCTATATAGGCTAGGTCTATAATCACTAAACCCATCAAAATGCCTCAAAGCATGTAGGCTAAATATTGCATGTTCTAACTTCTAAATATAATAATAATAATAATAATCTTCTGGTTACTTATATAGCGCCTGTATCTCCTCCTTCGAGGATTCACAAGCGCTTGGCTTTCTTTAGTCTACCAGAGACCATTACCCATCCCTCTTGCTCATGGGGTGATGGTAACCGCCGGCTATATCCCAGAAAAACTTTTCAATCTGAGCGGGGATTGAACGCGAGACCTTCAAGATGGAAATCAGGCACGCTATCAACTGAGCCAGCCGGACGGCTGGCTAGGCCTATAGGCTAATTACTAATATAAGTAATTTTATTAGGCTAGGCCTAGGCTACCCTATCCTATCAAAATGCCTCCAAGCATGTAGGCTAAATATTGCATTTTCTAACTTCTATATATATATATATAGGCTAGCCTAGGCCTAGGTCTAGGCTATAATCAATCAATCACTAATTCCATCAAAATGCCTCAAAGCATGTAGGCTAAATATTGCATGTTCTAACTTCTATATATATAGCCTAGGTCTAGGCTATAATCACTAATTCCATCAAAATGCCTCAAAGCATGTAGGCTAAATATTGCATGTTCTAACTTTAATATATAGCCTAGGCCTAGGTCTAGGCTATAATCAGTCACTAATTCTATCAAAATGCCTCAAAGCATGTAGGCTAAATATTGCATGTTCTAACTTCTATATATATAGCTTAGGTCTAGGCTATAATCACTAATTCCATCAAAATGCCTCAAAGCATGTAGGCCTAGGCTAAATATTGCATGTTCTAACTTCTATGTATAGGCCTAGGCCTATAATCACACTCAATTTATTATTGTCAAGTAGAAAGTGTTAATTTTGAAAGTATCATATAGGCCTAGACTAAATTTAGCCTACAATAAATGTTATTCAATTTTGATCTGAAGCTAGGCCTTTATTCTGAGCATTAATTAATAGGTCTAGGCTACTTTCTATTAAAGTACTTAAGCTATCTAAGTAGACCTATCTAGGCATATATAGCCTATTGCCATTCCCAAAGGGGGGACCACGAATAAATCGCCTCCTTGCACCTCTGTGATACGGCGTACCTCCTGATGGTGCGGAATTGCGAATACTGATTATTACTGAAGCACTCTCCCCATAAACAAGTTGCCCCAACGTTTTACTGCCCATGTGGACAAACTAAGTGGCCTATGCTATATATATTAACCCTTTCAATGCGGGTGACGTTCTGGAATGTTTTGGCAATTTACAGCAATTTCCAAGCTTTAAAAGCCTGCATGTATATCCTTGAGGTCCGTGGAAGTTGGGAAACATTATATTTAAGTAAATATATATATTTATTGACATTTAGAGTTTGAATTTATTGATTTACCCTTGATTCTGTAGTTTAAATTTAAAATAAATAAAAAACGGTTTGCGTTTGCATATTTGCATTTGAGGACTAGAAATTTCACAAGGTTTGCACATTTGTGTTTGCTGAAGTTATGTTCTGGGTTTGCTGATTTGTGTTTGCTGACTTGACTTTTTGTTTGTGGTGCCCAGCTCTGACCACTATGCAACTAAAACAACTTGATTTGGAAGCAGAAATTCAAGCAGCAGCAGCAGAAGAGGAAACCTTGGCTAGGTATATGGATGGCTCAAAAGGCAACCTGTCAGGTAAAGTACAGGGAAGTGTTAAGTTAAATAATCCCAATCCAATTGCCTGTGATGTGCCCAGCGAGACCTGTTCTCAGCTGAATTCTTCCTCTGATGTGAATCAATCTGTAGTTGTTAAGCAATCGTCTCTCAACCCACTGGCTAATGAGTGGCCAGTGTCTAATGAAGTGAATAATGTGACCGTAAATCCAGATGAAGCAATGTTTACATTCGACCAGATGATGAAGTTTGCCGAGTTTGTGGGTGACAAAGTAAAGCCGATGAAGCCGGCTGGATTGCAGGAAATTTACAACCAGCCCTTGTTGTCGCAGCAAGAAGAGCATCAACAAGCTGTGCAAGGACATCAAGAGTGGGAGCCAATGCAAAATATGAGCCAGGCTGAAAATCGGGACTTTTATCATGTCGACTCTCATACGATGGTACAGCGTCAGATTTTAGATGCAATAAAATTGCCCAAGACAAGTTTGATGACATTTGATGGTGACCCAACGCAGTTCTGGATTTTTATGAACGGGTTTGATAGTTGTGTGCATAATTCAAGTGTCTCTAGTGGTGATAAGCTTAATAGATTGTTTGAATACTGCTCTGGTAAGGCTGCGAGGGTTATAAGACCTTGTGCTCTTATGAATCCTTTAGAGGGATACGAGAGTGCAAGACAGCTGCTGAAAGAGAGATTGAGAAATAACTACACTATCTCCAGAGCTTGGATAAGAAAGATCACAGAATTCTTGTGTGAATTCTTGAAGTGCTTCTCCGTTGTTCGGCTTGATGGGTGGCCCACCCATCAAGCCGAACAACGGAGAAGCACCTTCAAGAATTCACAGATGAAGTATGAGGATGCATGGCAACACTGAAGGCTATGAATATGCTCAACGAAGTAGATTCCCAAGACCGGATGATAAAGATACTTGTGAGGCTACCTTTGTTTCTTCAATCAAGATGGCGTAAAGAGGCGTATGAAACTCGGGAGCGAACTGGTGAATACACAAGCTTTCAGAAATTTGTTAAATTTTTGGAGAAAGTGTCTGGAGAAGTCAATGATCCTGTATTTGGAAAACTAGAAGCAGTCTTCTTCTTCTTATTGTTTAAATGTGCAGTTTGCTTGGAGGGTTGCAGTGTCTCCAGATTACTGCACAGGCGTTTTAAGAGGGGTGAAAAGAAAAGTTGTGTTAGTATAATAGGAGTTAGGAGAGATAGTAAAGGTGGGTTTTATATTGTTTAGAGAGATAGTTTGTCGTCATCTTTTAAAGTCAGGGTGATTTAAGTCAAGTTGGGGGGGAGGTCAGAGATGTTGATGATGCTGATGATGATGATCGGTGGTGGTACAGTACAGTACTGCTCGGTCGGGGTGATTTAAGTCAAGGTGAGGGTGAAGTCAGAGATGATGATGATCAGTGGAGGTACAGTACAGTACTGTTCTATGTGTATTCTGTTGGTGTACTGTGTGGGGATGATTATTCAGTTGGGTGGTAATTTTATATGCTTGTGATTTTGTTTGTTGTTCTGATGAAGGTTCCTAGGGCTGAGGCGATGACATGTTTGCTGTGTTGTGGTAGGTCTCCTATGCTTGATGTTGAAAGTTCCTCCTTGGACTAACTTTTTTTGTTGGTGTTTCTGAGGTTTCTGTAGCGGTTATCCTGAGGTGGTGATGATGGATGTTGGGTCTGGGTATGGGTGGTGTTGTTTTGGCTTTTTTTGGGGTGCTGGAAATTTGCCGTTTTGATGGTGGGGTTTCGTTGGCCTTGGCTTTTACTGTCGGTTGTTTTTGTTTGTGTTTTTTTTTACTTTCATTTGGGTTTTTTTCGGTTGGGATGCTCTTGGGTTGGCTGGTATTCCCAGTACTGGTACCAGTATCAGTTATTATTATTTGTTGTTGTTGTTCCGTGGGCTGTTGCTCTGTTGAGTTGACTTGGGTCATCGTGCACTCTGGTGACTTTGGTGATGGTTGTGGGGTGGGTGAAGCTGTAGGGGCTGATGTATTCGCTGCCAGTACTGGTGGTGCTGTGGTACCGGTAGTTGTATCTACCGGTACTAGAGGTGTTGTGCAACTTGTGCTAGTTGCAGCTACCATTACTGGAGGTGTTGTGATAGCTGTAGCTACTGGTGCTGGTGGTGTTGTGGCTGTTGTAGTTGTAGCCTCCGGTACTGATGGTGCTGTGACTGTTGTAGCTACTGGTACTGTAGGTGTTGTGTTTGTTGTGGATGCAGGTGGTGTTGGTGTTGATGGTGATGATGTTATAGTTATGGTTGCAGTATGTGATGATGTAAAGTCAGTGAAAATAGGCTAGCCTAAACAGACCTCGGATGCGGAAATACCCTGAGCCGAACAGGCCAAGTGGGATATCTCTATTGGTCTAACTGGTAAGGTGCCTGCCTCACACCCAAGGGTCGAGAGTTTGTGCCCCCACCAGGGCATGATATTTTCGTGAGGCTATTTCCGCATTTAACGAAGTTTAGGTGTGCTGGTTAACTTGTTCAGATGGTTGAGAGTAAGATCGGAGCTCCATAAATCCTCTTTCGGGTATGGTGTAAAAACCGATCCCCACAGGACAAGGAAGAGGATAGGAGAGAGCAGGGAGTGTTGTGAGACTCGATTGGGTTGGGTTGTGGAGTTGCCAGCCGCCCAAGCGAGTTGCCAACTGGGCAGTTTGTAGGTGCGTATAGCATCGCTCAGTGAAGTTGACTCACCATTCCCGTTCATCTCTCTGACGGACTCTCGGTCGATTCGGCTCAAGCTTGTTCCTCTCTGTTCGTTCCTCTCTGTTCGGAGCTTTCGCTTCCCGGAAGGTGAAGTAGTGTAAAGTCAGTGAAAATAGGCTAGCCTAAACAGACCTCGGATGCGGAAATACCCTGAGCCGAACAGGCCAAGTGGGATATCTCTATTGGTCTAACTGGTAAGGTGCCTGCCTCACACCCAAGGGTCGAGAGTTCGTGCCCCCACCAGGGCATGATATTTTTGTGAGGCTATTTCCACATTTAACGAAGTTTAGGTGTGCTGGTTAAATTGTTCAGATGGTTGAGAGTAAGATCGGAGCTCCATAAATCCTCTTTCGGGTATGGTGTAAAAACCGATCCCCACAATGAGTGTGGTAGGGGGGGTTGTGGGCCTGGTAGAGGGACTGGGCAAAGCATATGTGGGGGGTCTGGTTGTTGTGAGGGTGGCGGTATGCTTATGTTGGTGGAAGATGGTCCACCATCTGTATCAGTGTCATTATTTTTTGTTTGTACAGCATGTTGGAGGTTGCTAATGATGGAGGCCATTATGTGTAGCTGCTCCTCCATTGGCAGTGATGTTATGGTGTTAATTATGTTGATGTGTTTGCCTTGGTCTTTGGGGTTTGGTGCTTGTGTGGTGTTTTGTGGCCTAGTGTTTGAGTTGTGTTGTGGGTGGGTGGGAAAGTTTGTTTGATAATTGTGGGATGTCATAATTGTGGGGTTTTGATTCTGTAAGATATGGGAGTATGATGTGCTGGGCCTGGAGTCCCATGTGCAGTCATGGGCCTTGTGATGTTGAGGACTAGGCTTGTTTCCCCCTAGCGGACGGTATTCTGGTTGCACAGTTTGCACTGATGCACCTTGTTCCCTTGCTGGTGGTAGTGATGCAACTTGTTCCTGGCTTTGATTTGCAGTACTGGCTCCCTGAGGGTTATTTTGGTGTTTTGCTTTTAAAAATTCTGGGCAGGTGTTTGAGGTGGATGGGTGGTCTCCCTTGCAGTTTGGACATCTGTATTCTGTGCTCGTGCATTCACTGGTTGGATGTTGTTGAGCGCATTTGGCGCAACGGATCGATGTTGTTCGGCAGCTTTTGGTCATGTGGCCCCATCTTTTGCACTTCCTGCAGCAGAGGGGCGGTGGGGTGTAGGGGGTGACGGTGCGCTGGAAGGTGGCAACTTGGATAGTTTTGGGGAGGGGGGATCGAGAAGTGATCCGCACTTTGTTTGAGGGGAACAGCTCCCCGGTAGTATAATTTTTGTCCTTAAATCTAATGATATTGACTATATTACTGCCTAGGCCTATGTCAGTTTCTTGTAGACTGCTGGTGATCTCCTCTACGGTTATGTAGGTGGGAATGCTTATGATACAATGGGAGAATTACTGGTTATCCCTAGGTAAAGACACTGTAACTTCCCATTGTCCGATTTTAATGGTTTGTAGAGCATGTTCTATTACTGAGGTGCTAAGTTCAGTGTCAGTGTCCACTGCCAGTATGCCCTTATCTTTGTTTAGTCGTACATTCAGGGCATTAATGTGGAGATGTTGTTCAATGTTTTTGAAGAACTCGAGGTACTTTGTGTCCTTGGAGAAGAATGCTGCATCTTTGGGTTTGACTAGAATGGTATGAAAAGTTTGGGAGGGGTACTTACCAACGTTGTTTGGGCTTACCGCTGGTGTTTGTTGGTCACCATGCCGCCCATGTATTTTGGATGATTTTTACGTTAGCACGAGAGTGGATGGCACTATCTAACCATTGGTCGGGGTCTGTGGGGCAGTCAGGGTTTGTGGGGTCAGTTGTGGGGGTTACATGCATGATAGGTGAGGTCGAAGAGGTGTTAGTAGTGAGAGAAGATAGTGAGACGTCCTCTCCAGACGCCATCTTGTTGTCAGACCACTAGAAACAGTGCACAGGGAGTTTAAAGATAAAGGACGTTCCAATGAACCCAAGAAGAGAGGAGCTAGCTTCAATATTAAAGTTTCCAAAGACTCGGCCGCTAGGACAGTCACCCGGTCGTCAGACAAGATGAACTTTAATTCTCCTAAAGAAAGGACATTGTGGGAGCCAAAGTGTCATTTATGTGAAGGTAAACATAGAGTGCATGATTGTGAGCAGTTTAAGAAGATGGATCCAAGAAACAGATAGAGTATATAAAGGGAAAAAGACTTTGCTTCAACTGCTTGGAGTTCAGCAACCACTCAGCTCTTCAATGCCGAAGGCCCAGAGGATGTAAGAACGATTGCAAGAGAAAACATTCACACCTACTAAATGAAGCGCTCTTGGTTGAGAGTGGAAAGGCTGCTCAAGGGGCATCAGGTGAAGCAACCCAAGGGCAACAGGTAGAAGCAAAGAGTTGTGCATGTGGGCCATATAATTCATCATATTTCAAAGGTTGCTCTTCCCATTGTCGCAGTGAATGTGGGTAAAGGACAGTGTGGCTATATGCAACCCTTTGCCCTGCTTGATCCTGGGTGCAACAAAATATTCTGTTCTAAGCCTCTGGTGGATCAGCTTCAGCTAGATAGTAAGAAAACAACAATATCTCTGGAGAGTATCAGTGATGGTAAGGATGCAGTTGTCTTCGAAGTCGCTCTGGAGGTTACCGCAATAACTGGAAGGAGAAAGAAGCGCAAAGTTATTAAACTTCCAAAAGTATATGCCCTCGACTGTTTCCCAGACTTGAAGAACAGCATTGGGACTGCAGCCGATGTGAACAAGTGGCCTCACCTTAAGGATATAAGCGTTCCCAGCAACCATGGTTCCGGAATTACACTTCTCATTGGTCAAGATGTTCCCAGTGCCTTTATTCCTTTGGAAGTGAGGCAGGAGAGAGAAGACGACCCTTATGCTACTAGGACAGCCCTGGGTTGGACTGTTAATGACTCAATTACTGATGATCGGGCAGTCTGCAACTTTCTTCAAGCGGATAATGGATTGGACGCAAGACTGGAAGCTCAAGTAGAGCAATTTTGGAAGTTGGAAATAGGACAAGACCTAGCAGGAACTACACTCCAGATGTCACAGGAGGATAGAAAGGTTTTGGAAGTGTGGAATAAATCTGTTCTGCTGAAGGATGGTCATTACGAATTAGCTATACCATTCAAGACCTGGCCTCCATCATTTCCAGACAACAGGTTCATGGCCGAGAATTAAGAGATTACAAAGTCTAGGCAGGAAACTGTCTAAGAATCCTGAATTGCATCACAAATACAAGGCTGGTATAGAAGATCTACTGAACAAAGGCTATGCAGAATCTGTAAAGGGTGACCATGAGGAGCAAACTAGAAAGACATGGTACCTACCTCACTACTGTGTCTTCAATCCCAACAAGCCAGACAAGCTGCGCATTGTGTTTGACTGTGCAGCTGAATTAAAGGGGGTCTCCCTCAACAAACAGGTGTTACAAGGCCCAGATATGACCAACAAGATAATCAGAGTTTTGCTTCGCTTCAGAGAGGGACGAGTCGCAATCATAGGTGATATTGAGGCTATGTTTCACCAGGTTCGAGTATCTGAGGACCATCGGGATGTATTGAGATTCCTGTGGTGGAAGAATGGCATAATTGCTGAACACCTGGAGATGTACAAAATGGCAGTACATTTATTTGGAGGAGTTTGGCATCCCAGCTGTGCCAGCTTTGCTCTTAGGAGGACAGCGGAGGATCACAAGGAGCAATTTAACCCTGAGACAATTCGCACCGTTTTGGAGAATTTCTACGCTGATGACTGCCTCAAGTCTGTTGCCACTGAAGAGGACGCAATAGAAATAGTAAAAGAGCTTTGCAAGTTACTTTCTCTGGGGGGATTCAATTGACCAAGTGGATAATTATCCAACAGAAAAAAAAATCTTGAATCTATTCCAACCGAGGATCGGTCCAAAGAATTGAGAAGCTTAGATCTTGATTCTGCATCACTACCAGTTGATAGAGCTCTCGGAGTGCAGTGGGACACGAATGAAGACACCTTTGGTATCAAGATAAAACCAAAGTAACAAGAATTTACCAGAAGAGGATTACTCAGGATTGTTAGTTCACTATATGATCCATTAGGATTGGTATGTCCATTTGTGCTACAAGCAAAGAAAATCTTTCAAAATGAGTGCAAAACAAGAAAGGGCTGGGACGAAGAGTTGGAGTTAGAAAATATCCAGAAGTGGACTAAGTGGATGGCAGATCTTCCTCAACTTCAAAGATTTAAGATTGCAAGGTGTCTCATCCCAGAGGGCTTTGGAATTTGTACAGAGATCCAGATACACCATTTCTGTGATGCGTCACAGGAAGCATATGGTACTGCATCTTACATCAGACTGGTCAACAATAGAGGGGATATTTTCTGCTCATTTATCATGGGGAAGTCACGTCTCGCACCTATCAAGCACATGACCATTCCTAGGTTGGAGCTTTCAGCAGCAGTGTTGGCAACGAGAGTTGACTATCTTCTTAGACAGGAGCTTCAACAAGAAATCACGGAGTCTATCTTCTGGAGTGATAGCATGATAGTTCTTCAATACATAAAAAATAAGACCAAGCGCTTCCAAACATTTGTTGCCAACAGAGTAGCTATAATTAATGATGGTTCCCAGCCTGATCAATGGAGGTATGTGGACTCTAGTTCCAACCCAGCAGATGACGCTTCTCGTGGCCTACAAGCCAAGGATATGTTGACAAGTAAAAGGTGGATACAGGGGCCGGAGTTCCTGTGGCGTGATGCATCACACTGGCCAACATAACCAGAAGGATCACCCAACTTGCTGGATACTGACCTGGAGGTGAAGAAGGAAGCGAGGACACTCATAACAATAACAAGCATTGACACCATTGATGTGCTTTTCTCAAGATTTTCTTGCTGGTATCGCCTCCGTAAAGCAGTAGCGTGGTTACTGAGGTTTACAAACTGGGTAAATAAGAAGAAACTTCAGCCTACAGGACACTTGAAAGTCGAGGAAATGCAGGGAGCAGAGAGAGCTATAGTAAGGTATCCATAGAGGAAATGCTATGCTGGGGAGTTGCAAGCCCTTGCATCTGGTTATGGGAGTGTGTCGAAAGGAAGTCCAATCTACAAACTGGAACCATTCAAGGATTCCTTTGGTTTGCTGAGGGTAAATGAGAGGCTCCACAGTGCACCGTTGGCAGATTCAGTCAAGCATCCAATAATATTACCAAGGGATCATCATGTCACAGAAATAATTGTTAGAAATGTTCACGAGTGGGAGTCAAAGCATTCTGGAAGAGAACATGTGTTGTCTATTCTACGGCAGACATACTGGATTCCACGAGCTCGTCCACTGGTGAATAGGGTCTTACGAAACTGTGTAATGTGTAAGAAGATCAGAGGAAAGAAAGAAGTTCAGAAGATGGCTAGCCTACCCATCGATCGCGTTACTCCACAGAAGCCTCCTTTCACTTACACAGGTGTGGATTGCTTTGTTTGCAAATGTTTCAGAAGTGGAGGAGGAGTGATGTATATAATTTTAATAATCATAACCCAGGCACACTTGGGTAAAGATAAATCATATCTTCGTGAGATCAGGCAACACCTAGTTTTCAAAACCACCTTGCTACCCCTCTGTGCAAACAGTAGCGGCATCCCGACCTCCAGTTGTAAGGGGTCTAAATTGACTAGGCTGGATTTTGGCAATATTTACATAAAGACTTTTACTGTTCACTCACTTTAAGCCCAATAATGACCCAGTCAGTGTTGAGATTAGTTGAAATGTTCGGTATTATGTTATTATCGTGATTAAGATATCAGTTGACATATATTTAATTGTAATAGTTAAAACGAAATAACTAAATAGGCCTAATGGTGTCTTATAGGTACGAGGGTCATTATTCTAGCTTTATATAATAAGAATAATTATTTAATAGTGGCCCCTCCATCATTGACGATATTGCCTATTAATATAATAGTCTCCCTTCAACACCCGCGGCAGCAGTTTTGAATCTCCCGTGTGGAAGGGTCAGGGAGTACTCTCATAAGTGCACGCTTAATTCTATTATGGAATCGTCTCTTGTGATCGGGTACCCTACAGAAAAAACTTTGTAGAAAATAAAAAATAAATTTTAACTTAATATCTGTTATATTATGGCTTTCCATGCGTGGATTTCTTCTGCGCAGCGCCCAGGCGCAGGCTTCCTAGCGGCCATCTTTCCTTCCTTCTCCCTTCCGCGCTCGTGCCTGTCGGGCGGGTGTCCCTGTGCTCCAGCTTCATTCGTCGTTCCTGCGCTTCTCGTGAGTCCTTACTCATTTGTATACATCTGCGTTATACTGAACAGAGTTTAGATTAGCTAGCACGGGCTGCTCCATTGGCACGACCGCAGTAGGGTGTAAATTAGGGTACTTTTGTAACAAGGCGCCTCCGTATCCCAAGATCCGCGCGCCACGTGTGTAATTATTGTGTTGTGTTTTGCACCTTTAGCTTTTGATATTATAGCTAGGAGGCTACCATTCTGCAAGATTATGCTTCAGGCCGTCACTTTGCGGCAGTTGCATATTAATTTTGTTTATTATTAGCAAATGCTCTGGTTCAAGGGTGGCTGCACGTCGTGCGGAGCCTTCTGGAGTTGTATTTGCTTTTGTGCCCCACTCGCGGGCCTCCCATCTGCTTGCTGCTGCTGCTGGTTCATCGGAGCGTCAGTTCATCCTGTGTTGTTCCTCGGGCCCCGTGGCCAGCCTCAATAGGGGTCTCCAATGTAGGCTACAGGTAATCTAGGTTTGATAATTCTATGTTGTTTGTGATTATGCCTATGTCTGCCCCATTATTGTGATACATGTGTGCATTGCATTTAATTTGTGGGCCATTGGGAGAAGTCCCCTATTTATTTTTTATATGTGGGGTTTTTGATAGGGGGAATTTTGCCACATAAATTCCCCCCGCTAAAGATTTTGGTTGTTTTCTCCGGCGGCTTTTTGTTCAAAGCCCCTGTTTTCTCGTCTAGTTGATGAGTTAGGGAACAACCAAATGTCCCGGCGTGGTGCGCTGAACCACAATCCTTCCTGCGGAATATGCTAATTCCTACGGGAGCAACCTCGGCACGTCGAGGGTCAACCTAGCCAACCTAGATGCCCTACTGACCTGGACACAAGATAATTATGTCACTATTAACCTAAACAAAACACTTGTCATGAACTTCAATGTTGCTTCTAAACCCATCCCTCCACCCACCCTCAAGCTTGGCAATCACACCCTCGAGATAGTTCAGTCCACTAAATTACTTGGTGTTTTCCTTCAGCAAAAACTACTCTGGGATAAACATGTTAACACCATAGCTAGTGCTTCTTCTTATCGGCTACACATGTTACGCACCCTGAAACAACTAGGGGTTCCCAGAGATGACATGCTACTTTTATACAAATCTTTTATATTACCCAAACTCTGCTATGCTTCACCCGTTTGGTCATCCTCTCTCAACTTAACCCAAAGAAATAAATTAGAAAAAATTCAGAAGAGAGCACTCAGAATAATGTTAGGGGCCAACTACACCACTTACCAAGATGCATGTAACCTAATTAACGTACTCGCCATATCTAACCTCTACGAACAACACCTTCAGCAGTTCTCCAGCAAACTACTAAACAACCCCAGACACCGGCACCTACTACCGCCCGACACCCCTCCTCCTCTACGCGCTGTTCGCCACTTCAACCGTATTGTCCCCGTAAGAGCACCACGGACTGACCGCTACAAGAACAGCGCCATTCCTTCAATAATTAAGGTCTTAAACAATCAATAAATTATATACATATTTTTCATTGTAAATTAGCCTGTTAGCTCTTGTGTCAATTTTAATTTTAATTTTAACTATGTATCAACTTCCTTGTATATTTTCAGCCTTCGGGCTGCTTTTGTGAATAAACCGTTAATTATTATTATTTTATTATTATCGCCCTGACCGAGTTGTCATACGACAAGACTTCCTTCGCCCGGCGTGCCAGTCTAGTGTGCAGGTGTTATGATACGTCATGAAAGCACGTTATTTATCTTTCTATTCTCAATAGTCACAGATAATTAAAACACGTAAGGTTACTAGGGCCAGTGACATTTTGTCACAGGTAAGCAGTCCAATTAGCTTAAAATGGAGAAACCCCAGTGTTTTCCATGGTCAAGTCCAGCAGAAGGTTAGAGTAGCTGTGGCTATAGCTAATTTTCCGGCGGACTTGAGATAGGATATCTTTACACCTCGCAGGTTATCCTTATGAGCATTGATTCCTGGAAATTTTATTTTCCAGATTGACCTAGGGCTGCAGTTGCAACACGCCCGGCGGCTGGTGGGTACTATCAAGAACAGTGGATGTTGGTGTATCGCTGAAAAGGGAGGGAATTGAGTGGAAGCTACCTATACTGCTGTTTGCGGATGATACAGTTCTGATGAGTGATAATGAATGGGAGTTGCAGGGTCTGGTAAATGAGTTTGGAACAGTGTGCGAAAAACGGAATTTGAAGGTAAATGCGGGTAAAAGCAAGGTTATGGTCTTCGAAAGGGGTGAAGTCACAGATTGTGAGGTGAAGCTGAACAGTCAGGCTATGGAGATCGTCAACTCTTTTAAGTATCTGGGCAGTGTGTTGAGTAAAGATGGGACTATGGATGAAGAAGTGCGGGAGAGGGTACAACAGGGGAAGAGGGTTGTAGGAATGCTAAAAGCAGTAACAAGAAATAGGGTGGTCAGTATGGAAGTGAAGAAGTCCTTGCATGACAGTGTGGTAATCCCGACACTGACTTACGGAAGCGAAGCATGGACGTTGGTTGAGAGACTCAGACCAAGAGTGAGAGCAGTGGAAATGAATTACTTAAGGAGTGCGTGCGGAGTTACATGGAGGGATAGACAGACTAATGAGGAAGTAAGAAGGAGGTGTGGTGTGGAGGTAGATGTGCTGGAAAGTGTGAAAAGGAACAACTTGAGATGGTTCGGCCATATGGAACGTATGGAAAGCGAGAGAATGACTAAGAGGGTGTACGAGAGCGAGGTGGAGGGACAGAGAGGGAGAGGTAGACCGAATGAGAGGTGGAAGGATGGAGTGAGGAAGTACATGAACGAAGGCGGTGCTGGTTGGGGGGAGGGGCGTCGACTGACTGGGAACAGAGGTGCATGGGGGCGGTTCGTTCGTGGCCACCCCTTCGGGGATCACGGCGTCAGGCAATAGATAGATAGATAGATAGACCTAGGGCTGCAGTTGCAACACGCCCGGCGGCTGGTGGGTGGCTGATTCCGGCGGGGGGGGGCTATTTTCTTCCATCATGCCTCGCTTTGAGCTATGCGCTACACCCTCTTGCTCATTATTACCAGTATTTGCTCACAAACTTTGCATCAAGTGCGTTAAATGTCTCGATCGTTCTCGCGGCTTGTGGGTGTCTAAAAAGTGTTCAGTCTGTTCTGAGTTAAAGACGGCTCTTATCACTAAGAAAGACTTATCGTGCCTAGCGGCATTGCAAGAGATAAAGACCATTTTCAACTCCTATGCAAAAGATATTGCCCATAATACCTTGTGGGAGAGTCTCATTATAAAGTTACCTTTGGTCAAGTCAGCCTCCAGCAAATCTACTATACCCAAAGTTAAGAAATCCCTTTCCAAAGCGGTAGTGAGGAGCTCAAGTAGTGATGAAAGTGACATCACTGAGGCTACCCCCCCCCCCCCCCAACCGACCAAAGCGGAGGCGGTCGCCTTCCCCCCGGCAACGGTCAAGGTCACGGTCGAGATCCCCCAGGAAGCAGTCTAGGCACTCATCGGCGGAATTGTTCAGGTCAACCAAACGCCGGAAGGAGGAGAAGGTGACATCAGCCAAGGCAGGACACAGTACTAGCCGGGCAGGTACCATGCGGCCACCTCCCTCGACCCCTACCTCCAGTACGCCAACCGTCCAATCCGGCGACTCTGAGATGGGGGTGGAGATCATTGAATCTAGCCCTCACCATGAACAATCTCTAAGTGTACCACCGGACTTTGTGTTTGCAATCCCAAAATTAGCTCCGGTACCACGTAAGGTCCCTACGGCTGGACCGAATAGAGTGTTAGCTGACCAGTACAGAGGTTTTCCCTTCAAGTTCTCAGTCTTTTGACAGCTCTCAGGTTATACAGGACTCTCAGCCACCCGCAGCGAATGAACGAGGGTGCTGGAGAGTGGGCCAAGGAACAGATAGGGATAGTATCCATAGTGAAGTGTTACCATCCTCTGTCCCTGATTTGGTTTGGCCACCGGCGGAACAAACGCCGGAAGAGCAACAGGGACATTCCAGAATTTTTAGAGTTTGAGGTTAATGAAGAGCCGGAGGAAGTGAATGTCCCCTCAGCTCAAGTTTCAATGTGTGAAGAGTCAGAGGCTAGTTCCCAATCTTCTAGGGGTTCCCATAGCAAGTGTGTAACCACAGAGGAAATAATGTTATGCATAGGGTCATGCAACAATATCATGTTTCCCCCTCTATTGATCCCTCACCTAATCGGCCGGTAGCTCCCCCGAGTAGCTCCACGAATTAGACCATTAGAGCCTTCAGGTTTTCCTACCCCTAAGTCCTCATTACCTACTTTGGTTTTACCCCCGGCAACGTCCACGGCGGCAAGCACTACTGTGCCGGCCACTATGACGACCACTAATGTGCGGGTAATTTCTGATATTACTCCTCCCCCTTTGGATAAGATTCCACAGAGGAAAGGCCCTATGCCTCTCCTCTACGGACCGGATTGCTCCTGGACTCAGGTACATCCTTTGAAACCATTCTTAGCACAGCCTACGATTTCGGGGGAGCTACCGGCTCCAGGTGAGTGGACTATTGAAATTAATAAGAATAGGAAACTCAGAGCCAAGGATGAAGTAGGGAGGTTACTAGATGTCTCTATTAAGGTCATTCCCAGTAGACATAACCCTGAATTCTTTGTCTTCTCAGCTGCCCCGGCAGTTCCGCCGGCCTCATCTGCACGACTTTTTGCGGACTGGTCCAAAGCTGATAGCGTTAATGACATGAAAGCTTTGAATGCACTCACGCCGGAACTGGCTACAGTTCCGGTCCTTGATCAGTCACATACACCAGTCTTGCAGATGTCGCAGGTAGGTGTAGGTCCATGGGTAGATTGGGAAGCAGAGGCACAAGTTTTTGCTTCAACTATTACATCTAAAACCTCACATCAGGTTCCTCAAGAGTTGCATGCTTGGTTCTCATTACCAGTTAATAAGGCAGAAGGGGTGTCTCCAGCTTTGTTTGCTTTCCTGGCAGCCCCCAAAATAGCTCTTCACCAGTTAGATGACCCCTTTTGTACACCTCCCCCAGCCCAACTGGATAGGGATTTTAAGTTACGAAGCAAGGCTTATCGACTGTTCTCACAATATCTTGTCACTCGCCAGGTTACCATATCCCTAGCTAGGACAATTTCGGCCATTGCAGACTAAAATGTGAGGAAAGCCACTGAGCTGTCACATAGGATTCATTTACAGAACTCTATACAATCCTTGGGTGACATTAGGGTTGCTATCGTGGAAGCTGTGAGGGCACGCCAGGATCTCAGGGTATTTTTAGTAAAGAAGTTACCGGAAGACATTGGCCGCCAGGTAACCCTTTCCCCAGTTTTAACTGCCTCCCTCCTTAGTTCAGAAACGTGGAATGTAGTTTATAATTTGGTGGATGATTGGAAGCCGACTACCTCCCGGACCCAGGCTAAGAGAGAACCGTTTAAGAAACCCTTCACTAAGCCCAAAGGCGGCGGTAAGTCACAACCCCCTCATGCTAAACAGTCCTTTCGAGACCCAAGGCCTCCTCCGCAGCAGAGAGGTAATCAGCCCAAACCCAAACAAGGTAAATACTCAGGTTATAGAGGTAAGTCACACCCCAAACCAAATCAGGGACAGCCGGCAGCCAAGACTAGCCTGATACCAACCCACCACCCCCTTCAAAAAACTAGCCAAACTTACTCTCTGTCTCCCAGGGCCGTGCTTAGGCATGTCGGAATTGAGAGTTGCTCCACTAATCGAGCCCAGTTTGCAAACAGGGTCGTTCCAGGTATGCCACAGAGCATGGCCCAAGCGAACCTGGTCCAGGACCTTAGTACGCAAACGCCTTACCTGGCGGTGGATCCGGCGGCCAAGACTGCGTCAGGCGCTCGAACACAACCATGTTTCGCCGGGGGTGGAAGCCCTAATCAGAGAAATTATATCAGAGAAGATCATTGTCTTAGTAAAACCAAACTGCAAAGTATTCACCTCCAGAATTTTCTTAGTGCCAAAACGGGACAGTGTGCAGATGCGACCAGTAGTGGATCTCTCGCGTCTGAACGCTTACATAGTAAATCCATCCTTCAGGATGCTTACAGTGAATCAAATCAGGCTTATCCTTCCGCCGCTGGGTTGGATGTGCTCCCTAGACCTCAAAGACGCTTATTGGCATGTCCCTATCAACAAACGCTTCCAAAAGTTCCTCGCCTTGAAGATAAAGCAAGAGACTTATGTTTTCCGGAGAATGCTGTTTGGATTGAACCTGGCACCGAGAATTTTCACAACATTAGTCCGGCAAGCCCTTCTGCCATTAGTGTCCCAAGGCATCATGGTGTTATGGTATCTAGACGACTGGCTAGTGGTGGCGGAGACGAGAGAGTTATGTCACAATCATGTCAACATAGTTATCAATCATGTACAAACTATCGTATAAATACGATAGAATATGACTCTTTTGTGATCTCGTATGTCTCTGTGACGTCACGATCGCTCCTACAGCAAGACATAGGACGAGTAGATCGTATATAATAAGATTGTAAATAAGTTAAGTTATAAAAGGCCTAATATGCTATTGAGCAATATTGCCATGGTCTTATGTAGTATATATGAATTTATCGTATATATTAATATAATTTATCGTATAAGCAACCTAGATGCGGTACGATAATTCGGGCTCCTGGCGTTTTGCCAAGGCAGCAAGGTGTGCCTTCGAGGAAGACCAGAGCCTTCACGAACACCAACCAGTTAACATCTATTTTCCGCCCTCAGTTGATCGTGCTTTTGTGCCTCTAATCACAATACACATACAGCAATACACACAGCTACACCATCACGACGCTCTCATCGACGCCATGACTGACTGACAGATAAGCATAATATTCATGCCCATTCCCATGTAATCATTTATTCTTTCTTTAACTTGACTCGTGTCTCGGGACCGAATTCTCGATCCCCATTGTCCACCGCCATATTGGGTAAACGTTCTCCCTTGCCTCATTGCCACGTGGAACTATTGGCGAGTTAATTCCTGGCTAATATTAACCCTTATAACCTTACCCTATATATAAATTTATTATGTGAGACCTTTGGATATAAATTAGCTTGTTTCAGATTGAATTCAATTTAGATATGGAGTAGTTTTCATTTAGATTGATTTATTTGATTCATTATAGCTTAGTAATATTTAACTTCCATTGATAGTTTACCACATTGGTGCCCAGACCCGGGAAGTAGCTACCAGTAAGGGATTTTAAGGCAATGAACAAGGGGACATATAACAGGATGCAGGAACAACTCTATGATAAACTGGCAAGGCTAGCCAAGCGATGGTTAGAGCCGGAATGCAGGGTCACATTGTTGCGCCTGCCTAAGTCCTGCATCCCACCCATCATCTTTCCCCAATAAATTTCTTTTCCGTTTCAGACTTCCTGTGACATATGACCTGACCTAAAAAAAATCTTGTTCAATATGATCCATTAGTAGGTATTGCTATTTAGTGTACTATTTTTTCTCCATAACATAGAAGTCCGCCGGTCGGCGTCTCTTAATTAGACTATTATTTGGCCGTTGTCTTTGTAACGTAACATTTAGATACATAGCCTATAGGCTCACATGCAAAATGAATAAAGACAATAAAGAGACACCATCTAGTGGGGTGCTGATCAAGGCCCCTAAAAATCAAAGGGCGGGACTTCGGGGAGTATTAAGTAGGCTAATTGTGGACGTCAACTCTTTCATCACTACTGCTGAACTAGAGGAATTGGAGGCTAGATTAGAAAACGTCCAAGCTACCCACGGTCGTATTATGGCTCTGAGTGAGGTGATTGTGGCAGACATGACAGAGGAGGAAGAGCTAGTTACAGAGTGTGATAATCGCGCCCTCTATGATGAACCTGTCTTTAGAGCGAAGTACATATTACAGCGTGCTGTTGCGAGTAAGAAGGGAGGCGATAATGAGGCCCATAGAAGGGCTGACCCAAAACATACTGTACACCTCCCAAAGCTCAATCTTCCTACATTTGGGGGCAAGTTGACTGAGTGGTTAGCTTTTTGGGACGTATTTCGGTCTACGGTTCATGAATCCTCTTTGGATAATGTCCGCAAGTTTCACTATCTGAAGGGACAAATGGAAGAAGAGGCCTTACATTTAATAGAGGGTTTTGCAGTAGTGGGTGGTAGTTATCTTGAAGCGGTACACTTATTAGAGTCCACATACGGGGATAAAGAGCAGTTGAAGATGGCCCATGTCGTTGCCTTGTTAAGGCTCGCAGAACCACAGTATAAGGTTGATGAGTTGACAAACTTCAGGGCAAATATGGAGTGCCATACTCGATCGCTAGACACCCTAGGGCTTACCACGCAGGAAATGATAGTCATTATCTTGCGTCAGAAGCTTCCTATGGCAATACTTGACAAGGTAAGATCATTTGAGCTGGGGGAGTTCAAAACTCAGTTCAGTAAGGAAATCAATAATCTACAATTGAACAAAGGGAGAATGTATGTGTCGGGAGGGAGTGAGAATGTGGAGAAGAGGGGAACAGTAAACATGACAGTGGGGACTAAAGAAAAGAAAGAGGGTGCATATAAGAAACCTGCTCAGATTCTATGTAAGCTATGTAACAACAAACATAAATGGAGTTTCTGCGTAAAATACCCAACAAATGAGACAAAACTAGCACAGGCGAAAAGATTGAAGCTATGTGTGGGTTGTCTAAGTGGGGAACATGGTAAGCAGGGACAATGTACTGCTACATATTTAAGGCCCTGTCGTCACTGCAAAGGACATAACTTTGATAAGTTGTGTCCTACTGCAGATAAAGTCAAAGACGTCAAAACAGAGGGTACTACAACTGTGGCACTAGGTAGCACGCAAGACACCACTATATTGCCCACAATACAGATTCCCATGGAAGGTAATGACAGTAACAAAGTTTGTCGGGTACTTCTAGATCAAGGGTCTCAACGTTCCTTTATAAAGAGGTCCGTACTAGTGGGACTGAAGCACCGAATCGTAGGGGCTGAGACTCTTCGATTACAGGGCTTCACAGGGGTTACTGATAAGCAAGACTACGAGATAGCGGAGATTTCATATTTCTACCATAAAAACCGGTACTTTATGACTTGTATCGTAGTAGACACCCTACTAGAATATGTATCTGTAGGTGTGAAGAAGGTGGAACACGCATTACGTAGCAAAGGGGTTAACTTGTCAGATCCCATGGGAAATCAGAGTGAGGTGCATGTTCTACTTGGTGTGGATCATTATTATGATGTAGTATACCCTGGATTTAAAAAGATGTGTGGTGTAATTTTAATCCCCACTAAATTTGGATATTGCATGAGCGGAAAGGTGCATACTACACAGTCAAAGGTCCTGGTCGACACGGTCTCGATATATAGAGTCAATGTAACCGCGGCAGAGGAGTTGGGATGGGAGGATTCCCAACCTAGTGACCCAAAGATGGCTGCCGAGTTCGACCTGGAACGACTGTGGAGATTGGATCACATAGGCATTAATCCTATGGAGACTGATTATGACTCGGAAGTTGCGCTACAAAGGTTTGACGATTCTGTGTGCTACTGTGCCTCAGACAAGCAATATAAAGTTAGTTTACCCTGGAAGAACAGTGAGATAAGCCTGCCTACCAACTATGGTTTGGCATTAGGTCGCTTGCGCGCATTGCAGCGGAAATTGTCTAACGAACCGAGCACGCGCCAGGCGTATAACGATGTATTTCGGAGTTATGAAGATAGGGGCTTTATTGAGAGAGTCGATGTCAAGGAACCGTTTAAGAAGGGTAGGGTTCACTATCTGGCCCATCATGGGGTAAGGAAAGACAGCGTCACCACACCAATACGGGTGGTGTATGACTGTTCTGCCCACTAAGGTCAACAACCCAGTCTAAATGACTGCCTGTTGACAGGTCCGTCCATGGTGTCGGACCTGTCCCAACATCTATTGCGGTTTAGGCTGGGGAGGTACGCCTATACCAGTGACATCGAGAAAGCATTCTTGATGGTCAAGCTAAAGGAGGAAGATAGAGATATTACCCGCTTTCTTTGGTTCAGCGACATTAGCGACTCTGAAAGTCCAATCATAATATACCATTTTCGGGTTGTACTCTTTGGGGCCACGTGCTCACAGTTTTTGTTAAATGCCACAATCAAAAAACATCTAGCTGACACTCATGAGGACACAAGTAAACTATCTCGCGGATTATATATTGACGATTTGCAGGGTTCTAGCGATAGTCAGGATGATTTGTTATATGCATACTGGCAAGCACGCAGATTGTTTGCGGATGCACATCTATTTCTCCGCGAGTGGGTTACTAATAGTGAAGATCTTCAGAGTTTGATACAGGTGGATGGTACGGCATCTCTTAACCAGGAAAAGTCCAGACATTTGGGGATGATCTGGCAACCTAAACATGACATACTAACTTTTCAAACAAGGTCTTTTGCTCAGCAGACAGGAGCGCACACCAAAAGAAGTCTGTTGAGCAAAGTTGTGCAATTTTTTTATCCTTTGGGTCTAGCATTACCCGTTACCATAAGAGCTAGGATTCTAATGCAGGAAGTTTGGAGACGTAAAATAGGATGGGATGACAGTTTGCCCGAGGACCTGAATGACCAAGGGACATTGTTGTTGAATGAATATGCCATCCTATGTACTAAACCTATACCTCGTAAAGTGGTGGCGTTCGGTGACGTTACGTTACACACGTTTTGCGATGCTAGCGCCACGGCATACGGGGTAGCCATATATGTCGTTACTTCATTTGGGGCACATTTAGTTACAGCCCGGGCCAAGGTAGCCCCGGTTAAAAAGGTAATTATCCCTAAAATGGAATTGACTGCCATGCTGCTATTAGCACGTCTGGTGCAACATGTACGCGCAGCATACGAGAGCGAATTAAATATTGAAATCGTTCACGTTTGGTGCGATAGTCAGGTCGCACTCAACTGGATACATAGCAATAAGTCTCTGCCAGTTTATGTGCGGAATAGGGTAGATGAGATTAGAGCCCTTTTGCCAGATGTTGCTTATCATTATGTAAATACAAAGGAAAACCCTAGTGATCTCATAACTAGGGGTTATGTTATGGCTAGCCAGCTAGTGAAATCCGAATTGTGGTGGCATGGTCCAAAGTGGCTGCTCCATGCAAGTGAATGGACGATTTGGCATGCTGTTGGTGAGGGACTTCGGCCACTGGAAACAGTGGCAGTTACAGCCCAACCAAATGAGCCACCGGGTCCAATCATAGTGTGGGCAAGATTCGGTGACTATAATAAACTAGTCAGAGTTGTAGCTTGGGTATTGCGATATGTATCCAATCTCAAGCTGAAAGTGTTATGCCCTGTTTTTCTACAGGATTAACTTGGGTAATGTGAGTTCTAACTGACTGGGTATAGAAGGCTGCATGCACAAAACAAGGTATGAGGAATAGAGAACACAAAATAAGCACACGGTAACAAGACACACGATCACTTTTATTGATGTACACACTTCTATAGTTTTCTTGATGATGATTAATATGAAGCATAAGAAGATATGAATACTCGTACAAGACAAATGATAGAATTGAACAACACTAGCATTAAGTGGATCTGGATGGAGCCTAGTCTCCCACTTCCAACGTTCAGGTATTAATCTTCTGATCACTGGCTTTATTCACAAGTTTATATACTGGAGACCATAAATGTTACTTATAGATTCATATTCACTGTTAGATTTATCACTGGTAGCTCTGGTGCACAAGTAGTAGTTCACAGACTAGATTAGACACGCTTATTTTAGAGCACGGGAATTCTAGTAACCTCAGGGGGGTACTGATCTAAGTTTTATATTCTTGTATCAGAAACACATAGAACGCAAATCAGTGGGCGAACATCAGATATCACTAGGGTTTCACTTCTATGTAATAATATCTGGATATATGGGTAATTATGAGAGTTAATATCGCCTGTTAATTAATAAACACTGATACGCTTAGCACTTCTTAATGGAATGGTTATATATGAATTATACTGGGGCAAAGTTATAGCCACTTCATAGAAATATTAATAAGTGAGTCTCTAAATAGCACTGTAACACTGTAGCACTGATAGAGTGAATCTTGGGTAGTATTTGATTGGTCTGGTCCTGGTTATCTTGCGTCCGTGATGTTGGGGGCTAACGACTGGTTCCGCGGCCGTCCAGATGGTCCATATGTAGAAAGTTCTCAAGACGGATCTCTTAGCGATCGTTGCTGGTTACACTCTTATATACCCTCTGGTTTCTAGACCTGAATCACAGATATTAGGATCTTCCTGTCAATCTGGATCGGAATTAACGCCAAGCGCATCTCACGTCGATCGCTCAGCTTCCCGGTCTGTATGAAGGTTATAAGGTGTACATAGATTTCTTTTACGTGGACAGATCCTTCTATCTAAATCTGCCACGGAGTCTGCCGGCTCTGGAACTCAATTCTCAGGAACAAACAATGATAGAGCTAGAGGTCAACACAAGGGACCAGCCACTGTTTGGTGTCTATCTTTCAACTGATTTTACTGGGGGCTGGAGCTCGGTTTATAGGTTCGGTTTTGGACCCTGTAGGCAATAGGGATCTCGAGTTTTGATGGACTTATTTGAGCTCTCAATTGATACGGGAACTAGGCAAGGTGGTGATTACTGTTGTGGCACATGGCTGTATGGAGCCTTCATAATGTGATATAACTGAGCCTTAGTAAGAGGTACTATTTTGGCTATACTGGAAGTATTTAGGGGAGAGAGACTGGATCTACTTTGCGAGGAGGTTTGGGACATCTTTGATAGGAGCGTCTCTTAAGTTGCTCAGTCTTCATTCTATGGTATAGCTGAGGTGCTAATTTGGTTATCGGAGTATGCAAGAAAGGTTAATGGGTTATTGTGGGTTAATAGAGGTTAGTAAGGGTGTTAGTCATACATGGTTAGTTCATTGATAGGAAAAATTCCTGTGCTACCTGGCAATGACCCGGAAGTCAAAACAGGGGTCAGGTGTACCTCCGCAGGGGTAGGGGTCCCCCTCCTCGGGTGGGTGAAAGGGGTAGGCGCGTGTCCTCTCTCTGTGATGGTCGTCTGGGCGGCTGTGGCTGGGGGCTTGCCATATTACAAGTGTTTGTAATAACCCTCTGTTTATGAGACAGATGTGGGTGTTCGTAATACCAAAACCGAAGGTGCCTTGATCAGCTGGTTTAATTGGTTGGGTTGTTAAGTGCATGGTTTGTTGGATATGGTGGAGCCTGGGTTGCTAACTCTGCCACATTTATCTGGAAGTATGGCAATAGAGGTTAGTCACTGGCGAGGCGGCTAGCCTCGCACTGACGATCATTTGGTACAGGGTTGTGAATGGGTTGTGAGGGAATAGATGGCATGCAAAGGGTTAGTAAAGTTCTAATGGTGTTCCTTCCTACTGGGGGAAGGTAGGCTGGATAGGAGTATATATACAAAAGGTTTGAGAATGTTAGTAACGGAAAAGTTAAGGATATTCAGGGGGTATGGTGGAGAGGCTAGGTCAGGAGGGAGTCGAGGAGCGTGGGGGGTTAACGAGAGGGAGAGGGTTAACGGGGGCTACGTGGAAGTTTGACCCTAAGGTCTCTGGGCGTAGGGGTGGCATTAGGCTACAGTTGGTATCTTAGACTGGGGGTTAACGACAGGGAAGGTAGGTTAATCAAACGCTACCGGGGGATGAGCAATAGGTGGTGGTATATGAGTCTGGAAATTATAGAATCATGTGGACTGTGGGGAAGATGAGGTTAGCTGTAGGTGTGTGCTTGACTGTGGATAAAAGTAGAGAAAAACATAGTGTATTATTACTCGTCAATACGATGGGTTATGGACACTATTAGTTGACACGATTTCTTGCTGATCTAGTTGTCCCTGGGAACTGCGTTTTCTATGAAATATATACCAAAGAAAGCGGCAGTTCGTAGGGGTAGCTTCGTTATTGTTTCGTGGTAGATATGCGTCGAGACAATGGTAAAAGAGGGTTATCTATACAATCTCTGGTTGGGGTAAGAATTAGAGTTACTGCATGGTTGCTAACATCTTCAGTCATTATCTCTGTCTAGGTCTTACAGGAATAATGGTTATATATACAATGGTGTACCCGTGGGTATCATCGTGTACTTAATCTAGGGGGGGGGGGGGGGGGCAGGGGTTCTTACATAAGATTCCCTGGTTTGATGAACATGGAGTAGAATTGGGCAATACAGGAACAATGGAATTTCCTATACCATCTCGTCTGTGCAGGAATATAGTTACTGGATTGTTCGCGGCATCTTCAGTCGTGAGATCTGGCAAGATAAGGCAGGCGTAATGGTTGCACGATGGTGTACCCGTGGGTATTATAGTTTCTTATCAATTATGACATGGGGGTTAACATATTACTTCTCGGATGGAAGAACATACATAGATTTATGGGGGTGGTTTGTCTTCAGAAACTTAGTCTGGCAAGACAAGGTATTTTAGGGTATGTTGATATTGATATCTTAACTTAGGGACAGGGCATGGGTGTATTAAATTAAGGTGTATTCATGTTCATCATCATGTAGGTAGAGTCTGGCGGGTAAGAGGTGTAGGACACGAGGGGTTGTGGATACGCGAGGTGGGGGAAGGGTCAGTGGTTAGAAGCGATAGGCAGGTGTGGTTTGGAGCTGCTTAGCCCTGCGGGCTTCGACCTGTCTGAACTGGTTGGCTTGGTGCCTTCTCTCCTTCTTTCTTCTCTCACGCTGATCTATGGGGCGTCTGCTCTCACCTGGTCCTTTCGTTCTGTGGGCCTTTCCTTCGGGTGTTTCTGTTCCCGTTTCTTTGTTGTTCTCGCTCGTGGCTTCCGTGGTGGGTTTCTCGTTCTGGGGCATTTTAGAAAGTAACGGGCCAACTCTGCAACAGGGGTCACAACATTGATGCTCGTGAATTTAAAGCAGCTGAAGTAACTTTGATCAAATGGGTTCAAGTAGAAACCTTTTCCAATGAATTAGAATCCTTGAAAAGCTCGAATAAGACATTAATGCCTAATATAGTGCATCAACTAAGGTTGCACCTAGACAATGGCCTCATCAGGTGTGAGGGTCGCCTGAAGTGGTCGGGTGTACCAGACGGCACAAACCGCCCTATACTTATGCCAACAAGACATCACGTTACTGATCTATTGATCATAAGTGCGCATAGGGAAGTAAAACACTACGGGGTATGTCATATTATATCAAATTTACGTCTCGCATGGTGGATACCCAGAGTTCGACAAGTAGCTCGACGCGTAGTAAGAAAGGGTGTAATATGCCAGAGACTAAAAGGTAAACCATATGCAACTGGACCAGCTCCACCTCTACCTGAATGCCGTGTAAAACACGTAGAACCTTTCCAAGCGGTAGGATTAGATTACACAGGGGCATTGAAGACGAGGGAGAGTGAGAAGGTGTATATATTATTGTTTACCTGTGCAACATCTCGAGTGGTACACCTAGAACTATGTGATGATATGTCTAGCGAAGAATTTATGCTGGCGTTCAGACGGTTTTGTGCCCGTCGTTCATTCCCTCAACTCATTCTTAGCGACAATGCTCCCATTTATGTCCAAGCATCAAAATATCTAAAGGATATGAGTAGTGATCCTACTATCATCACTTTTTTGGGAGAGAAGAAGTGCGAATGGAGGTTCATTCCAGTTAAGGCACCTTGGTTTGGTGGAATGTGGGAACGATGTGTCGGCATAGTAAAGTCAGGACTCAGAGCGGTTGTAGGACGTGCTCTATTAAAGAAGAGTGAGTTGACGACAGTCCTCACAGAGATAGAGGCAGTCGTGAATGATCGCCCGCTTACATATGTGTACACCGACCTGCAGGAACCACTACCATTAACGCCAGCTCACTTGCTATATGGGAAACCATTGACTGCGTTTCCATCTGATTTCCAATCCATAGTAGAGTTAGAGGATCCCTCGTTGTACTCTGAGGTACCGGTGTCTAAGAGATACCAGTATATATCCAGGATAATAGAGGATTTTAGGAAACGGTGGATTAGTGAATATCTGCTAGCATTGAGGGAAAGGAGTGTTACTCCCTCTGGTAGACCAACGGCACCTACAGTTGGTGAAGTTGTTTTAATTAACCCTCTCCGACATATGACGCAATTTTGAGCCTATTAGGGATACTTTAAAACCTTTGTTACCATCAGGGGTCTTTAAAAACCTTTAGTTTAGATACTTCAACCTCTGCAGTTGTCTTTGAGTTATCTGTGGGCAGAAAACTAATTTTGGAGAGGTAATTATAAGAGTGAGAGAACTCTATTTCTTATTGCTAATCTGGCAACCTCTGCGTCATATGAGTCTGAAAGGGTTAAAGAAGATAGTCCTCGTTTATACTGGAAATTGGGCCACGTGTTGGTGTTGGAGGTATACAAGGGGGCAGACTCTGTAGAGCGGGTGGTGCTATTGAAGACAGCCACTGGAACTACTGTTCGTCCTATTGCTTGTTTGTACGCTTTGGAGCTCGATTCCGCATTGCAATCAGATGCTCCACCTGTTATTGCTGGGTCCGAGGATTCTCAAAGGAACGACTCACCTCTTACTGATGGTGATCATTCTCGGACCGGGACGCGTTCCAGACGCGCTGCTGCTGGCGCCGTCGACTTGTGGCGTCAGAAGATAGCCTCTGGGCAACTTTAGGTTTAAGGTGGGGTTCAGGTCTTTTTTTGTGGGGGGAGTGTATCGTATAAATACGATAGAGTATGACTCTTTTGTGATCTCGTATGTCTCTGTGACGTCACGATCGCTCCTACAGCACGACGTAGGATGAGTAGATCGTATATTATAAGATTGTAAATAAGTTAAGTTATAAAAGGCCTAATATGCTATTAAGCAATATTGCCATGGTCTTATGTAGTATATATGAATTTATCGTATATATTAATATAATTTATCGTATAGAGCAACCTAGATGCGGTACGATAATTTGGGCTCCTGGCATTTTGCCAAGGCAGCAAGGTGTGCCTTCGAGGAAGACCAGAGCCTTCACGAACACCAACCAGTTAACATCTATTTTCCGCCCTCAGTTGATCGTGCTTTTGTGCCTCTAATCACAATACACATACAGCAATACACACAGCTACACCATCACGACGCTCTCATCGACGCCATGACTGACTGACAGATAAGCATAATATTCATGTCCATTCCCATGTGATCATTTATTCTTTCTTTAACTTGACTCGTGTCTCGGGACCGAAGTCTCGATCCCCATTGTCCACCGCCATATTGGGTAAACGTTCTCCCTTGCCTCATTGCCACGTGGAACTATTGGTGAGTTAATTCCTGGCTAATATTAACCCTTATAACCTTACCCTATATATAAATTTATTATGTGAGACCTTTGGATATAAATTAGCTTGTTTCAGATTGAATTCAATTTAGATATGGAGTAGTTTTCATTTAGATTTATTTATTTGATTCATTATAGCTTAGTAATATTTAACTTCCATTGATAGTTTACCACACAAACCCTAGGGTTCAAGGTGAACTTGGCAAAGTCTCTTCTTGTGCCTACACGGGAAATTCAGTGGATAGGGCTGGTCTGGGATACCGCCAATCTGACTCTTACTCAGAGTGTGGACAATCGCCACAGATTTCGAAAGAAACTGTTTCGTTTTCTCCACAGTCGGAATACGACGAGGAAGGTATGGGACTCCCTGGTCGGCTCTCTCAACTGGATCCTATTAACTGGGAAGTTGGGCTGGTTGAAAGTAAAAAAATTAATCATGGAAGGCAACACATTTTTCCCACTATTGCCGGAGGGAAATCTATGGCCGATTCCTCGATTAATTCACAGCTTACTATCGGTCTGGGCGAAGACTGAAACACTGTACTCTATGACAACTTGGGTTTCTCCTCCTCCTTCATTATGGGTAGACACTAGACACGGATGCTTCCGGAACTCTGGGGTGGAGGATATCAATCCAATCTAGGCTATCAAGGACAGGGCACTTGGGACCAGGGCATTTCATGGCACATCAACAAACAAGCGCTTCTAGTTCCCCTCTATTTTCTCCAAGCCCACGGCTCGTCATTGCAAGGGAAATCAATAGCGTTTCGCATGGACAACTTAGTGGCAGTCCATTGCATTCAGAAACAAGGTTCAGTGAGGTCTCGAGAGTTGCTAATAGTGTCAGAACAGATTTTTGCCCAAGCCAAATTGATGGACATTCATCTGCATGCTTCATACCTCCCAGGCGTGTCTAACGTCTGGGCGGATGCTCTGTCCCGGCGACGGAGCACCTTAGTAGAATGGGCCATCAAACAAACCGTCTTCGACAAGATGATTGCAGAGCCTTACCGTCCACAAGTGGACCTGTTCGCATCCGAGGAGACTCACAAACTACCTCTCTTCCTGACCCACCGGGGGGTGACCCAGGCGGGGGGACCAGATGCATTACTGGAGGACTGGAACAAGTGGAGTTCAATCTATCTATTTCCTCCACCAGATTCTGTTCTAATGTGCAGGGTGATGCACAAACTAAGACGTTACCGGGGCGTAGTCTCTATGATTGCACCGGTATGGCCGGCTCAGGCGTGGTACCACCAGTTGAGCAACTGGCGCAAGGACCCGGTGTCACTTCCGGTCTCCGCATTCCACTTAAAGACAATTGGCAACCTTCGGACCTCGCTCAATTTTGCCTTCTGGACATTTACAAGGCCAAATGGCTAGTTCAGTATGGGGACAGTGTCACTAATAAACTCATGAACCAATATACTATATCTACCAGGAGGCAATATCAATCACATTGGAAAGCTTTCACTAACTGGATTGTTGAGTCAGGGCGATCCGATGCATCAGAAGCCCTAATTTTCAGATACTTAGATTATTTGTTTGAGCAGAAGCATTTTTCCGTTGTTACGTTAAAAAATCACTTGTCTGCCATCAGAACTCCCTTCTTTGATCTCACTGGTCTCTCGATACCGCAGGCGGAGGAGAAAGGGTTTATGAGGGCGTCAGTGGCGGATCCAGCTCAGGCTTAAGGGGGGGGCTGATATACATGAGGGGCGCCATAATTCACACAATGTTCTTTATATGTATTGTATTTCAGATAAAATGCAGTATACTGTATATCAGATGTAAGGGCGCAATTTTGGTCACTAAGGGGGGGGTAGCCGCCCCCCCCGCCCCCCCCTGGATCCGCCACTGGAGGGCGTGTTTTAAGATCCGCCCACCACCACGTCAGCTCATGCCCACTTGGTCGCTTGATAAAGCCTTGTCTTTACTTCAATCGCGTAAATACAACACTGCGCCGGATTTTGATTCATTACTTAAAAAGGCTGTGTTTTTTATGGCTTTAGCTACTGGTTATAGGGTCTCTGAGCTGGCGGCAATGAGCAACGAACCTAATTGCCTTAGGTTTGGGAGACTGCACGACAAGGTCCAAATCGCGCCGTCTCCCACTTTTGTAGCAAAGAATGAGCATTCTGATCATATTTTCTCAGAATTTTCTGTTCCGGCGTTGAAACGCAGACACACACATCATATTTCATGTCCAGTGGAGGCCTTAGTTAAGTTTATGAGGGCAGCTCACCCTCGACAACCAGGCTTTCTGTGGGTAAACCAGGCAGGTAATCGTGTTACTAGGAGAAAATTGGCTTCTCTATTAGTAGATGTTATTAAAGAAAGTAATCCCGGCGTAGTGGGCAGGGCCCACGACATCAGGAAGTGGGCCGTCTCTCTTAGATTTTTACAAAAATTTGATATAGACGACATTGCCAACACTCAATTGTGGGCATCAAACCATACTTTCCTTACACGATACTTATCGGTCGCTCTGGACAAGCCAAAACGTACCTGTGTAGCTTTACGTCAGAAGGTCTCGTAGGCTATGTGCTATTATGGTTTAAGATTAAGGCGAGAAAAAGGGGGGGGGGGGCGGCTGTGGTGAATAGCCCTAAGCCCCACAGAGCTCTTCCGCTGGAGATTGTGATAAATCACGAGCTGTGATCTAACTGATATGACGGTGCAAAAGTTTTTATTTTATTTTAAGATGTCTATCATAGTTGCAACTATACTGTATAGGATTAAGAGAATGTACAAACACATATACTCTTTGCAAATATCATTAACCCTCATCTAGCGGGGTTTTTTGGGCTATTTTGGGCATATTCAGGCCCTCCTGAATGATAAATCAAGTATCTGCATGAAAAGAAATGTATCCAGCAAAATAAAAAGGCGCTAAAAGCTTCAAAATGAGACCAGAACGAGCTACGTAGCACTCGTCGTTCTCAGGCAGTGGTACCACCAACATGGGAGTTTAGCGTATAGCGGCATATTTTTTCCAGCTACGCTCACTACTAGCTACACTGCCGGCCTCTCGAGAACACAGGGAGGGTGAGTCAGTGGGCGGCGGTAGGCCCTGGGAGTCGGGCGTGTGGCCCGCTGCACTCCCAGCCATTTGCACTCGATTTTAACCCTTTAAAAGCCTTAATAATACTCCTAACTTGCTGCAAATTGGCGCCCGGCTATAGCCAGGCGCCGCTCTTTAAGGGTTAAGAAGAGAACAATATTCCAAAGAGTTCATAGTTCTAAGTAGGGACACAAGGATGTTCCCATTTTATCATGTATAGATCTTTAACCTCTGAAGTGCGCATGGGGGTAATTAGACACCTCTGCCTGTGCGCATGTATTTGAGCTGTTTCCATCACTAAAATATTCATTTTACCATAAATAGCATTAACCCTTAATTAGCGGCGAGCAACATAAGTCGAGTTAAAAAAAGCTGGACTATGTGGCGGCGCTCGACATAGGTCGAGTGGCAATTTCAGCACGTAATGTGGCTGAGAGAGAGAGACAAGTGGTGGCAGGAGACTAGCGAGCGTATGACTGCTCCAGACCACCGCGGCGAACCTACTGACACAAATCTCAGCTCCCTCCTCCCTCTCTCACTCGCTACATACTCAATTATGTACCGAAACTACCGAATTACCTGCTTTTTGCACTCGCGTTGCACGGTTATTGCAAGAAAACTATCCATCATACAAGGATCGTTATGGTGTCATTCGAAAGCTCTGTTTATGCCCTTTCAGGGATAGGTACTTGTTTTACGTTCTGGGTCTTATTTAGGCATGAAAATGATCACGTAAACAGCCCTATTTTGGCTAAAAACACCCCGCTGTGCGGTACATATAATAAACCGCATAGGCCGCTCGTAAGGTGTTAATACTTATCCATATGCGCCTATTATAGGTTGATTATAAAGGTATTAACCTGTTACAACAATAAAACAAGTGAAAACAGCATTTGGATGGTCAAAATCGGCGATACAGGGCGGGAGTTACATAATGTATGGGTGAGGCAACCTCCTTTCCCGCCAATTTCCCCCAAGGCTGGAGAGACACTGTCGATCGATACTCTCTCTCTCTCTCTTGCACTCGCTTGCTAACAGTGATGACAATGCCCTGCTTGCAACTCGCTAATGTTAGCACAAAAATATACCTCAGAATAAGGGAATAACAGGGAAAATAGGTGATAACTGAAGGAGGGGAGGAAAGTGGGGAAGGAGGAGAGGTAGAGGAGTGATATTTTGCATGGCCCAGATGCAAAAAAAAAAAAAAAAATCGATGTTTAAAGTTGATTTTTTTTTTCTGACTCTTAAGAGTCTTCCCGCAGTCCGCCGGGGGAACTCTTAAGAGTCTTCCCGCAGTTCCCGGGTTAAGTAAAAGATCTGGTCATGGGCAAGCAGACTTTCTTCGAAGTCACGCCCTGCTTGCAATCTTTTCTATTTTTATAACTATTTATTGTTTGTATACAATAAAACTTAAACAAATTTATACGGCTTATTTTTGTCCTGAGGTTAAGGTATTGTTACGAATGTCCCCCTCCAGTCTTGGTACTCAGGCAATATCGTCAATGATGGAGGGGCCACTATTAAATTATAGGTGTGATTCCCGGAGGGAAGTAATGAAAACCTAATATTTAGTAGGGCCCCGTAATCATTGACGATGCATGGCCCTCCCACCATCCCCTTCCCATTCGTTGATTTTCTAGTGAGTCTTGATATATCAGTGAAGAAGGAAAGATGGCCGCTAGGGGGCCTGCGGCTGGGCGCTGCGCACAAGAAATCTACGCTTGGAAAGCCATAATATAACAGATATTAAGTTAAATTTTATTTTTTATTTTCTACAAAGTTTTTTCTGTAGGGTACCCGATCACAAGAGACGATTCCATAAGAGAATTAAGCGTGCACTTATGAGAGTACTCCCTGACCCTTCCGCGTGGGAGATTCAAAACTGCTGCCGCGGGTGTTGAAGGGAGACTATTATATTAATAGGCAATATCGTCAATGATTACGGGGCCCTACTAAATATTAGGTTTTCATTACTTCCCTCCGGGAATCAAACCTATAATTTCCTCCATTCTTGATTTACCTCTTCCCACCTAATATTTTTTTTATTGAAGTTAAATTTACTGAAATTTACTGGCCCGGCAGTGGCGTTTCTAAGGGGGGGCCAGGGTGGGCCGTGGCTCCCCCAGAATATGGGCTGGCCCCTGGGTTGGCCCCCCCAGTTTATATTCCTACATCTATTATTATAATGTGGTAAAACTGGTAATGGTATTTTGACTCCTTGATAATAAACACAATGGATAATGTAATGATAATTGGGCTTTAGCCATTACCCAAGGTATTATGTAGCATCATCATAAGTTCATAACATGTAACCCAGCTGGTGAACAAGCCTACGTCTTTTCCATCCTAAATGACCTAGAGCAGTTAGTTCAGCAACCCACCCGTATCCCGGATCGCATCGGAGATCGGCCCAACATTCTTGACTTGTTTCTAACTTCTAACCCTTCTTCTTATACTGTTGATCTTTTCTCTCCTTTGGGCTCCTCCGACCATAAACTTATCTCTGTCACCTGTCCAATCTCTCCAGTACGGCCACCCGATCCTCCTAGCTGGCGGCGCTTGTGGCACTTCGGCGCTGCCGACTGGGAGGCTCTTCGGCAGTACTTCTTTGATTTCCCATGGAATGATTTCTGCTTCCGTGGCCGGGGACCCTCGGAGAGTGCTGAACGCATTACCGAGGTAATCCTATCGGGCATGGAAGCATACATTCCATTCTCTTTCTCTCTGACTAATGTTAAAAAACCTTGGTTTACTCACGCCTGTTCTACTGCTGTCCGCAATAAGGAGGAAGCATTCAAACTGTACCGACGCCTTAAAACTCAAGGCTCTCATTCTTCCTATGTTTCTGCCCGGAATCAAGCCAAATCTGTTCTTCGACTTGCCAAACACTCTTTTATCGATAATAAATGCACTGAACTATCCAACTCTAGCTCTTCCCAAGCTTTCTGGCATCTAGCCAAAAACCTCTCCAACAATTTCTCTTCCTCGTCTTTCCCTCCCCTTTTCCACTCTGATAGCACAACCATCAGAAATCGACTCAGCACAGGACAACCAGGAAGGAGGACCGAAGACAGCGAGGGCGGCAACCTGCGAAGGAATTAAATGCTAATCCGTCAAGAACCGCGAATTTGGATAAGGCTCCACCAACACGACCCGAATTCAAAACCGCCAGGGATAACGACCGAGGACCGATGACAGCCATGAATGTAAATGTAGATCCGACCAGAACCAAAAATGTGATTAAAGAACGTTCTGCGAGTTCTAAAACCGCAACTTTAAAGGTTTTCTATGCAAACGCTCGTAGCATACGCAATAAATTTTCAGATTTAGAGGAACTAGTGTTTACTGAAAATTATGATGTGATTGGTATAACAGAATCCTGGCTCAATACAGAAGATAGAGACTTTTTAGCACTTCCCGGTTATGTAATGCTTGAGAAAAGCCGAATAAATAAAAATGGAGGTGGCGTGTTATTTTATATCAAAGAAAGTCTGAACCCGACCCTCTTGTCAAAACCTCAAATTGTGAACGTCGACACATCTTTTGTGCTAATAAAGAATAATAAAGGTACAAAAATAATACTTGCATTAATATACAGACCTCCAGCTCAATCAGTGCAAACTGACCGAGAAATTTATGAACAAATTGCAGATGTAAGTAACTCACAAGATACCGTATTTTTTGGCGACTTTAATTTACCTGTGACCAAGTGGGGCGATACTCTTACTTCACACTCCGGACATGACTTGTATGCGAACTTGCAAGAGAGTTCACTCTATCAATTTGTTCGATCGCCGACCCATGGTAATAATGTTCTTGACCTTGTACTTGCAACAAAAGAAGAATTAATAGAGAATTTGAATGTTGGTGATGAATTCAGTAACAGCGACCATCGTACAATAACTTTCACTTTAAAGTTTACTAGTAACGAACCAAATAGCAGCATCGAAAAAGTCCCTAATTTCAAGAGAGCAAATTTTCATAAACTTGAGCTATGTTTAAAGAAACTGACTGGAGCTTTTTAATTAACAATAACGACATAAATACATCTTGGGAATTATTCGAAACCACTTACCTAAAAGCAGTGCAGGACTGCATACCATTGAAAATACGGCGTCCAGGCCTTAATAATAAGCCCAAATGGTGGAATAAAGATATTTCAAACTGTCTGCTTGCTAAAAAGTTTGCTAATGATAGATTAAAATCCTCACAAAATGACGAAGAACAGGTGAAATTTGTAGAGCTACGACGCAAAGCTAAAAAGTTAATTAAGCAAAGTAAAAAGACCCTGGAGTTACATGTTGCGAATCAAAGTAAAACAAACCCGAAAGAATTCTATAGTTATATCAGAAAGAAAAAAGTAGTTACTTCAACTGTTGGACCGTTAGTCGATGAAAATGGAGAATACACCAAAGACGAAGTACAAATGAGTCATGCCCTCAATACCTTCTTTGCATCAGTTTTTACAACGGAAGACCTCAGTGATATTCCTACACCATCGCCGATTCAGATTGATAATTCAGATGTTCTAAGCAATATCACCGTTACAGAGAGAGAAGTATTGAATTGTTTAGATAAACTCTAGGTAAATAAAACGCCTGGACCTGATAAAATCTCACCTAGAGTCCTAAAGGAAGCTAAGGATGAGCTCTCCAAACCACTGACATTGCTATTTAATAAATCCTTGCAGTCTGGAAATATGCCTGATCAGTGGAAGCTAGCCAACGTAACACTGATATTAAAAAAAGGCAGCAAATCCCTACCCAGAAACTATCGTCCAATTAGCTTAACCTCAGTTGTATGTAAAATGTTAGAAACACTCATAAGAGACAGACTCGTAAATCACTTAGAGGAAAATAACATACTTAACCCGGGAACTGCGGGGAGACTCTTAAGAGTTCCCCCGGCGGACTGCGGGAAGACTCTTAAGAGTAAGGGGAAAAAAAAATCCATTTAAAGCACCCCAAAATGTTTTTTTTTGTTTTTTTAGCCCCTGGGCCATGCCAAATATCACTCCTCCACCTCCCCTCCTTCAGTTATCACCTATTTTCCCTGTTATTCCCTTATTCTGTGGTCTATTTTCGTGCTAACATTAGCGAGTTGCAAGCAGGGCATTGTCATCACTGTTACCAAGCGAGTGGAAGAGAGAGAGAGAGAGTATCGATCGACAGTCTCTCTCCAGACTTGGGAAAGAGTGGTGGGGAGGGAGGTTGCCTCAGCCATACATTATGTAACTCCCGGCCTGTATCGCCGATTTTGACCATCCAAACGCTGTTTCCACTTGTTTTATTGTTGTAACAGGTTAATACCTTTATAATCAACCTATAATAGGCACATATGGGTAAGTATTAATGCTATTTATGGTAAAATAACGATGTTAGTGATGGGAACAGCTCAAATACGTCAGCACAGGAGTGTGGTGTCTCATACCCCCCATGCGCACTTCTTAGGTTAAAGATACTCAACACGGCTTTTGTAAAAAACATTCCTGTTTAACAAACCTCTTAGACTTCTTCCACGATATCCTCAACCTCTACGATGAGAGTAAAGCTGTAGATATATATACCTTGATTTTCAAAAGGCCTTTGACAAAGTTCCCCACAAACGTTTACTGCTAAAACTAAAAGCGCATGGAATACAAGATGGTGTGTTGAAATGGATAGAAAATTGGCTCAGCGACAGAAAGCAAAGAGTAGTCATAAACGGTAAGGCATCTAAATGGACCAATGTAAGTAGCGGGGTACCCCAGGGATCGGTACTAGGACCAATTCTCTTTCTAATTTACATCAACGACATAGATGAGGGTCTCACCTGTACAATCTCAAAATTTGCTGACGATACAAAAATTGCAAATAGCGTACTCTCAAAAGAACAAGTTGACGATATGCAACACAATCTAGATAAGTTGTCATGTTGGGCCCAAATTTGGCAAATGAGTTTCAATGCGGATAAATGTAAAGTACTACATATCGGATACCAAAATGAGAAAGCAAACTATTTGATGAATGGCACTCAGCTTAAGAATGTAAACAGAGAAACTGATCTGGGAGTAACAATATCGAGTAACCTAAAACCGAGCCAACAATGTTCAGAAGTTGTTAAGAAGGCAAACAAAATAATTGGCTTTATAGGCAGGTCATTTGAGCATAAATCCAAAGACGTTATCCTAACCCTTTACAATTCCTTAGTCCGCCCTCTTCTGGAATACTGCGTTCAATCCTGGTGCCCTTATTACCAAAAAGATATAAACAAGCTAGAACGAGTTCAACGTAGAGTTACCAAAATGATACCTAGCCTAAAGAACAAACTATACGAGGAGCGTCTTAGAGAATTAAATCTATTTCCTTTAACCCAGCGCAGATTAAGAGGCGACTTAATTCAAGTGTTCAAAATCATCAAAGGCATCGACAATATGAACTGTAGTAAGTACTTCACTATCGACCAATCTAATTACATGCGGGGAAACGGTTGCAAAATTATTGGTAAATCTTTTAACTCACACGAAGCTAAGAATTTCTTCTTCAATCGAGTTGTCAACTTATGGAATGGGCTTCCCCGAGATGTCATAGACTGCAGCACCGTTGATTCATTTAAACTTCGCCTAGACAAATATCTCGCATCAAATCCGCGACTGACTGCGTTTGTAAATGAATAACTTTATTTTATCCTCCCATCAGTTACTAACCCATCTGTCCCCTACTAACTTCCTAATCCTGCCACGGACATTAGTTCCAGGGCAGTAGTTCCCTTTCCAATGTTCCCTTACCCACTCTAAACCACTGTTTGGACACTTGATCCTCAGTGTTTTGGAGGACAAGCAGCCTAGAAGGGTCACTAGACCTGTTGTGGCTTGATTTCCTTTGTACTTCTTCCTCTGACAAAGCTAAACTCTTCGCTCAAACTTTTGCTCAACCTTGGATGATTCCGGTGCTATTCCTCCCTCTCCACCCTCCTCTCTCTTACTTATGCCTAATATCCTAATCTCTTCTAAAGATGTACTTTCTACCCTCTCTGGGCTTAATACTAATAAGGCGTACGGTCCGGACGGTGTTCCTCCTGTTGTTCTCAAAAACTGTGCTTCCGTGCTGACTCCCTGCCTAGGCAAACTCTTTCGTCTCTGTCTATCCTCTAACGTCTTCCATTCATGCTGGAAATTTGCTCACATTCAACCTGTCCCAAAGAAGGGTGACCGTTCTCAACCCTCCAACTACTCTCATCTCTTGTCTTTCTAAAGTTTTTGAAACTATTCTTGCTTCCAAATTTCTTAAGCATTTCTCTTCTTATAATCTGCTCTCAGATCGCCAGTATGGCTTCCTTAAGGGTCGCTCTACTGGTGATCTTCTTTCATATCTTACTAACTCTTGGTCATCCTCCTTTCGGGAATTCGGTGAGACTTTTTCTATTGCACTAGACATATCGAAAGCCTTCGATAGAGTCTGGCACAAATGTTTAATTTCTAAACTACCCTCCTTCGGTTTCTATCCCTCCATCTGTGCCTTTGTCTCTAATTTCCTTTCCGGCCGTTCCATAGCCGCGGTTGTGGACGGCCATTGTTCACTTCCTCACCCTATAAACTCCGGTGTTCCTCAGGGCTCTGTCCTATCTCCTATTCTCTTTCTAATTTTTATAAATGATCTCCTCAACTATACCTCAATTCCCATCCATTCATACGCAGACGACTCAACCTTACACTACTCCATTAGTTTTTCAGAATGCCCAAGCCAGCAATCCCTCAACGACAAACGTAATGAAGCCATAGAACTCTTTAATTCTGATCTAAATACTATCTCCAATTGGGGCAGAGAAAACTTTTTTTTTTTTTTTTTTTTTTTTTTTCTATATTCCAACTACTCCCTCTCGGGCATAGGCTGAGAGCCTGTTCATTCCACCGCTCAACACGGTGAAGCCCGTGAGGTCTTGTTCCAGTCTGGGGGGTGAGACATGTGAAGCATCCACCATGGCTCGAAGCAGCTCCATCTCTGAAGCGGCCGGTTGCTTCGCCCAAGTGCTTCACCGTCTCACCCTCCAGACTCAGACCCTCACTCTCAGAACGCCACCTATTGAGCAGTGAACTCACTAGGCATTGTCCCCCTGTAACATATTTTGAATATGGGAATATTCATACAGTGTTATTTAATCAGGGAACAATGAGGGTATTTTTTTGGCATTTCGGTGGGCTTTGTGGTAATGCACTGATACTAGGTACAGCACACCTTTACCTTTGTTACCTTTGTTACCTTTAATGCTTCCAAAAACCCAATTTCTCCATCTATCTACCCGTCAGGATCTCCCAGCGGACTATCCCTTATTCTTCAACAATACAAAAATCAATCCTTCATCTTCTCTCAATATTCTTGGTGTCTCTTTTTCTTCTGCTCTCAGTTGCAAGGACCATATTACCAGTCTTGCTAAGGCAGCCTCCCAGAAGCTGGGTGTGCTCAACCGCCTTAGGGGGTTCTTTTCCCCTGCACAGCTTCTTGCTCTGTACAGGGGCATAGTGCATCCTTGTATTGAGTATTGTTCACATGTTTGGGGAGGTTCCTCTCACACCGCTCTCCTAGACAAAGTTGAAAGGAAGGTCTTTCGTATCATTAACCCTCTCACTACCATATGACGCAGAGGTTGCCAGATTAGCAATAATAAATAGAGTTCTCTCACTCTTATAATTACCTCTCCAAAATTAGTTTTCTGCCCACAGCTAACTCAAAGACAACTGCAGAGGTTGAAGTAACTAAACTAAAGGTTTCTAAATACCCCTGATGGTAACAAAGGCTTTAAAGTATCCCTAATAGGCTCAAAATTGCGTCAAGGACATGAGAGGGTTAACTCCCGTCCACTCACTAACTCTCTGCAATCTCTCTCTGTCCGCCGCAATGTTGCATCTCTCGCTATTCTATCGCTACTATAATAATCAGTGTTCCTCAGAGCTTTCCCAGTGTATACCACCTCCTTTACGTAGGGCACGTGGTACCCGTCTTGCAACTCAATCCCACCCCTACTCTGTGCAACTCTCCAACCCAAGAGTGAAACGTTCCTCTCAAACTTTCTTCTACTCAACAGCTGAACTCTGGAACTCTCTCCCAGAATCAGTCTATCCCTCTTCCTATGACTTAAATTGCTTCAAACTCCGTATGTCCAGGCATTTTGGCTCGAACATCCCTTGAGTTTGGCCCTGTCACTCTTTCAACTATGGGGGGAGGCACTCGTTATAGGCAGTTCTGCCTTTTGCCTCCCTCAATCACATAGAAAAAATAAAAAAAATAAAAATAACCAAGACCTCGTATCACCATAAAGAAATAAAACATTATAGTTATCCCTAATCTTTTGCCTGCGATCTCCGTTTTCTTTCATGACGACATGAATATAATTTTTTAAAGTTTCTCATATTGTTAATTAGTGTTAAGTATAATATAATATTATTCTAAATTCTTCAATGTTTATTGTTCTGAATTTCACGCAGACACGAATGTTACTAGCGACGCAAGGTAAATAAAGGGAAAAAGAAAGGAAAACATTCTAGAGGTGAAAGAACATTTTGAGGCTTACAAAACGCAGAAGAATAAAGTACAGGTGTTATGCCCTGATTTTATACAGGATTAACTTGGTATAGGTGAGTTCTGCAAGACTGGGTTATTGGATTTCTTGCAAAATACATAGAGAATCAACAGAGGACATAGATAATCTCGGATAAATGGTTTGTAATACAGCTTTATTCTAAATAACACTCAGGTATAAGGTACGTAATAGAATTCACACGAACAATAGATGTTGGAGCACTCAGGTAGGTTATTGGACTTATTACAATCTCCCAGCACTTATCGCGGATTTGGATAGAGACATACTTCCCACTTCCAACGTTCAGGCATTATTCTTCTGATCACATTGCTTTATGATACGTAGGGTACATGAATCACACAGGTTAGGTATTTTGCTTTGTTAACTCTCTGGTAATATGACTCTTAACCCGGGAACTGCGGGAAGACTCTTAAGAGTTCCCCCGGCGGACTGCGGGAAGACTCTTAAGAGTCCGGGAAAACAAAAATCAATTTAAAACCAAAAAAAACAAAAAATAAATAAAAAATTTGCCCCTGGGCCGGTCTATTTTTGTGCTAACATTAGCGAGTTGGTAACAGGACGTTGTCATCACTGTTAGCAAGCGAGTGCAAGAGAGAGAGAGAGAGAGAGAGAGTATCGATCGACAGTCTCTCTCCAGAGGTGGAGGAAAGTGGTGGGCTGGGAGGTTGCCTCAGCCATACATTGTGTAACTCCCGGCCTGTATCGCCGATTTTGACCATCCAAACGCTGTTTCCACTTGTTTTATTGTTGTAACAGGTTAATACCTTTATAATCAACCTATAATAGGCGCATATGGATAAGTATTAATGCTATTTATGGTAAAATAAATATTTTAGTGATGGGAACAGCTCAAATATGTCAGCACAGGAGTGTGGTGTCTCATACCCCCCATGCGCACTTCAGAGGTTAATCAAGGATGAAAGTATAAGTAATGTGGTTAGTGCCCAAGAATTAACATAAAGGGATAACTGTAACTAGTTGCACTGGTCTAGGATGTTCACTTGTCTAGGTGATACTTCGGATCGAAAATATCAGTGAGGGCGAATCAGGTTAAACCTGATGGCAAGAATAATTACGGGAGTCAGTTCGCCTAAGCTAAATTTCACTGATATATATTAACCCTTGTCTAGCGGGGTGTTTTGGGCTCATTTGGGCATATTCAGGCCCTCCTGCATGATAAATCAAGCATCTGCATGAAAAAAAAACAATATTTAGCAAAAAACTAGGCACTAAAAGCTTCAAAATGAGACCAGAACGAGCTATGTAGCACTCGTGGTTCTCTTGCAGTGGTGCCACGAACATGGAAGTTTAGCATATATCGGTATATTTTTCCCAGCAATGCTCACTACTGGCTACACTGCCGGCCTCTCGAGAACACAGGGAACATGAGTTAATGGGTGGCGGTAAGCCCTGGGAGTCGGCTGTCTGACCCGCTGCTCTCCCGGCCATTTGCACTCGATTTTAACCCTTTAAAAGCCTTAATAATGCTCCTAACTTGCTGCAAATTGGTGCACGACTTAAGTCGAGCGCTGCTCTTTAAGGGTTAATACATACTAGCATAATAATCACCTGTTTCCTAACATCAGAGAAAGTTGAGACATAATCAAATACACTGGATGGTTGAGTTAATAGCACCGTAACACTGGTACTTTGCGAAGTAACACTGTGATAGAGTTTTCCTGGTTATCTTGCGTTAGTGATGTTGGGGGTTAACAGTAGCTCTGGGGGCCGTCCAAGCTGTCCGGTAGTGTAGAGAAGGTTTTACAAATAGGCTTCTTGCGGGCGGTTCTACACCTTTTTGGCAACAAATGCTGATGGGTTAAGACAGTCGATTGTTGCCAAGGAGTTATTCTTGCAGAGTCCTCACTCAAGAGTTTCTCGCATAATCCCTTCTAACATAACAAGATCTTTCTGCCTTAGATCAGTTATGAGTTATGATCGTTCGTAACTCAAGTAGCGGATGGTGCACTATCAGAAGTTAATGAAACAATCAATAATTTGTGAATTTGTTGTCTACCAATATAATATTACTGCCGGTAGTCCCGATCGCAATAAAACATTCGTAAAGGGTTAATTCACTTCCTCACCGAGTTGCACAGATTACGGAACGCCAAATTATCGTGAATCTTGAGGGGGGGAGGGAAAACTAGACGCCAACGCAGTGTGGCCAGCCGTTGCTTTGGGCTCTAATATTCAACTGCCTGACTGTTGTCTCTGTGTCTTATTTATAGGCAGGTCAAGGAAGCTTCAGGAATATTCTAGAAGTATTGGATGTCAATGCTATGAAGTAGTTAATTTATTCTGGTGAACTTAGGTGGTTAGGGAGTTTTTTTTTAATGTGGCGGTAAGTAACTTGTTATCTGATTTATTATCGTGGATATCTTAACTCTAGTATGAGGTACTAGTAGAGTTGTTTAGGCGGATTTGGTGAAGGTTTTTAAGTACTACTCTGTTGGCGCCCTACATGACTAGGCTGGGAGGTATTATTCATCAATTCACCTAAGTATCCTTCTCTGGTCTAGCTGACATGCTATTCGTAATCTAGGATGGGATAAGGAAGATTTTGGTTTTGGTTAAGGATGAGATAGGATGGTATTTGGATAGGTATTTAGAGGGTTAGTTCATCACCTGTTGGAAATTCACCTGGTGTCTGGCAAGAATTTGTTGGCTACGTGTGGGTCATGGTGAACGTCCGCGGGGGTTGGGGGGCATGCCACTCCCTAAATATGTATATATGGGATTTTCTTATGATGTGGTGGGGTCAAGAGTGATACTCCTACTCATGGGGCTCATGAATAGTGGTTTTCGTGAAAATGCAAGTCAGGCGGAACCGTCGACTTCTTAGGGGTGAGAGGTTGGCTGTTGTAGCCTCGCGCCGTCCGCCCTCCTGGTTCAGGTTGCGAGTTGGGCTAGCAAGTTAGAGGGTAGTAAATGGGGTTACAAGAATGAGTCTTTACCTGCTATTTATTGGGGTGAGGAAATGAATGGGATCGGCATGTTAGAACGTTCGTCTGGGCATCTTTACAGGTGGGGGTTGGATATTGGAAAGGGGGTGGTTTGAGGCTAGTCGCCGCGCCGCTCGTGACCTAGGGTAGTGACCCTTAATGCGCTGGACATAGGGGTGGCATTTCTCTACGATCGAACAGGTAGGGTGGTGTGTGCAGCGGGGCGTGAAGGAGAAAAGGACAGGATGACCCAAAAAAACAGGTTACCACTGAGCATGGGGTCACGAAGCAAAACAGAGTAATGTGGATGTGGATTAGGAGGTGGTGATTGGAAGACGTGTAACAATTGTGGAAAAGTAAATGGAAGAGAGGAATAACATGGCGGATAGAAGATAATTACCCTAAGGACTGAAATACATGCATGAAGGACGGTATTAGTTGTCGTCAACTTAAGGTGAATGGGATTTGGTTGGAATGCACGGAATACGATTCGACATGGGCAGTGCCTCTGTGTCGTAGCAATATCGATCGGGCAAATTCCGGTTAATATTATATATACACGTGGTTACTAGAAGAACAAGACAAGGGGCCACTGAGCATGGGGGTACATATCTATATACTTAGTTACTACAAAAGAAAGGAACAGCTGAGCATGGGGTTGGTATGTGGGTGTTGTAACTGAGCAGGGGGCTGCATATATCTATTCTCGTAATGGAGAGAGATACTAGGTAGCTTTCCTGCATTCCTCTTGAGATGATCGTATGCAGATTGGTCATAATTAAACATATAAATCAACAGATATGAATCAATACAATAACTGGCAGAGGGTTAGTATTTCGGGTTAGAGGTTAGGTCAGAGGACGGAGGGGGATCATAATTAATTATAGGGCTGACATAATCATGATCGGATTCGTTGTGGACTGGAAAACGAAGGTGTCCTGAGATTGCCTTCGCACCTACACAATGAAAATACTATAACTCACAAGGTGGTTATCTAATTAAATACATACTTAGTTGGTAGGCTACATCAAGAATGTCCAGGAGGAAAATCATGTGGTTTGTATTAAAGAAGACTGGGTTTTTAAAGAAGACTGAGGCGTGTAACATGCGGAGTTAAGTGGAAAAGAGAAAACATCGTGGATAACAGATAGTTACCCTAAGGAGTGAATACATGCATAAACGACGGCATTATAGACGTCGTCCTAATAAGATGATGAAAACTGGTTTGGTATGCACGTGGCACAATACGACACCAGGACAGTGCCGCTATGTCGTATCAATACTGGTGGCATACTCCGGTTAATATTATATAATTATACACTTAGTTACTAGAAGACAAGGACAAGTTCCCTAAATTATGTTAACATTAGGGAGTTGGTACATCAATAAAATAGCAATGTGGATCTCAGTGAGTTATGGGGCTGTCTAGTGTAATTTCATAATTAATCTCGGAATTACCCCTAGGTACTTTGTCTAGTGAAATGGAGGTTGTATTAGGAAGGTTGGGAATATATATAGTTAGTGGATAAAACAACGGGAGGTTAGAGACATACAATTGCTAGAATTGGGGGGGGGGACTACGATTGTTATATAACTAAATACAGGGCTAACGTAATCACGATCTGATTTGGTATTGAAATGGAAGCTAAGGTGTCTTTTAGATCGCCTCGAACCTACACAATGAAAGTATTATAGCTTGTATGGTGGTTACATAATTAAATACATACTTAGGTGGTACATCAAGAATGTCAGTGAGTAAAGTATTGTGGTTTGTATATTAGAAGACTGTGATTGAGAGACGTATAATATGTGGAATGAATTGGGAGAGAGAGACCAAATCGGGGATGGAAATGGGACCGGGGATCTCGTTGGGGGTGGGGTTTTCGCTCTCAGGATTTTCGTTCCTGTGGCTCGTTAGGGGTGGGGGTTTCGATCTCAGGATTTTCGTTCCTGTGGTATTTTAACAGGTAATGATAAAAGTACAGGCTAGAGAAGAACATGAAAATAAGTTTGTTATGCCCTGATTTTATACAGGATTAACGTTTGATCAAGGTGAGTTCTGCAAGACTGGAATATCAGATGTTCATGCAAATACATGTAAGGAATCAATAGAACACATAATATAATTTCTGAATGTGGTTTGTAATACAGCTTTATTTATGTAGCACTTATTAGCATAGAAAAAGAATACATTCACTTAGGAAAACATGAAGGGACAAAAGATTCAGTATCAATATTGGTCTTTCAATTCTTCTAGCACGATCGTGGAGCTAGATAGAGCGTACACTACCACTTTCAACACTCAGGTATTATTCTTCTGAGATAAGTACAAAACATAAGATCAGAGAAGTTTCACTCGAGGGGCACTGATTAAATTCTCATAATTATCTTTTGGAAGTTAATTGTTTATACCTTATGCTCTGTTATTTTTGTTGACGTGTATCTAGCTTCCGATTTTGGTTTTCACAAAACGCGAGTGGTTATGCAACCATTTTATATACTTGGTTGACTGTTAATGCACGGTATATGAATTCGTCACTGAGAGTATTTACTTTACGACCTATCCCATAAACTCTCGGGATCTCAAAATATCTATACCATAATCTCCGGAAATGAAGCACTCATTATATGGCTGGGGGTAAATATTGTTGTGATAATTATCTCGTAGTATCTTTGCACTGATACAAATTATTTGGCAATAAACAGGAAACGCTGGTAGTATAACTTGAAGTACTCGTCATAGATAGCAAATAACTAAGGGGAAGCATAAGTGAACTATTTATCCTCTAGTTAGGTATCTCCGCACTGATACAAATAATAATTAATAGGGGGCACGGGTCCTTGGAGCGGCTTCGGTCGCGCCGGGAATTTCCACACCTCTCACACCACACACACACATCACACAGTTTTTCCTACACCGAGAAATGACTCTCCGGCTGTCATTTCTCGAAGACTTCTTCTAGCCGGAGACATTGAGAGCAACCCAGGACCCACGTACACATACATATGTCCAACTTGCTCAAAACCCATCACTTCGAGTCGCCATACTAAGGGTTCAGTTCTCTGCAATTCATGCGGGAACTGGACCCACTTCACCTGCACAACACTTGCCTCCAAGAAACACTACACAAACACCTGGACCTGTTCCTCATGCCCCTCCCTCTCCCAGTCAAATCCCTCACCTAAAACCCGTCCACCTCTCCTCCCCAACCCACCTAACCTTCCCATATCATCCACTCCCCCCCCCCCCCCTAAAACCCGTCCACCTCTCCTCCCTAACCCACCTAACCTTCCCATACCATCCACATCCTCAACTCAACACACCACACCCCATCCTAATCCATTCCAACCCCCATCTTCTGCTCCCCAATCCCCACCCCCACCTCACCCATCCCAACCCCCAGCCCCTCCCTCACCCCCACCCCCCCCCTCACCCCATCCTCGTGCAGCAGCACCCAACATACATCGTGCACATAACATTAACATTCTTCAACTGAACATAGATGGCATCAACACAAAGAAACACGAACTCTCACACTTCATCAAACAACACAACATACACATTGCCATCTTACAAGAAACAAAACTCCGCACAACACAAAAACACCCACATTTCATAATTTCACCACCATCAGACAAGACCGGGCTGTCGGTGGGGGCGGCGGACTCATCACCCTGGTACAAAAGAAATATCATACATAGTAACCAGTGTACAAACCAAATCCCTCCTCCCCCCAAATGATAACACAACAGAAATACAGTCAATTAAAATACGCACTGGCAACAACTCCAACATAACCATCATAAACACATACATCCCTCCCCAAACATCCCCTACAGTACCAAATGAATACAGACCACACTTACAACACATCACAAACACCCCACACATCATCCTGGGTGGTGACTTCAACGCCAAGACGTCGGCCTGGTTTGTCGACAACCCCGACACAGACAGAGGGCTGGTACTACAAAACCAAACCGATAACCTCATCATCCTTAACGACATCCATCAACATACCCATATTCCTCACCAAGCCCTCTATAACCCATCATCTCCAGACATCACCTTTTGCTCCCCAGAACTCGCCCCCACAACATCCTGGAGGGTGGTCAGAACCTTAGGCTCTGACCACCTCCCGATCATTATCACCACCAAAACCAGACTCACCCCAGCTAGCCACAAACACACACATACACCAATTATAAAAGAGCTAACTGGGAAGCATTCACAAATGAGACAGAACAACACTTCACAACTCTAAACAGTACACCCATCACTAACATCAACAATGCTGTACACATACTCAATAAAACTATCCAAAACGCTGACAAGAAACACATTCCAAGAGGTAACAGAAAAAGACACAACCCCAACTTCACACCAGAAATTCAAAACCTCATCAGACAACGCAACATACTGAAACACTCCCCAGCACCCCACACACAAGACATCACACAACAAATTCAAGCACTCAACACCCAAACTAACAACAAAATACAAGAACAACAAAAACTAAATTGGAATAACCTACAAACACTTGATCACAAAACAAACCCCAAAAAACTCTACAAAACACTAAACAGCATCACACTTTCCAACAGCAACACAACACAATCACATGCTGCAATCACAACAACAGACTCTACTCCTTCATGTAAACAACAAGCAAACACTCTCATCAATCACTTTTCACATGTCAGCCACCTAAAACCTCACAAAGACGACCGACGTGTCATCCGACGTAAGAGACAATTCCCCACAGACCCTGACTATACACCCTTCACCAATCACCAGACAAAGCATATCATCAACAATCTCAAGCACTCACCCACCTGTGGCCTAGACAACATAAGCAACATACACCTCAGACACCTGGGACCACAAGGCATACAAGCATGCACTAACATATCAAACTACAGTTATTCACACAACACAATACCAGACATTTGAAAGCATGGTATCATCATCACATTCCCCAAACCCAACAAAGACCCCACGCTACCTTCCTCGCACCGCCCCATCACACTCCTTTGCTCCCCCTCCAAAGTCATGGAACGCCTAGTATTACAACTAATTACACCTGACCTACCCCTAGCTCCAACACAACATGGCTTTAGGCCACTGCACTCCACAAACACTCTTCTCACAGACCTTACACAAAGAGCTTTCGACGGCATCAACTCAGCTAGACCACCACACAGATCACTATTAGCCACACTCGACATTAGTAAAGCCTTCGATTCCATCCCCCGCCACAACCTAACAAACAAAATCTACAACACAAACATGCACAACAACACAAAAAGGTGGCTGGCCAACTTCCTAGCAGGCAGATGTGCACACGTATCTTTTGCCGGTCAGTCATCTAAAATCAGAAACTTTCCAAACGGAGTCCCACAAGGATCCGTCCTATCGCCCGCACTCTTCAATCTGTACATGCACGATATAACTACACCCAATACGCCCCAAATAAACTTAGCCTCCTATGCAGATGACATAACACTCACATGCACACACCATGACCCAAAAAGAGCAACAGATCTCCTTCAACCCTATCTCAACACACTACATGGCTGGTGCACTACAAACAGACTTAATCTAGCCCCAGCCAAATCCACCGCAACCCTGCTCACAAGTTGGACAGGAGAACACGAATACATCCCTCAACTCACCATAAACAACACACCCCTAACACATACACACACACACAAAATTCTAGGAGTAACATATGATACTCATATGACATTCAAACAGCATACCACAAACATTAAAAAGAAACTGACACCCAGACTTAACGCCCTCAGGTCACTTGCTCACACAAAATTTGGACACAACAAAGAAACTACCACCACAGTATATAAACAATACATAAGATCAGTGATGGAATATGCAAGCCCAGCCTGGGCTTCTAACCTAGCTGAAACACATCATAAGACCTTACAGACTATTCAAAACAAAGCCCTGAAGATCATTACAGGCTGCACAGCTACTGCACCCACAGATCACCTACATCAAGAAACCAAAATCCTCAAAGTCAAAGACCATCTGGACATGAGAGGCACTCAATTCCTGGCAGCAGCCTCCACGAACCAAGACCACCCACTAAACTACATGGCAACACACCCACAGACACCAAGAAATATCAAAACAACACCCAGCACACGGTATCACACACAATTATTGTCCTCTCTCCCTCCCTGCCCACCCCAAACCAACTTCCAGAAGCACATCCATACTCATATCTCTCACCGATCCATTCACTCACTCACAGACAACACGCAGCTGCATGCACGACCTCCCGAAATCCATCCTTCCGAATCCTCCCTTTCTCACGAGGACAGAGTCCACCTGGCCAGGCTGAGATGCGGACACCATCCAGCTCTCCTGAGCTATCAGAAGAGACTGGATGACTCCGTTGTCGACGCCTGCCCGGGATGTAACACAGCACCCCATACCATTAAACACATCATAGAAGACTGCATTTCACACAACCACTTACGCCAACAACACAATCTACACTCAATGAGAGCTCTGTGGGAAAGCCCGATCGTGGCCATGGCCTTTCTCAGGGACTCGGGGCTGTTCGGCCAGGCAGCTTAGGGAACAACAACAACAACATAATTAATAGTGCACTATTGGGTTATCTTCTTAGTATCTTGATATGCTGTCGTTGAGGGTTTCTGGGCTGCTCCGTGGGCCGTCCAGGGTGTCCAGTCGTGTGAAGAAGTTACAGTTGGGTTAATGGGCTTCGGGTCTTAAATGTGGTTCCGTAACTAGGAGGGATAAGTTGGTCGCCACATCGAACTAACGCAAGTATTCTAGGCACGAGAATACTTGACTGTCCTGACCTTTAATATTAACCGGTGATGAAGTTCTGTTCAGGTACTCTTGGGGCTAGGATTTTAAATGTTATGTTTCAGGCAGGGGCCAGATTAACAAATCATCGGACAAACGCAAGAGGAGTCGATACAAGTAACTCCTCTTGACAGTCTCTAATCTTTTTAAGAGGTTCAAAGAACTTGGGCGGTGTTAACCTTTTAGTCACAAATCCTGGTGGGTTGCCACAGACAATATATGCCTAGGATCTATATATGCTAGTGCTCCTGAGAGTATCTCGCATAGACCCTACTAACACCAAAGGTCTTTCTATCCTGGATCTCCGTGAGTTAACCCGGGAACTGCGGGGAGACTCTTAAGAGTTCCCCCGGCGGACTGCGGGGAGACTCTTGAGTCAGAGAAAAAAAAAATCAACTTTTGACATCGAAAAAAAAAAATAAAATAAAAAAAAAATTGGGCCCCTGGGGCCATGCAAAATCTCAGTCCTCTACCTCCCCTCCTTCCCCACTTTCCTCCTCTCCTTCAGTTATCACCTATTTTCCCTGTTATTCCCTTATTCTGAGGTATATTTTCGTGCTAACATTAGAAATCCGGTTGCAGGGTGTGGTCATCACTGATAGCAAGCAAATGCAAGAGAGAGAGAGAGTATCGATCGACTGTGTCTCAGTGGCCTTGGGGGAAATTGGCGGGAAAGCAGCTTGCCTCACCCATACATTATACAACTCGCGGGCTATATCTCCGATTTTGACCATCCAAACGCTGTTTTCACTCGTTTTATTGTTGTTTCAGGTTAATACCTTTATAATCAACCCATAATAGGCGCATATGGATAAGTATTAATGCTATTAATGGTACAATGAATATTTTAGTGACGGAAACACCTCAAATACATGCGCACAGGGAGAGGTGTCTAATTACCCCCATGCGCACTTGTTAGGTTAAGTGCCAAGCTTCTACTCAACAAGTAAGCTAATGAACTCTCTCTCTCAATCTATCTTTCCCTCATCCTATGACTTAAACTGTTTTAGACTCTTGTGTGACTCTACATTTTGAATTTGGCTCTCTATCACTCTTTTAACTTTGGGAGAGACACTTGTCAATGTAATGAATGCTACATGATGGTATGGTGTAATTTTTAACTCCACATGGCTGGATTCAGTATAGAATGACATATTTTTCATTCTATTGTGACCACCCCTAGATACTTTTATTCAGTTCAGAGAGGATATATTGCAAGAAATGTGAAAGAGAATCCAAAAATATTCTGGAAGTATATTCAAGAAGAGTTGACAAGAGTGGGTATCCCAGAAGTGTTAGGAGACTCGGATGACATGACTAGAGCAGAAACTCACAAAGAGAAGGCAGAGGTCCTAGGGAGATAGTTTGGGGAGGTATTTACAGTGGAGTCAGATGAAGAGGTGCCCAGTATTCCCATCAAACAGGCCACAGCACTGTAACTGATTGAGTTCTCCCAGGCTAAAATAAGGAGTGCTATAAAAAAGATGAATAGAAGTAAGTCCCCGGGACCGGATGGGATACATCCAAGAATGATCAAAGAAGGAGGTGAGATGTTAGTTGAGCCTTTAAAAATGTTAGTTGAGGAATCATTTAATACAGGACAAATCCCGACGGACTGGAAAGTGGCAAATATAACTGCTATATATAAAAAGGGAAAGAGAAATGACCCAGGAAATTATAGACCAGTCAGTTTGACAAGTGTAGTGTGCAAATTAATGGAAACTGTAATCAGAGAAGGAATAATGGAACATATGAAGTCAAACCAACTTTTCAGTGGGAGACAGTTCGGATTCTTGCTGGGGAGGTCGACGGTGCTTCAGTTCATTAACCCCTCCTCCCTGGGTGTCATTATAAAAGGACACCCCTTGCGAAGGGCAGGAGCCTGAGTGTCCTTTTAAAATCCATAAGCTTGAAAGTCTATTAACCCTCCTGGCCCGGGCTGTATCTCCAAAGGACAGGGTGGGCTACCCGGGCGATCTGGCCGAAAAAAGTCTAGGCCTAGGCTACCGTATTTTAGTTAATTTTAACTGCTAGAAATTTCCCACGCATCTATAAATGTAGTGCAGTTTCCAATCTGTAGACGGGCGTTGAGTAGAGTTCTCTAAGTCAACTGGTTCATTTTTTTTTTTTTTTTTTTTTTTTTTGTGATGACGATTTCAGTGGAGAGCATTTTCAGGCGATGTTAGCAATACGACGATCTTTTCACTACTGAAACAACGACATACAGACATACAATAACAAACGAGTCTTCTCCTTGTTTTCGGAGGTGCGGTGACGCAACGATCGGCTTTGTTTACATGCGTCGGACGCACAGCGTTCAGACCAAGCTGAATAGGCTTTCAAGCTTAAAAGTCCTGAAAGGACACCCGGGCACCTGCCCTTATTTCGTGGTGTCCTTTGGAGGGCCTGCCCGGGCCAGGAGGGTTAAGCGTGGTTTGAAAGCTGTGCGCCGAAACGTTCGTAAACAAAGCCAATCGGAGCGACGCACAGCTTCAAAAACAAGAAGAAGTCGGATCTTTGTTGATGTTGTCTGCTAGAACGAAATTAGTGTCTGTAAATGTCCGATATTGCTAACATCACATCAAAACTCTCTCCACGGAAATTGTCATCACAACTGAACCAGTTGATCTAGAGAGCTCTACTCAACGCCAGTTTACAGATACGAAACAGGGCTACGTTTTGAGATGTATGTGTGTGAATTCTCTAGCAGTTAAAATAACAAAGATAGGGCTAGGCCTATTATGACGTTTTTCGGCCAGATTCCCCGGATCGGAGTGCTGTCCTTTAGAAGGCGAGCCCGGGCAAGAAGGGTTAAGGTGGTGGATGATTGGATGCGAATTCTGGAGGATGGGGATATTATAGACGTGGTATATTGCGATTTTATGAAGGCTTCGACAATGTCCCAAACAAAAGGCTATTAGAGAAGGTCAGAAATTATAATATAGGAGAGAAATGTGTGAAGTGGATAGAGGCCTTCCTGAAAGATCGAAGACAGAGGGTACTGGTGAATGGAATAGGCTCGGGGTGGAGGTAAGTTACAAGTGGGGTACCTCAGGGATCTGTCTTGGGACCACTACTGTTTGTTATGTTCATTAACGACTTACCTGAAGTTATAACAAATGGAAGTGAGATATATTTGTATGCAGTTGACACCAAGCTATATAGAAGAGTGAGGAGTAAGGAAGACGTGAGTTTGCTTCAAGGAGATGTGGAGTGCATGAAGGGATGGTTTGAACATTGGTTAATGCCTTTTCATTCAAAAAAATGCAAGTACATGCGGATTGGGACAAACAAGACAGACAAGGTAAGTATACAGTATGTATGAAACAATGGAGGAAGTGAGTGCAGAAAAGGATATAGGGGTTTTGATAGACAATAAGTTAAATTTCTCGGAACATTTAGCGGAGAAGATAAATAAAGTAGACGTGCCGTTTTGCCCAAAATCAAAACGGCATACCCAACTCTGCGATGGATCACCATCATCACTACTAGTCACTATCACCCTTACTATCATCAACACTACTACTATTATAGTCACTACTACTCTCATCATCAATACTACTCTCAACATCACTACTACTGTCATCATCACTACAACTTTCACCAACATCACTACTACTCACCATCATCACTAATACTGTCACCATCATCACTAATGTCATCATTATCACTACAACTATCATCATTATTTGTCACCATCATCACTGCTATTATGACCATCACTACTAGTACTAGTCTACAACTAAAGATTAATAGGAATAAATCTAAATGTGTTGTATTTGAGCAAAAGCATAACATTCCTAAGAATCAGTTAAATGTAAATATTTTAGGATATGAAGTAGTCAGTGTTAACCTAAGAAGTGCGCATGGGGGTAATTAGAAACGTCCCCCTGTGCTGACGTATTTGAGCTGTTTCCATCACTAAAATATTCATTTTACCATAAATAGCATTAATACTTATCCATACGCGCCTATTATGGGTTGATTATAAAGGTATTAACCTGAAACAACAATAAAAAGAGTGAAAACAGCGTTTGGATGGTCAAAATCGGAGATATAGGCCGCGAGTTATATAATGTATGGGTGAGGCAACCTGCTTTCCCGCCAATTTCCCCCAAGGCCACTGAGACACAGTCGATCGATATTCTCTCTCTCTCTCTTGCACTCGCTTGCTAACACTGATGACAATGCCCTGCTTGCAACTCGCTAATGTTAGCACGAAAATATACCTCAGAATAAGGGAATAACAGGGAAAATAGGTGATAACTGAAGGAGGGGAGGAAAGTGGGGAAGTAGGGGAGGTAGAGGAGTGATATTTTGCATGGCCCAGGGGCCCAATTTTTTTTTTTTTTTTTTTTTTTTTTTTTTTTCCGATGTTTAAAGTTGATTTTTTTTTTCTCTGACTCTTAACCCGTTGAGCCCCGGCTAGTTATAATATTTTGTTCACCCCAGTCCCAAACCATTTTCACTTATTTTTTTTTGTTTGCTAAAATGGAAGACAAGGATGAGAAATGAAAAAAAGAAAAAAAAAAAAAAATCACCTCGGACAATTTTTTTTTGGGGGGGGGGGGGGGGGGGGGGGGGGCGGTGGGGAGTTGGGGGGGGGGGGGAGCCTCAAACAAATTTGTTGAGCCAATATGGAAGAGAATGGTGAGAAATGAAAAACAAAAAATCATTTCGGTCATTTGGGGGGCGGGGGGTCGAAAGTTCGTCTCCCCCACATGACCACCCGCCCGGGAGCACTAGGGTAAAAACTGAGTATGGCATTGTACGGCATACATCCTAAGGAGTGTCTCACATAAATCTCAAGCCTCTAGCTCCCATACGACCGGAGTAATGAAGGTTCAAAGTGGCGGTGAACTAAGGGTGTAAAGTATCCCCACTAAGCCCACCACCACCAGGCGCGCGGCTGTCTCGGCCCGCTCACACCTACTGGCCCGGCTCCCACACACACTACGGTACCTCCCCCTCCTATTCTCCCGCCATTTCCTACCTTACGAGCCACGTAAGTGTTTTTTATATGTCGGACGCACGTGATGCGTCGCTGGGAGTTGGTGATCAAACACTGCCGACGCATCACGTGCGACGCTGGGTCTCACCGGGTTAAGAGTCTTCCTGCAGTCCGCCGGGGGAACTCTTAAGAGTCTTCCCGCAGTTCCCGGGTTAATAGATATACGGAAGCAACCGCACTCACTGAAATCCTGGAGACAACTGCCGGTCGTTCGCATGGACCAGCCGACCATACGTCCATCCAGCCGATGACGTCATCAGCCAGCCTACGACTCGGCGGCCTGCCATTGGCTCGAGGTGGACGAGCTTAGGTGCAGGTCGAGCCAGTCAACCTGCGCCACTTTGGCGTGACTGCTAATATATTAACACACTCGCTATTTTCTTTTTTTTTTCTTTGCAGGTCCCCTTAAGTACATACAACTATGTACATTCGTAAGTTCGCCAATGTACATAATTACATTTCTTACATGTTGCTGCTTGCCGGCAACACCTAATACCTACTGACTGCCTCCCGCAGCCGCTCCGTCGACGCGCCCTTCTTGGTAAGGCAGTCTGCCAGTTGTCTTGATGTTGCCACCCATGTTACCTCCTTTAATTCCCCTTTTTCCAACATATCTCTAAGCACTGATATATCAATTCGCAGACGCTTGTCGTCCACCAATTTATAGGAGTATAGGGCTTCCACTAGGCTGAGGTTGTCTACAAAACACTTGATAGGGATACCCCCACATCCGGAGATCTCCTGCAGAATACTCGCCACATACACAGCAGTACTAGCACCATCCAAAAGTGCCAGGGTCTCTGCAGCAAGAGTTGACTTTACCACCCGTCAAACTTTCCTTGATTGCCAGTAAACAGGGCCTCTCACATTATCAGTGTTGCACAGAAAGATGATAAAGCCTCCTTGACCCATGGTCCTGCAGGTTGGCGAACAATGCGTCAGCATAGCACTCAATGTGGCACTCTTCTAAAGGTCCAATCTTCGGAATAAATAATCGTACATTATCCGACTTCACACGCCCAATCACCTTATTTAGTCTTAATATGTCAGAAACCGTAGCCTTTGGAAGTGAAACACTCAGTTCGCACACATCGAACGCTATATCGGCGAGTGTGAGTAGCCATCCAATTCAGTTGCCCGATCAACGCACGATATTTAGTTCTCTCCTGGTCTGACAAATCACTAGTCTTCTCTAATGCTCGACGCTTGCTCAGCGTAACCGGCGTCAATGATGCTCCATACTGGAACTGGTCGATTGTGACACTGCCATCCTCTGTGGTAACTACGTTGAGCCCCACATACTTAAAGCACTTGGAATCTGAAGTCCCGACCTGGAAGGTCCTGCGCAACTGGTTTATGACTTGCTGCTCAAAATTCACAGTACCAGCCCACAAGAAGTCATCCACATTATAGGTTTGACTCCTGTAAGGAGTTAAAGAAAACCTAATATTTAGTAGTGGCCCCGTAATCATTGACGAACATGCCTATTACATAAGGCATCCTCTTCAAACACTAATCCGCCGTAGTTTTGAATCTACCGCGCAGAGCATTTAAAAACTGAGGAGCCTTCATCATGAGCGCACGCGACCTCACTCATGGCTTCAGTCATTATGAATTGGGTTCTCACTGCGAAAAAACTTCGTAAAAAATAAAAAGAAAAAGAAAATAAGAATAACTATCTAATAAGCTTTCCATCATATCGTGGATGTACTTGTGTGGATCTCTGACCAGACGCTGACTCAGGCGTCATTCCTCCTTCACTGACATATCAAGTAAACCAAAATCCTCAATACATCAACGAATGGGAAGGGGACGGTCGGGAGGGCCCCAGTCGTCAATGATTACGGGGCCACTACTAAATATTAGGTTTTCTTTATCTCCTTACAGGAGTCAAACCTATAATTTATTAGTGGCCCCTCCATCATTGACGAACATGCCTGATTTCTAAGACTGGAGGGGGACATTCGTAATCATATCATAACTCTAGAAAAGCAGATAATAAAAACAACCACATAGTATTCTTACTTTTGAAAATATATTTAACAACGGCGTAGGCCGAAAATATACAAGAAAAAGGGGTTCAGGCAGGTGCGTGCTTCAAAGAAGCCTGCCTGACAAAAAATGGGTAACCCTGAAGATTCTGAACACAGATCTGTAGTTACAAAGGCACCCCACTCAACGAGTGGTGACAAAAAATAACAAGTTATAAGTTTATATGTGCACATAATAAACCCCAAAATAAACTTGGAGATAAATTGCAAAGGAACTCCATTGTTCTAATATTAAATTGCTTTCGCAGCTAAAACTACTATAACAACACCGTTGTTTTGTACTTAACATTGTACTAGCACAATTTCTCGCTGAGAAATTTTCATATCACATTTTAACCTTAAATTGTATCACAGCTCTCATACTTCGGCGGGGTCTAGGGTGTCCTATGTCAACTGACTGCACCCCCCCCCCCCCCTTTCCTGTGAAAGTAAACAAAAGTGACTGCAGGGCCACCTAGACCCTCTGCCTTAAAGCTATACATGGTAAGGAAGGTTTGTCTAGAGCAACTGACAAGTATCTAGACAGAAACGTATGATTAGACGCCCACAACTGCGTGGACGCGATATCTTCGACTGAACATTTTTTCAGGAAACGTAAAGAGGCTGCCCATTTGCGTAAATCGTGGGCCCGACCCACAACGCCGGGATTACTTTCTTTAATGACTTCTACCAGAAGAGAGGCTAATCGCCGTTTAAGTAAGCATTTACCCGTACTTGCTACCCATAAAGCACCTTGGGGGTTTCGAGGAGCTACTCTTAAATATTTGGTTAGAGCTTGCACTGGACATAGATTATGATGCACCTTTCCCCTTTTTAACGCCGGCACCGTGAACTCAGAAAACACGTGTGCACTATGCTCATTCTTGGCTACAAAACCTGGGGAGGGTGCAATGGAAATACATTCATTAAGTCTACCAAACCTAAGACAATTAGGTGTGTTGCTCATCGCCGCCAGCTCAGACACTCTGTTTCCGGTGGCCAAAGCCAAAAGGAAAACCGCCTTT